>CM038220.1:61541791-61675373 GCA_021442155.1 Cymbidium sinense | reverse complement strand
TTTGATTTTGATTTGTTTTTAAAAAGTAGGATCCCTAGCAAATTTAAGTATGCTAAGGGAGTCCTAAGGTGTTTCCTTTTGATTTTGATTTATTAGAATACTTATCAAATTTAAGCATGCTAATCCTAATTTGTTTCCTTTTTAGCTTTGATTTATTTTTTTGATTGAACTCACTTTAGCAAATATGGTATGCTAAAAAATGAAGTTCCACTTAATTTTGTGAAATGGAAATTTCACTTAGCAAATTTGAGTATGCTAAATGAAATTCCAAAAGATGTGTTTAAAATTTTTATGTTTTGGTTTTATTTTGAAAATGGAGGCTTCACTTTAGCAAATTTGGTATGCTAAAGAGTGAAGTTCAAAAAGTTCTTTTGGAAATTTTATGAAGTGGAAATTTCATTTAGCAAATTTGAGTATGCTAAATAAAATTCCAAAGGTGTTTCATTTTTTTATTTTGGATTCTGAAAAGAGAGACTTCATTTTAGCAAGTGGGGTATGCTAAATTGAAATTCTAAATATATTTTGAAAGTTTTTGTGGGATGGATATTTTACTTAGCAAATTTGAGTATGCTAAATGAAATTTCCAAAAGTGTGTTTCAAATTTTATTTTTGGAAAAAGAGAGACTTCATTTTAGCAAATGGGATATGCTAGAATGAAGTTTCAAATGTATTTTAAAAATTTTGTTTTTTTTTCAAGTTTGAAGGCTTCACTTAACAAATTTGAGTGTGCTAAATGAAGTTCCAAATGTGTTTTGAATTTTGAAAATATGATTGTTAATTTTGATTTTGAAAAGAAGACTTCCATCAACAAATTTGGGTATGTAGAAATGGAAGTCAATCATATTTTTGCAATGTGAAAATTTTGTTTTTGTGTGATTATTTTTTTTTTGAAAGAGGGAATTCAACTTAATCATATATGATATGTTTAAGTGGATTTCAAATGATGTTATTTTATTTGGGAATGAAATCTTCATTCAATAAATTTGGGTATATTGAATGAAGATGTTCATATGTTTTTGAAAAATTTAGTTTTGTTTGAATGAAACTTCCAATCATGGTATATTGAATGGAAAGGTTCATGTGCTTTTGAAAATTTTTTTTTTTTTGTTTGAAAATGAGACCTCCACCCAATAAATGTGGGTATATTGAATGAAGAGGTTTCATATGTGCTTTTAAAAAAAAAATGAAAATCCCAACCTAATACATGTGGAATGTATTAGGTGGATGTTTAAAGTTATGATTTTGCTTGAAGAGGTAATGTCCATTCAATACATTTGGGTGTATTGAATGGAAACCATCTTCAAATTTTATGCTTTTGAAAATATGATTATTGAATTTTATTTTTGTAAAGATGATCTTACATATAACAATCATAAAGATTGTTAGATGAATATGATTTATAAAAATTTTGTGTAAAATATTTTACTAAGTGTATTTTTGAAAGAGTGCTTTTTGAAAGGTGTGATCTTTGATAAGGGTTTATTTTGTCATTATTATTTTAAATTGAACCTTTCCTCATTATATAAATGATAAGGAGGAAGTCTTTAAATGTTTTCTTTTTATTTAGATCTTTTTATTTTTACCCATTGGAGAACCCAATGGAGGTTTTAAGACCAACACGGGGTGAGGTCCTTAAACCTAAAGATGTTGGCTAGCTTAACTTAAGAATGAAATAAGCTAAGTGCCATTGGAATGAAAGATAGTCTTAGATTTATACCAAAGTACAAACCCACTATCGATAGTTGGAGACAATGATCATTTACCAAAGATGGAGAGAGAACCATCCCAGAGTTAAAAAAAATGTGATAAAATTTTATATTTCTAAAGAATAAGATATATACTTCCATCTTCACTCTATGGATAAAATGAAGATAGAAATATACATCTCTCTTTTATGCATTTTGACACCAATGAGATCCAGATATTCTTAGGTGATGATGACATTGAGGAGAGTGTACTATCTAAAGATAAAGTCACCACCCTACAATGGACCTAATCACCTCAACAAGGACTCCTAAGGAATAAAGTCCATGTGTACCAAAGATTCTTCCTACTTTACATGGAAAAGTAAAGTAGGGTTTATTTTAAAGTTCATTAAGTTCTCCTAAAGCCCCATAGTTAATTACACATCCTAAGAATGAGATCCCTTGAATACTCTAATTAAGGTAAATGATCATTGTCTCCAAAGATTTTAAGTAGGACTATCAATCGATTAGTTTTTTTTTTAGAAGATCAAATGGGATTGATCAAAGAGAGAGTTATTATTGAAAGCCAAATGAAGATAAATAGAGATGCTCACGATGCTAGGAAACTAACGAGCATCTCAAACTATCCGGTTGGGCTTTACATTTTTGAAATTGATTTAATTTATTTGAGTTGAATTTTCATTATAAATTTAGGCTTATGATTCCATAACACAAGATTATGGAAATGCCTAAGAGGTGAGGATTTATGCTTATGGCCCATAAAGGGAGAAGCAACCTAACCTAAATCTAGGAGCTTTGAGGGCCAAAAGCATAACCTAAATCTAAGGCAAAAAATGGGTATTTGGTTTGCCTCCACAAGAGAGGACAAACACCACTGGACTTACAACCACCTGGGTGGCCGCCAACTAACTCCTATGATTTTAAATTCATGTAAAGTCATATGCTTTATGCAAGATAGCTATATTTATTTAGAAAGAGACTAAGTCCTTAAACTCAATCCCTAAAGAGACTATATCATGTAAGGGTATGCTTCAAATGACCTAAATCTAATGGAAATCATATTATATTTTATTTTTTTTGAATCAATCATTTGACTAATAGGATTCATATGCCTAATGCATGAAATGAGATTATTGGCCAAAATTATAAGAAGGAGGAGGGTGTGTTTCCACCATGGCTCTCAAAGGTCAAGCCAAGTTTCTCAAAGGTGGAAGCCTCCAATCAAGAGTGAAAATAATATGCATTTATGCATGATGTTATAAAAGAAATACCCATCCATAAGGGGTTGCTAATTCTTTTATCTTGATTTTAGCTTTTAAGTGAGGTTATGAGTTCTTTATTTTAATTTTGAATTATTAAATTTGGTAGAAGATTTATTTTTCCTAAGAGCCTAATCCACATCCAGCCATACATCAAGCAAGGAAGAAACTAGAAAAAATCATCTTAATGCACAAGCTAAACAAATTATCAATCAATTTATAAAGCTAATGCATAAGACTAAGATGCCATTTGTGGTCGGGCACCACCACACAAACCCGAAAATAAATTGGGTAACCAAGCTCTACCCTTATGCAACCTAGATTACAAATGAATTAAGTACAATTAAGCAAGGAACTCATTGTTATGGGGTCTGCTTCATTTTCATTCTTTTCTTCTTCTTTTTTCTTTTTTCTTCTTTCTTTCTTCTTTCTTCTTTTTGGTTGGAAGGTGTTGTTCCAAAGGCTTCACATGGTATAAGATGAGATCTTATGACCAATGCTCATCCTAATCCCCATAACAATCATTCCAAAATTATTACAAAATTACATGAAAAGGAAAAGTAAATCTAGCTAACACCGCAAAATAGAGATTAGCTAAACAAACCACACAAATCCAAGCATGTATATTGGACTTATCAACCCGCACATGGGTGACTAAATCCACCTAGCCTATTGGATTATGCTTAGGGGTATAAGAACCTACACAACAAAAGCATTTATATTTTTATTTATTACAACACCTCATAAGCATAATATTCTGAAGAAAATAAAGATTATACTAAATCGTCCTATCATTCATTCTACGCACATTCACCCAAACATCTAGAATAAAACATATATCATAAAATAAAAGTAAACATCAAACCATGCACTACCTTAACCTAAAGTTAGAAGTGGTGATAGCCTAATGTGTGTATTTTTAAGGTTTGTGTGGTATGGCTTTTTAAGTTAGAATTTTCTAAGTGTGAAGAATGTTCAACTTAGAGGAGGGTTTCATTTAAGTGGTTTAGTTATTTTGGTTGATTTTATTTTATGTTTTGATTGGGTTCAAGTGAATCTTATAATTAATTAATTATAAGAGAGAGAGAGAGAGAAAAGAGAAGAGAACTTCTTTCCTTCCCTAACCTAAGTAATTTCTAAAGTGGATTCATATTTAGTTTTGTTTAGTGAATGTTTATTATGTGTTTTAATTAATCCTAAGTTTAGATGAACTCTAAACAAACCTATTCAAAATAAAGATATTTAAGATTAAATAAAGTGAACTAAATCACAAACACATCACTTCATTTCTTTCCCAACATGTATAACATATGAATGAATCTAAGCATATCTATACATGAGAATGTTTAGCACACTTTATGATGCATGCTAAGTAAGTTACTTAAGAAAATTTGAATGTTTATGATGCATTTTTTCATTAAGTAGCAAAGGGGTTTCTTATCCAATTTTCACATGCACATATGAATGTATGAAAGGCATAAGTGAGTAATATGTTTAACTGTGGTGTAAGGTACAAGACCTACTTAAGGCTAATTAAAGCCTCACAACCCGGGAGTTGTCCAGACTAATATACCACTTTCCTTAAATAATTGCATATGTACAAAAGAAATGAATGGAAAAGAAAGATGCAAATGTTTGTATTTGTTTTATTTTCAGTTTGTTTATGCAATTTATATGTATAAGTGTAGGAATCCTTCTTAAGTCATAGTATATGAATAAATAGGAAATGGAATTAGGCAACTGCTGTGTTCTTTTCAAATGAACTATACACTTTTCCAAATCCTATTCAAACTATACCAAAAGAGAGGAGAAGAAAAACTACAATAAGCACATCCTTATGTTTTACTCACATGAAAGCTTATAAGTAAGATATAAGTAATATACTTTTAGTTTTGATAATTGATTCATATATTCTGAAAATAATTTGATTTAATAGTGATAATAGCCACTCATATTCTTACTTTAGCCAAAACATGCAATTTGACATAAAGAAACATTTTCATTTTAATTTGATTTTGAAAAGCATGAATGCATGAAATCATATGACACATATTTAGCATGTTGGGGAAAGAACTAAAGTAATGAAAGCACATAGATTCACCTTAATTAATTCCTAAACAATCTTATGAAATAAGAAAGCTTAAAGTAAATCAAAGTTTGTTTAATGTAATTTTTTGAGTTTGATTTAATTTGAAAATGTGAGGTGATTTTCTTCCTAACCCATTCACATGTGTTTAATATTTTTGTTCAATTTTAAATGATTAGATTCATTTTATATTTTGATTAGGTTAAGGTATGAATTAAGCATGTTAATTACCCCTTACCTACACCACCTAGCATAGTTAATCAAATAATTATGAGCCAATGAGATGACATAAAATCACAAGGAATTTAAATTAAATGCACCTAGGAAGAAAAGGCCTAATGCAATTTGGCTCATGATTAATGATTAATTAAGCTAAGGGGTTTAACTTAAGTAATTTCAAAACACCCCTCACATATGAGTTGAATTTTGATTTCTTAATTATACTTTCCTCTTGAACACCCAAGCATCTACCCAAGAAGATTAATTGAGTTCTAGAAAGTTTTAGAATTTTATAAAATTAATTAAGATAATTAGTGAATTAACCTTTAATTAAAGTAAGATTAAGGAATAAAGGGGTTTAAGAATATCTGAGAATATCCCAAAATTATTCTCAAACCTCATTCACTTAATCAAAACTTAATTAGCTCAATAAGAGGGTTAAATCACTAATTATACCCTTAATTAATTACATTTGGGAGTAATTAAGGAATGAACTAGCAATTTTCTAATTAAAACCAATAAATCCCAAGAAAATTAGAGAGGTAAGTCATCCCCTAATACCCCAAGAAATTTGAGATTAATTAGAATTAATGGGGAGTAAAAAATTAACATTCCAATAAAACCCAAATTCAGAGAAAGAACTATTCAAAATCAATTAAAAATAAATTTTAGAATATTCTATGTTCAATTATCTTTCTAATGCAATTTATTTCATATTTATTTTTTTCTATGTTGAGATATGAATTTTAGATGCTTAGGTGATTAATTAAGAATTAAATAAATCCCTAATAATTAATCTTAATGCCACACACATACGCTAACGGCATGTGCTTTACACGCACACCGAGGTTATTTAAAATGTCACATCGTAGCATTGCGCGGCTACACGCTTTCTCACCGCCCAGGATCGAATGGTCGAGATTAAAGCCATGATGCAAGATTAAAATGAATATATTACATTTTAATCTCGGCCCATAAAAAAAATGGATGGATGACCGAGATCCTTTTAAATGCTATGGAAATGGACATTATCCATCTTTCGAGATTAATCGATTGAATTGATTCCCACCCCCACACCATCAACATGCAAAGATTACATCTAATGCTAAGATTTCATGAAAATTTTCTTCACAAAGGACCAACATGAATTAAGCTCATTTAATGGCTAACCTCACCGGGACTGATATTTTTCTTTGACAAAAGCTTTTGAGAGTTTGTGGGGGAAATTGAATGGATTCTTCTAGAGGCCAACTCCTCCTCTTTTGAGCTTGATCAGTGCACTCCTCCTACCTTGGAGCTTGGGAGAGTATGGGTGCACTGATTTGGTCCTGATGAAGCTTGAAGAAGGAATTGAGTTGATGTGTGGAGAAAGTTGGAATTTCAATCGAGCTCCCCTATTTTTAAGTGGTGAAAATCGAGAAATGGGAATTTCAATCTCCCTCTAGGAAGCTTACGATCACTTGCAAATGGCTCCTCTAGATTCCTAACACTCATTCTAATTAGGGAAAATCTTAGAATGTGAGTGAATTAGGGTGAGTATATATCCCCCTTTGGAAATAGGATGGTCAAGCATGGGCTTTCCATTTTGATCTAATTTCCTTGATTGAAAGGGTTTATTAGGATGTTAGGACTGTCCTTGAGTTCAATTTTGGCTTGGGAGTGGAATGGTGAACTCCCCATGTGCTTCATTTGAGTGTAAAGAAGATTCTGATGTGGCCATTTCAAAGCATGTGCTTTGGTTATTGACCCAAACCCATTGGGTTGTGCACCACCCTACCTCACACTTTAAAGAGTATCAAGTAGGTGAAGAATTTGACCAAATTAAGTGAATTGGCCAAAATTTACCCTATGGCCTAGGGGTAAAATGGTCATTTGATTGATTTTTGAATCTGGGTATGTCTGATATGTTGAGAAAATAAGTTTGGCCAAGTTCATTGGATTTGGAGTTCATTTGGTATGGTTTGACTCAAGTTGACCCATTTAGGTCAAAATGGGTCAACTGGGTCAGGTTGATCAATTGGTCAAAACCATTGGGTCAAGTTCATACCATTTGAAATATTTTGGTGGCTTTGATTCAATTTGGTTTAGGTTTGAATTTGGTTCATATGATTCATTTAGGTCAAATGGGTCAAGTTGACCAATTTGACCCATTTGACCTATTTGAGCTAGTCATGATAAGTTTATGTTTGGTTAGTCATGAAGGGATTGGTATCTTTGTTTTCCAATCAATTTTGGGTAAGTTTGAATTTGGCTCAATATGACCCTTTTGTCAAGTTGTCAAGGTCAATTGACTAGTTAGGTCTAGTTGGCCAAGAGCTTTGGTCAAGTTCAACAAGTGATTTAGAATGAACTTGACCCATTGGTTTCAATCAATTTGGCTTAGTGAATTTTGATGTTTTTTTGGCTAAGATTGGGTCAGGTTTGACTTGATTGACCAATTTGAGTGATTGATCATCTCATGATTGTTGATCATGATGAAAGGCTTAGGTAAGTTTGATTCAATCCAATTTGGATAGGATTAGAATTTGGCTCATATGGGTACTTTAGGTCACTTTGGGTCAAGTGTACCTAAGTAGGTCAAAGGGCTTGGTCAAAGCTTGATTTGAGTTTGATTGAACTTACATATGGACTTATGATTGAAATATAAAATTTGCAAGTGGTTCAAGTCAAATGAGTTTTGATTCATTTGATAATTTCAAGTTCAAAGGTGAACATGAAATGATTTTGGCTTGATTTTAATTGAGTTTTGATTAAGAAAGTTTGTATTTATATTTGGATTCATAATTGAAGGATTGAAATCATGAAGGAAAATCAAGAGTTTGGCTTGATTTGAAGTTGATTTGGTTAAGTTCAAGAATTTGACTTGAAAGGTGGATTTTGATTGAATTTGAACTTGAATTTTGGAATTGGTTTTGGTTGTTTGAATTTATATTTCATTTATATAAGTGAATATAAATGAGAATATAAATGGGTTATGAGAAAATTTCATGAATTTTGAGTGTTTTGATGATGATCTAGGCTAAGTCCTTAAGAGAAAGTCAAGGTGACTTAGGAAAGATTTTGAATTAGGAATTTGAATTTAGAATTTAGTTTGATTGGTTTGAATTTATATTTCATTTATGTATGTGAATATAAATGATAATATAAATGAGTTATGAGAAAATCTCATAGTTTGAATTGATTTGAAGATGATTTAGGTTAAGTTTTTATTAGGGAATTAAGGACTTAAGAAGGATTTTGAATTAGGAATTTAAATTTTGGATTTAGTTTGATTGATTTGAATTTATATTTTATTTATATATGTGAATATAAATGAATTATGACTCATGAATTTGAATTGACTTGAAGATGATTTAGGCTAAGTCTTTAAGAGGGAATTAAGTACTTAAGAAGGATTTTGAATTTTGGATTTGATTTGATTGATTTGAATTTATATTTCATTTATATATGTGAATATAAATGAGTTATGAAAAAATTTCATGAATTTGAATTGATTTAGATTTGATTTTGGCTAAGTCCATGAAAGGAAATCAAAGGAGTTTGGCAAGATTGAATTTGGAATTTGACTTGAATCAATCATGAGTTTCAATCATGGCATTGATTTGAGTTTGAGAAATCAATAAAGGATTTAGTTTGATGTTGATTTGAGTTTGACTTGAAGGAAGGAAGGAATGTGGTTCGCCATGGGTAGGCAAATTTTCTAACACCCCTATGCATGACCTATTCTATGACTAACTCTTCTAAGTCTCTAAAGGAGTGTCCACCTAATCAGATGTATCTTAAGACTAAGGATCTCTAAAGACCAAGAGGAGTCCAATAAGATGGAGGGGTTGAGAGTTATCTAAAATAAAGTCAACATACTTGAAGGATAAAGTGAGGAATTTGGTTCTGCTATAAGGTAGGCAAATTTTAACACCCCAAGGCATGACCTATTCCTATGGCTAACTCTAAGTCAGGTTAGATGAGTGTCCACCCAATCACTAGATTTATTTTAAGACTAAGGAACTCTTAAAGTCAAGAGAAGTCTTATGTCTAGATGGAGGAGTTGAGCATTCCAAAATGAGGTCAATAAAGAGTGCCCAAAAGTGGTGTCTAAGGACATGACATATTGGTGTGATCAAATGATCACAACACCGAACCATCATAAGCAAGCACTAATAGAGAAGATCTACCCTAACCAAAGTGTCAAGAATCAGAGCTTAGTGCAATGTGACTTGACTCATGTCAAGGACATAAGAGAGGAAGGATCCACAAGGGATAGAGTATGGAATTCTCCTTGAGAAAACAGTTCAAATCATGTGGGATGGGAGGTTTGATTTGAGTCTCAGTGGGGAGAAATTGATTTGATTTGTTTAATTTGTTTTGATTATTTTGATTTGATTAACTCTACTGGGGGAGGTTGATTGGATTTGTTTTGTTGAATTTATGTTTCTTGTTATTTGACTCCACTAAGGGAGGAGGGTTGAATTTGTTTCAGATTTTTTTTAGAATTTGGATTTTGAGATGGGCCCTATTGGTTACATGGATCACACTAAGTAGGAGCCATGGAGGCCCAAACCTAGCTCATATTTACCAATTCAAAGGGGTAGTCTACTAAACAAATAGTAGGACTAGCCAACCAAAGGTGCATTTCTGAGAGTATTTACTAAAAAAACAAAGCATAGTAAACTTACATCCTCCAAAGTAGGGACATTGTTGGGTGATCCATTGGCAAGAACGATTGAACCACCTAGGGACATATTGAGTGAATGCTGGGACTTAGATCAACTCAAAGGTAGTCAAGATTAGTTTCATTTTTAAATTTTTTTGATCGATCCCATCTTATCGACTGAAAGAAGCATAGTGGCCTTGAGCTAAATCAAATTTACCAATCCATAGGGAATAGTCTACCAACCACAAGGTAAGACTAACCAACCAAAGGAATGCATTTCATTGTGCAATGGTCAAGTTAGGAAGAAAGCGTAGTGACTCACATCTTTTAAAATAAGGAACCACTGAGGTGATCGGTTAGTAAGGCAACAAATTGAACCCGACCTAGGGCTGACTATTGAGTGAATGCCACTGGGGGACTTAGATCAGCTTATGAATAGTCAAGATTAATTTCATTTTAAAATTTATTTATTTTGATAGATTATATTGGTTTGCGATGGATCACATGAAGAAGGAGCTTATATTAGCCAAGACCTATCTCAAATTTACTGAACTAAAGGGAGTAGCTGGCCACAAGAAAACTATCCCACCAAAGTTTTTGATTTGCAATGATCTGAAGGAAGAAAGCTCGTGGACTCACATCTTCCACAAAAAGATCACTAGGGTGATGCTTACTTTGGGCAAATCCATCCACCTATGCCGGGAGATAGTCATGCTAAAAGGAATGCATTATAGTCTTACATCTTTTAAAGAAGAATGATTGCCAGGGAAACCTGCTTATGAAAAAATAGATTGAACCCAACCTAAGACACAGAGAGCACACCGAGATTTATCTCAACTCAAGGAAAGTCCTATAGGAGTTCTCACGACACTTCCCAAAGATGATGCCCTTGGAAAATTTTGCAATTAATCCACAATCAAATTAATTTGTTTAGTTTTTATCATGGACTAAGATCAAACCAAAGGATTATATCACTTATCTCGATTCTAAGGGAGAACTACATCCACTAAAAAATTCTCCAACCACTGATTAATTAGAAAGGAGACACCCAATCCAAAAGTAACCTGTAGTGTCTAAATGGGGTCGCAAAGGATGTAATCCCAACAGAGTGCCCAAGAGACCTAAGGCTTGATCCAAAACCATATAATATGCATAAAGCTGAATGTGGAATCACATCTATCAAGAGTGGTGTATCTATTGGGTGAGTTGCTATCAGCATAGCAAACATCAACCAACCTAAGGTATCTGTTAGTTTGTAATAATCATTTAGAAGAAAGCTCGGACTCCATCCTCTTATGGAAGATTATGGATAGTCTATCTTGGCTCGAAGCCATCCACCTTGACACTATGTCTTCTAGGAAGTCGATCTTGGTACAATGCATTATTGGATATAATTTATCGAGGCACCCCGAACTATGGTTCCTGAAAAATTAAAGCACATGCTGAGTTGTGACCTCTTAGATTGGGATTGCCTCCGCCCACTTGGAAAAGTAGTCAATGGAAACTAAGATGAACCGATGACCCTTGGAAGAAGGAGGATCGATAAGACCCACAATATCAGTACCCCAACACTTAAATGGCCACGAGGTTAATGTAGGGTGTAGAATGTTGGGTGGTTGATGACCACACGTACCGACATTGATGGCATCTCCTACATCCATGCGTAATCATCGAAGGCGAGTATCCTAGTCCATCTTCACCTTCATCTTCACTGACATTGATTATAAAACTTGAATGTACCTCGCATAATGCTTGATTTCATGTTTATTTAAACAACGTAACCACATTTAATCAAAGGATCGTTTGCATAAAAGCCATCAACGAGAGCATGGAGAGACTGCTTTCACCCGAAGGGCTTATGACTTTCTAGTAGTTGTTCAAATAGTATATGAATGGTTGCCTCAATCCAACTCCTTGTCCTTATAGGAAACAACCTCCCCTTCAAGAGAAAGTCTCTTATGAGATCAATAAGGATATGACTTGTCTATTTTGGACCCTTATTGAATGGACTCATCTTCCGACATGCCAATTCTGGCAAGTTTCCAAAGCATCTAGCATTCTACCGGGAACCTTGTAGATGACTTCAGGATTTGGGCAAATCTTCATGGTATACTCATGGTAATGATGAAGCTTTGGTTTGAGAACCTTTTAGGACGACAATCTTGATGACCAACCGAGAATCCCAAAGATGTTGATGCTCTTGATGACACACTATGATAGCTAACTCAGACGGCAATCAAAGCCTCATACTCGCCTTCATTGTTTGTGCATGGATTGGAAAATATAGTATGAATCTCATCACATTCTTAAGTTAAGAGAACTATTCTACCCGCCTTTCCCCGGAAGAGTAGATCGGTGCTTCCCTCCTTTATGAAAAGAAGCTACACCATCAAAATACATCTCCCATTGTGGTTGTCAACCTCCCTAAGTCATGATTTGTTCATCGTGAGATCACTAAGGAAGAATCAACAGAAGAAATTTGCTAAGAAATTGTCCTTTTACCGCATGGGTATAAATGTGATATCAAACTAGAGAGATCATGGACCATCATGCCAAATGTTCATATAGTGTTGGTGCATGATGATATTAGAAGATCGGTTCTAGAAATCAAGTTCACCTTATGAGAAAGAATATAGTGTTGTAGCTTCTAAGATGCAAATATCAAAGCTAGACAATATTTCTCAATGGATGGGTAGTTCACTTCAATAGGAATTAGATGATGATTGATGTAGTAGAGAGCACTCTCATTCCCTTTGTTATCTACTTGGGCCAACAAAGTGCCGAGAGAGTCATCCAATGCAATAGTGTAGAGGATGAGTGGCCTGCTCGGGATAGGGGCTCCTAGAACTTCCAGCTTCACCAAATACTGCTTGATATCTTCAAAGGCATGCTAGCACTTGTCATCCCACTTGAACTGCATCCTTTTGATAAGTGTCGAGAATGGCTTGCATCCTCGATAGTTGGAATAAAGCATCTTAGATATGCCAACCATCATTGCAAAGATCTGAGTTGAGTTTAACTTTTAGGAGGTGGCATTTCTAAGATAGCTTTGATCTTTTCTAGATCTATTTCTATTCTTTCATTTCGAACAACAAACCCATGGAATTTCCCTAAAGCTACTCCGAATGCACACTTCAGGAGATTCATTTTGAGGTTATATTATCTTAACCATTTGAAAATTATTCTCAAGTCAAAGAGATGGTATTTCTTTTCTCTGCTCTTGACTACTAGATCATCAACATAACACTTAACCTGATAATGGATGAGTTCATTGAAGATCTGAGTCATGGCCCATTGGTATGTAGCAATAACATTTTTAAGGCCAAAAGGCCTGCCCTATAACAATAGATTCTGATCAGAGTTCAAAAAGTAGTTTTCTTTCATCCTTATGGGCCATCTTGATTTGGTTATAGCCAGATGACCCATCCATAAAGGAGAAAACTACATGAGATGAGGAATGTCCACCATTAATTCTAGTATGGAAGAGGAAACTCATGCCATTTAAGTCCCTAAAATTGATGCATATGCAAATTTGGCCATTCTTCTTCTTAATTGGGATGACATTAGCTAACCAAGTATAGTATTTTTCTTCCCTGATGAAATTGGGATCGACCAATTTCTTGACTTCAAAATGACTTGTTGTTTCTAATTCTCGCATGCTTGCTTGAAAGGGTTAGCTAGATCTATTGCTAGTTTGTGGCCATGGAGAGATAATCCGGCATCTCTTCATATCTCCACAAAGTCCTTAAACTCAATAGCATAACTAAGTCATTAGTTTCTTCTTCATTCAATAACCTGATGTATGTCGCATGGATTTTCTTCACCCAGCTTGATTTCTTTAAGCTTGTCAATTATTGAATGAAACTCCTCTTCAAATGGGTACATCTTTGATTTGGAGATCATCCGATCATCTTTAGGTAAACACACATCCTCATAAGAGTTAGTTTGGTGTGAAAAGAACCTATCGACTCCTGATGGTTGATAACTAAGCAAGAATCGCCATCATCGATCGACCAACTATACCAATCCTAGTCCGATCTTGATTGATCACTCTGTATTGTTTAATAGCTTTTGGAAGTATTCTGACCTATGCTTAGATCATGAATAAGGAATCAAACCCTTCAAGATTAATAACACAAGGTACTAATCAAAAGGTAATTCCATTAATTCTTTATATGAATTCTCCTCAAGTTCTACATCAACTTCAAGACTTGGAGGATGATCCTAAAAGAATCTCTTACTTATCATTGGAAGACTTAGAGGCTTCTTAACTAAACCTTCAACTTTTGAGATGAAAGTGAGGTTAGAGCTAAGGTTCCTAACCACGCTCGATAGTTTTACACACACATTTGATTCAAATACTTTGCTTTGTCTGGAGGCCTGATCTTCATCACTCAAGTGTCACCTCCAATGAAACCCACTGAGATGGGTTGGCTGGTATGCTAATCACATTAGACTTACCCTCCGAGCTAGATTCCAAGTCTATGTGAATGTAGGTACTCTAACTAGAACATAACCCCTATCGATGGCCAACCAGGGGTCTTCCACCTCTAACTACCTCTATTTTGCCTCCTGCCCGGTGGAGGTTGAGTCATCCACATGTCCATATGATGGAATGAACTGTGGGTGGAATGTGATATGCAGCTCTATTTCTTCTTCAATTTCTTTTTCTTGTTCACTTGGATTTTCATTTTTATTTTCTCTTTCTTTTACTTTTACTTTTTCTTCATCTTCTTTTTCTTTTGGATTTGAATTTTGTCTAAGTTCACAAGAAAGGGTGTTTTGAGGAAGATAGTTGGTCGCATCCTCATACATCTCAACCTCTCTAAATGAAAATGGATTTTTATCTCCTTTGAAATAGTACTCAATCCCATCCTTCCTGAATTTGATACATTGATTGAGGGAGGATGGAATCATCTTGTTCTGATGTATCCAAGGCCTACCAAGAAAAACAGTGAACAAAGTACTTAAATCAATGATATAAAACATGGCGCCTTCCACATATCTCCAAAGGTTCATGGAACCTAAAGCCCTCTCACCTTGTTCATTGAATCCTCTCAACATCATCCGATCTCCTGAGTGGAGATGTCGATTCTCAAATAAACAAGGGTCTTTAGACTCATAATGTTCACCGATGCACCTAGATCGATGAGAACTCTAATAATTTTGAATCTGGCCATGTCCACTATAATGTAGAGGGGACGGTTGTGCTCCATGTCCCCCCAGAAGAAGGTCTTCATCTATGAAAGTTATCCCCTGGGCTTCTTTGGAATAATGTCCTCACTCCCACCAAAGCATATCTCGTGATCAAGGAGAGCCTTAATGATTCCCTCATCTTTGGATAAAATAAGGCATCGATATGCTTAGCTTAGATGGCAACTTTCTTAGTGAGACATTCCACCTTGGGATGATCCTCCATAAGCATATCCAAGGGTGGATCATCTTGTGAGGGCTTCATCCTCTAAATGAATGACTTATTTCCCCTATCTTGAGGTGCCTAGAGGTAGAACCTTGCCACTATGGTGGATTTTGGTGATCTCTTTTGAGGTAATGGAAGATTCTAGCACGTCTCACCTACTTCTTGGGACCCTCAATTAGATGATTCCAAGTCTATCTCAAGAGTAACCCATAGTATTCTGAGTAGGAAACTAACCCAATAAAGAGGAAGATCAAAATTATTATAGTTATTTAGACTTGAAGAGTTGTCATTAATACAACCCATCGTAATGTGATATAATTCAAGCTAACTTTATTCTTCAATTTCTTAGATTTGAAAGGAGGTACATAGTAGAAATAAAGTAAAGTAAGAGGGGTGAGGGATTTGATGCCCTCATCCGATACAAGATGTTTACTAAGAAGAAGAGCTAGGAAGTAGAGGTAGCGTGTAAATTTGGACTAGAGTGGACTTCGTGGTTTCACTAATGTGCTATCCCGGGTCACATATGTCAGCCGCGCTCCGCTAAGCTCCCTCTTGAGTTGGCAACTTGCAAACCTTCTTGATGTTGAGGTTTGAGTGCTGCACCTCAAGAAAGTGTCTTGATTTTCAAGATAATTTTCTTAGAGTTTTGGATAAGGAGATATCCCAACCTTCTTTTATTTTGGAAGGATTACAAGTATCCCTAAGGATTACTGTAATGGAACTATATGGTTGTTCCATAAGGTATTCCTTCAAGATAACTATAGCACCGATCTTGAAGCTATGTTCAAGCCATTTCTTTAATGTGAAGCAATCTTCCAAAATATGACCCAAAGCATGGTAGGGAAAAGTTAGGATCATTGCTTTTACCCACTTCCTCTCTCTAGGTTCGTAGTAAAAACTTTTAAGAGATTCTTAAAGATCTTCCTAATTATCTCCCTCTTAAATGAATAAGGCTTGTTAAGTTTATCCAAAAGAGTAGGTGGACCATAGCCACCTAGTGTCAGGTAAGTGTGTCTTTGTTGCTAATGATGGTGAGAGGAGGTGTGCAGCCTGGAGGTCGGCTATGGTGGGGTACCTCTGGTGATAGAGGAGGAGGTGGAAGCGATGACTGTGGAGCATAAGGTCTCTCTCAAACTGCTCTCTGGCTGACTATTTCTACTTGTCTACTACTATCACTGCCCCTGGCTTCTTCTCATATACCTTTTATAGCTTTGACTTTTTTTGTAGATCTAGAGAAGGCAACTATTTGGCTTCTCCTTACAAGATAGCCTCCTTATTGATTAATTTTTAAAAAGTTTTGATGGTGAAACCTTTGAGCATGAAGGCGTCCAGGCCATGGATATTCTTAAGCAAAATCTTAATGGTGCACTGTTCAGACAGTTGTGGTTATTTCATACTCAAATTATGCCATCTGAGAATGTACTCAATGAGGGATTCATCGAGGTTTTATTGAGCCACAAGAAGAATGCCTACAGTCACCCTTTACTAAGCTTCAGTAAACCTCTTGATGAAGAGTTGCTCCAACAAAAAGTCTTCACAAGTAAGGTCAACATGCCAATCAATATGCTAAGCTACACAAAGAGGAAGAGTAAAGCATCACCGCAATCGACGCTGCAACAACCTCAAATGTGCAATGTCGCCTCAGTTCCCATCATCCGGAAAGAAGCATGACAAACCCTTAGGATATTAGCATCAAATTCCTCTGTAGGGTACCCTTTGAATGATGATCCTCTGCTTGAGCCAACGCTTCTCTCACTGACTCAACCATGCTCTTGATATCTTTTTTTCATGTATGGAGGTACTATCCACTACTTTCTATACATGTTGGCTACCTTGCTCTACTGAGGTAAAGTCTCTAGATCCAAGACATGCACCAACTCTATCGACTACTAGCCTATAGTAGGATGAACTACCGGTGCTTGGTTTTAAGTGTCAAGATAACTACTAACAAATCTTTGAGCCTCTTCTTCATCCTATCTACTTTTTCATCCTTTTTTATCTCAAGGAGGTATGGGTCGAGTGTGTCTTCCCGCCTCCTCAACACCCCATAGTCCATGCTTTTTAAGAAGGGATCCCCTGGAATCTATCATGCAAACTCCTACTGAATCTCCCAATAAATCATCATTGGATCAAAGCTCTTCCTCATCAAACCAAATCCTAGATCTCCCATGAGATAATGAGATACTATATCATCTAGTGAATTTGAACTAACACAAATGACTTTGGTTGATTAGTAGTGGGATCACTATCATGTACTATGAGGCACTGGACCTCCCCTGCTGCTGGAGAGTTAACACTATGAACTGCAATCTCCATCGTATGAGGTGGTGGTGATGGTGATGTAATGATGATAATACTTTGGGGTCACCATTCCTTCCTCACCATGACGGAAGGTCAGGGAGCTCGCCGCCACATGGTGTGGATGGAGATCCCTGGCCATGATAATCACTATGGGGTCATCTTCCCTATGCATGGCCTAATGGAATAGGAGATGTCGGAACATGAACAATGAAGGATGGGGAGAGTGCGTGGTGGAGGCACCACCACTCTCTGATTGATCCTATGATGTGTAGTCTTGTAGTAAGATAGATGTATGGATGGTAGTGCATCAAAAAATCAACAAGTGCAGGTCACACCTAAACCTCCTCCACCGGTAACATGATAAGTATGGACCTCCCCCTCTCCTCCTAATATGCTTCCCCACATGATAACATCTCAAATCAAGCTCAACAGCCAGCAACCTAGCAAACAACCTGACTCGATACCACCTCCTCCTCAATAGTGGGAAATGCACTAGTGGGAGAAGCAAAATCCTCGACATTCTCTCGAACTAGAAAGGAAACTATTCTCCATAATGAGAGGAGACACTACCCTAGGTGACTCCTCCATGGCAAACTGAGCAGTTGCCTCCAACTCTCTCACGATGTGAGTGTGATACCGCTTTATCATGCAATTCTTGTTTCTTCTTTGGGTCCTAGTAGGGCAAGCAGAGTAAAAGCTAGATCTAACCTCAAAAGTAGGGGAGACAATCCCTGAGATCAGGAGAGCCATCCCTTTGGAGGGTGCTAGTGAGTGGGTACTAGCCCTAACTTAGGCAGCATGGGGAACCACACAATACACTACCACCGCACCTATGGGAATCCACATCCTTTCTCTTGAGAATATCAGTCCATGACATGTCGATGGATGTTTCCGCCACGTTTTACTAAGCCATGAGGGAGTGCCCTCACATGTAATCCTAGCCCCCTTAAAACCTCGACCAAAGTGGATGAGGTGGGCATAATCAAATCAGAGAAGGCTGACGTGATCCAAGGCCAAGTCCATCCCATGAGGAAATGAGAACACATACTTTCGCCATTTAATCAAACCAACCGAAACTAAAATTGATCGAATTGAATTGCAATGTTAAAACAAACTTGAATCAAATTTTCTTGTAGATTTTGAATTTGAATTTAGAATTTCAACCCATACTCAACATCTTGAAAGTGTTAAGTCGGGCTCTAATGGATTTAGAAGATATTTTGAGATTTGATTGAAAGAGGAATTTTTTTTAATGTAGAATCCACTTTTAACAAATTTGGGTATGTTGAAAATAGGTTTTAGTATTTTTGGAGAGATGCTTCTATAGGTTCATGTTTGAATTTTAATTTTTGATTTTGAGGACCCTTTATTTAGTAAATTTGGGTATGTTAAAGTAAAGGTTCATTTGGTTTTGTGAATTTTAGAATTTACTCACTTAGCAAATTTGGGTATGCTAATGTGAGATATTTGAAAATAATTTCTCCTTTTGTTTCTTTGCTTCATTTTGAATCATTTGTGATTTTAAAAAATGAAATCCTTATTTAGCAAATTTGGGTATGCTAAAATGAGAAATCCAAGTGTGTTCAATTCTTTTTGAAATTTTTTGAAAATATGAATCTTAGCAAATTTAAGTATGCTAAGAAAATCCTAATGTATTTTTTTTAGAGATTTTGATTTTGAAAAATAGGATCTTTAGCAAATTTGGATATGCTAAAAAAATCCTAATGTATTTTTTTTTATTTTTGATTTGAAAAATAGGATTATTAGCAAATTTGGGTATGCTAAGGAAATCCTAATGTGTTTCTTTTATTTTGGATTTTATTTTTGAAAAATGGAGACTTCACTTTAGCAAATGTGGTATGCTAAAATGACGTTCCAATGTGTTTCTTTTATTTTGGATTTTGTTTTTTGAAAAATGGAGACTTCACTTTAGCAAATGTGGTTTGCTAAAATGAAGTTGCAATGTGTTTCTTTTGTTTTGGATTATGTTTTGAAAATGGAGACTTCACTTTAGCAAATATGGTATGCTAAAATGAAGTTTTAATGTATTTTGAATTTAGTGAAATGGACATTTCACTTAGCAAATTTGAGTATGCTAAATGAAATTCTAAAATTTGTTTCAAATTTTTGTGTCTTGATTTTGTTTTTAAAATAAAGACTTCATTTTAGCAAATGTGATATGCTAGAATGAAGTTCCAAAAGTGTTTTGTAAAATTTTGTTTTTTGTTGATTTTGAAAAGACATATTTTCTTTTAACAAATTTGGGTATGTAAGATGGAAATCAATTGTGTTTCATTTTTTTAAAGATGTATTTTCATGTGTGATTATTGCTTTTTGAAAGAGGAAATTCCAACCTAATAATATTTGGAATATGTTAAGTGGTATTTCAAAATAATATCATTTTATTTGGAAATGAAATCTTCATTCAATAAATTTAGGTATATTGAATGGAGATGGTCATATGTGCTTTTTGAAAGTTTATTTTTGATTTTAATTGGAAATGAAAACTCCATTCAATCGATTTGGGTATATTGAATGGAGAGGTTTCATATGTGCTTTTTGAAAATGTGAGAATTCCAACTTAACACACGTGGAATGTGTTGAGTGGAATTTCAAAGTTATGATTTTGGCTTGAAGATGTAACATCCATCCAACACATTTGGATGTATTGAATGGAAAGACCATCTGCAAATTTTGTTCTTTTTGAAAGTTTAGGATTGTTGGAATTTTATTTTTGAAAATGAAGTCTTCATCAAAATGAATTGAGTAAAGAAGTTCATTTGTGGTTTTGAAAGTTATGATTGTTAGTTTTATTTTTGAAATGTTTCTACATGTAATAATTAAAAAAATTGTTAGATGTAGTGCAAATATTTTATTGTTTATTTTGAAATAGTGCTTTTCGAAATTGAGGCTTTTCATAAAGGATTTATTTTTCTTTAATTTTTAGAATGAACCTTTCCTTACCATAAAAATGATAAGGAGGAAGTCTTTAATCATTTTCTTTTCATTAAATTTTTGTTTTTACCATTGGGGAACCTAATGGAGGTTTTAAGACCAACACGGGGTGAGGTCGTAAAACCTAAAGATGTTGGCTAGCTTAACTTAAGGATGAAATAAGCTAAGTGCCAATGGAAAGAAAGATAGCCTTGGATTCATACAAAAGTATAAACCCACTATCGATACTTGTAGACGATGATCATTTATAAAAGATGGAGAGAGGAACTCTTCCCCAGTGGAGTTGCCAGAAAAATCTGTGGTGAAAATATATTTCTGCCTTCATCTATCCTTTTTTGAAGAGGATAAATGAAAATAGAATTATACACTTTGTTGGGATACCACATAAATCCATAGATATTCTTATCAGGGTGATCAGGTATGTCATTGAGGAAATGTGTACTATCTCGATAGATAAAAGTTATCACCCTATAATCGACCTAATCACCTCAATGGGTATTTGGTTTACCTCTACAAGAGAGGATAAACCACCCAACTATTGGACATACAATTTCTTGGGGGTGGTTGCCAACTAACTCCTCCTACGATTTTAAAATATGTTGGCAAGTCAAATGCTTTAAGCAAGATAGCTAGGTTGTGAGACTAAACACACTCCCTAAGATACTAGATCATGTAGGGCATGATTAATGACTTAAATCTAATAAACATATTTCCTATATTTTATTTTCAATTTGGATAATTCATTTGACACAAGCTTTAGGATTTATATGCCTAATGCATGAAAAATTAGATCATGGCTAAAATGAATAAGATAAAGAGGTGTGTTTCCACCATGTCTCTCACAAGTAAAGCTAAGTTCTCTGGCAAAGGTGGAAGACCTCCAATTAAGAGTTAAACAACATGATTTTTATCATGATGTTAGAAAACTAAGATAACATCCAGCTAAGAGGTTGCTAATTCTTTTATCTTATTTTATAACCTAAGCTTTAGGTGAGGTTATGAGTTATTTAATTTTAAGTTTGAATTGATTAGTTGGATAAAAATTTATTTTTCTAAGATCCTAATCATCATCCAGGCCATACATCAAAGCAAGGAAGAAACTAGAAAAAGATGACATCTTAATATGCAAGTTAAACAAACATCTATCAATTCATAATCCTAGCATAAAAGAATAAAATGCCATTTATGGTTGGGCTCCAATGCACATACCTGAAAAGAAAATTGGATAGCTGAGCTCCACTCTTATACAACCCAGATTACAAATGAATTAATTATAATTAAGCAAAGAATTCATGTTATGGGGGTCTTCATTCTTCATTTTCTCCTTTTGGTTGGTTGGAATAAGGTTGCTTCAAAGGCTTCACATTGTACATAATACATGATTTTATTACCAATGCTTATCCTAATTCCCCATAACAATCATTCCAAATCCTATTTACAAAAGTACATGAAAATGGGAAAAAAGAAATCTAACTAACACCTGCAAAATAAAGTTTAGCCAAACAAACCATACAATACCAAGCATGTATATATATAAATCGAACTTAGCACCCCACACATGGGTAACCAAGTTCACCTGGCCTATTTTTGATTATGCTTAGGGGTATAAGCACCTATGCAACAAAAGTAGTTATATTTGTATTACAACGCCTCTTAAGCAGAATCCCCTGTAGAAGATAATAGTTAGACTAAGATCGCCCTACCATTCAGTTTATGCACATGCACCCTAACATTTAGACTAAAAATATATCATAAAATAAAAAACAAACATCAAACCATGCACATCCCTAACCTAAAGCTACAAATGATGACTTATATTTGTGTGGTTTGTGTGGTATGCTTAGCTAGACTTTAAGGTTGAAGTTTTCATGAAAAAATATGTTCAACTTAGAGGGTTTGTTTCATGTAAGTGATTTAGTTGCTTTGGTTGATTTTATTTTGTATTTTGATTTGGTTTAAGTGAATCCTATAATTAATTACTAAGTTATAAAGAGAGAAAAAGAGAAGATAACTTATCTCTCCTCCCTACCTTAAGTGATTTTTAAGGTAGATTCATATTTGATTTTTGTTTAATGAATATTTTATTATGTGATTTAATTAATCATAAGTTTAGATTTTCCCTAAACAAACCTATTCAAAAAGAAAGGCATTTTAATATTAAGTAAAGTGAAATACTATCATAAAACACACATCACTTCATTTCTTTCCCAACATGTGTAACATGCATATGAATGAATCCTAAGTATATCTATACAAGCAAATAGAAATGTTTAACACACTTTCATGATGGATGCTAAGTGATGTCACTTAAGAAAATTTTGAATGTCTCATTTATGCATGATTTTGTTAAGTAGAAAAGGGTGATTCTTTTACCACTTTTCACATGCACATTTATATGTATTAAGGACATAAGTGAGTATGACGCCATTATTAGTACAAGGGGTGAAAGGTACAAGACCAACTTAGGGCTACTTAAAGCCTCATAATCCTGGGGATGTCCATACTAATATACCACTTTTCTTAAATACATATGCATGTACAAAATAAATGAATGGAAAAAGAAAGATGTAAAAGTTTGTGTTTGTCTATTTTATTTATTTATGCAATTTATATGTAAGTGTGGATGTCCTTCTTAAGTAATAACATATAAATGAATAGGAATAGATTTAAGTAAGTGTTGTGTTCATTTCAAATGAATTATACACTTTACCAAATCCTATTCAAAACTATGCTAAAAAAAGAGAGAAGGAAAGCCACACTATGCACATCTTTATATTTATACTCACATGTAAGCTTATGAATAATTATATAATACATTTTCAATTTTGATATTGAATTTATAAATTTAAAAATAATTTTGGATTTAATAGTAATAATAGCCATTCCTATTATTACTTTATCCAAAATATGCAATTTGTCATAAAGAAAACATTTCATTTTTAATTTGATTTTTGAAAATGTATGAATCCAGGATTTTCATATGACATACACATTTAGCATGCTAGGAAAGAAATAAAGTGATGAAATAAATGTAAGTTCATTCACCCTAATTAATTCCTAAAGACAATCCTATGAATAAGATTACTTAAAGTAAATCAAATTTATTTAGGAGAGTTTTGATTTTGTTTGAGTTTGGTTTCAATTTGATAAATATGAGAAGGTTTGCTGGTCCTAGCCCATTCCCACATGTGTATGATATTTTAGTTTAATTTTTAGGTGATTAGACCAATTTCATGCTTTGATTAGGTTAAGCTGTGAATTAAGTGTGTTAATTACTCTTTACTTATACCTCTTTAACATATTTAATCAAATAATTATGAGCCAATATATGACATAAAACCATACAAGGAATTTAATCACTAATGCACCTAGAAAAAAAAAGGTGCCTAATGCAGTTTGCTCACAATTAGTGATTAATTAAGCTAAAAGATTTAATTTAAGTACTTTCATAACCCTTTCCACACATGTGGGTTGGATTTTGATTTTCTTAAGCTACTTAGATTATTGAACACCTAAGCACCTACCCAAGAAGGATTGATTAAGTTCTAGAATATTTTTATTTTAAAATTAAATTAATTAAGCAAGTGATTAGGGGATTAACCCTTAATTAAGTTTAGATTAAGGAAGGAAAGGGGTTTAAGGAATGGCTTAGGAAAAATTCCCCAAATCCATTTCATAAACCTCTTCTCTACTTAAGCAAGGCTTAATTAACTTAATAAATGGATTAGACCATTGTTCATATGCCTTAATTACATAAAGAGAGAAATTAAAAATTCATTATTTGATCTCCCTAATTAACCCATTAATAAATCTCAAGAAAATTAGGGGAGACAGAAGTCATTCCCCTAAATGCACATGAGATGTTTGGAATTAATTAGTGGGATTATTAGGGAGTAATTAAGGTTATTAATTTTCATTAAAACCTTAATTGAGGAAAATATGATATTCAAAATCCATCGAAAATAATTTTAGAATATTCTCCTCTAAATTATCTTTATAGTGCATTTTACATTGTATTTTTTATGATTTTTTTTAGAATTAGTTATGCAATTATGAAGATTGAGCCATCAAGGATAATTAATTAAATCCCTAATTAAATAGCTATTCCCATCAGCGCCACATAGAGGCTGATGAGGTGCGCACTTTCCAGGTGGCATGATGGGAGAGGCCACTTAAGTTATCACATCATAGCGCCGCGTTAGCAGCAGTTCTACGTGCTTTCTCCCCATCCATCCGATCAAAGATTAGATGGCTGAGATAAAGCCCACGGTATTAAGGGATTAATCTGTGGATCCTAGGCATCTTGATCATGGTCGTCCATCCAAAATGCATGGATGGATGGCCCATGATTTGTCCTTGAGCTTCTCCGTGGGAAAGGGAAACTGTCCACCTTCCATGGCATGATCTGAGCTCAATTGAGCTCGGATTGAACTCAAATTCAACCCACACCATCATCATGCAAAGGAGAATACATCCAATGACTAGCTTTACATGAAGTGAAAATTCCTTTCACAAAAAAACCACACACTCTCTAGTTTAAGCTCAATTTTGATCCATACCTCACCGGAGGCTATCACCAGCGCTCTAATTTGATGAGGTAGCTTCATTTAGTGGAGATGAAGCCCTGTTGAAGATTTGAGGTTATTTGGTTGAGTGGATCTTCCTATGGATTAATCTCTCTTTCAATTGGACTCCTTCTTGATAAAAGTCCCACCTCCTTACCTTTGGAGATTGGAAGAAGCTTGTGATGAGTTTGACTAGGCCCTTTAAGGGTGCTCAAAGGAGGAATTGGATTGATTTTAGGTGTTAGCTAAGTTGGAAAATTGGAGGAGCTCCCCTATATTTAATCTAAGAAAAAGAGAAAATGGAGAATTTGAATTCACTCTAAGAAGCTTGGGGAGACTTGCAAATGCTAGCTCTGGGTTCCCTTAGCTCAATCGAGTGTGGCTCTGTTGAATTCAAGTGGAATTAGGGGGAGTATATCTCCCCCTAGGTGATTCAAATGGCCGTGAGTGCTTATTTCATTTTGATCCAATACACTCTATTCAATGAGTTATTTTGCCGTTTAGAGTGGCATGGCATTCGATTTTGGCCAGAGAAGGTAGTGGGGAAGTTCGTCATGTGCAAACCAAGGTGGAGGAAGGGTTATCATGTGCTCATGTCCATGGGGTGCTTTTAGTTAGGGCACCAAACCCATTGGGTCACACCATATCCATTAGTGACCATTTGGTCCAGATGCCAAGTGTCCATGAAAAGAATTGACCAAATTTCAAGTGGTTTTGATTTTAGGTTGCCTTATGGCCTAGGGGTAAAATAGTCATTTGGCTTGAATTTCATTTTGAATATGTTTAGTATGATTGAAAAATAGGTTAGGCCAAGTTTCATTAAATTTGGAGTTAGTTTGATATGATTTGACTTATGTTGACCCATTTAGATCAAAATGGGTCAACTTGGGTCAAGTTAATGAATTGGTCAAATTGGTAAAATTGGGTCAAATCAAGGGTTGGGTCAAGTTCATATGACCATTTCAAAAATTTTGACATCATTGGTTTGGTTCAATTTGATTTATATTTAGATTTGGTTCATTTGATTTCATTTAGCTCAAATGGGTCAAGTTGACCAATTTGACCCATTTGACCCATTTGACCTATTTGGGTTAGGTCATGGGTTGGTTTATGTTTTATTGATCATTTGAAATAGATTGGCATCTTTGTTTCCAATCAATTTGGTTTATATTTAGATTTAGCTCAATTTGACCTTTTAGGTCAAGTTGGGTTCAAGGTCAATTAAGCTAGGTTAGGACTAGTTGGCCAATTGGCGCTTTGGTTAAGTTCAACAAGTAATTTGAAATGAACTTCACCCATTAGTTTCAATCAATTTGGCTTAGATCAAGTTTTGACATATTTTGACTTTGTAGGTCAACTTGGGTCAACTTGAGTCAAGTGGCTAGTTGGGTTAGGTTAGGCTCAAATGATGACTTGGTCAAGTTCAAACATTGATCATGAATGAGTTTTGATCAATGGTTTTAATCAACTTGGCCTATGGTGGATTTTGGCTAGTTTGGGTTTCATTTTGGCTAAGTGTTGACTTGGTCAACCTTTAGGTTTGACTTGGTTTGACCCAATTTGAGTGATTGATCATCTCATGATGATTGTTGCCAATAATGTGAGACTTAGGTGGGCTTAGTTCAATCCAAATTGGTTAGGATTAGAATTTGGCTCATAAGGGTACTTTAGGTTACCTTGGGTCAAGTGAGCCTAAGTGAGCCTAAGTGAGCCAAATGGCTTGGTCAAAGTTTGATTTGAGTTTAGTTGAACTCATATATGGGCTTCTGATTGAAATATAAATTCATTTGCAAGTGGGTTGAAGTCAAATGAGTTTTGATTTATTTGACAGTTTCAAGTTCAAAAGGGTGAACATGAGTTAGAATTGGGTTTAATTTTTGAATTTAGTTTTGGTTTGATGATTAGAGTTTATGTTTATATTTGGATTCATGATTTAAGGATTGGTTGAATCATTAAGATAAATCAAGGATTTGGCTTGATTTGAAATTGATTTGGGTAAGTTCAAGATCTTAACTTGGAAGGTTTAGGTTGAATTTTGATTGAATTTGAGTTTGAGTTTTGAATTAGTTTTTGGTTTGGTGTTTAAAGTTGAATTTTGATTGAATTTGAGTTTGAGTTTTAAATTGATTTTTGAATATTTCAATTTCTATTTCATTTATATTTGTGAATATAAATGAGAATATAAATGGGTTTTGAGAAAATTTATTAAATTTGATTTTATTTAGATTTGATTTGAGCTAAGTCCATGAGAGGGAATCAAAGGACTTTAGAAATTTTTTTGGATTTGGATTTGAATTTTGAAGTTGGTTTGATTGATTTGAATTTACATTTCATATATATATATATATATATATATGCAAATATAAATGAGAATATAATTAGAATGTGAGAAAATTTATTGAATTTGAATTGACTTAGATTTGATTTAGGCTAAGTCCATGAGAGGGAATCAAAGGACTTAGGAAATATTTTGGATTTGGATTTAAATTTTGAATTTGGTTTGATTGATTTGAATTTATATTTATAAATGTGAATATAAATGAGAATATAAATGGGTTGTGAGAAAATTCCTTGAATTTGAATTGATTTATATTTTATTTAGGCTAAGTCCATGAGAGGGAATCAAAAGACTTAGAAAATATTTTTGGAATTTAGATTTCAATCATAAGCTTCAATCATTTGGATTTGATTTGAGATTGAGAAAATCCATCAAGTTAGAATTAATTTAAGTTTCACTTGAAGGGACAAAGTGAGGAATTTGGTTGAAGGTATAAGGTTGGAAAATTTTCTAACACAGCTAAGGCATGACCTATTCCTATAACTAACTCTTCTAAGTCTCTAGGGTTAGGTTGAGTGTCCACCTAATCACTAGATGTGCCTTAAGATTAAGAAACTCTTAAAGTCTAGGAGAAGTCCTATGTCTAAGATGGAGGGGTTGAGATCATTCTAAAAATGAGGTCAACATACCCCTAAGCATAATCCAAAGTAGGCTGGGTGGACTTGGTTACCCATGTGTAGGGTGCTAAGTCCAATTTATTCATATACATGCTTGGGATTGTATGGTTTGTGTAACTAATTTCTATTTTTAAGGTTTTAGCTAGATCTCCTTTTTTCTATTTTCATGTAATTTTATAATTAGGATTTTAGAATGATTGTTATGGGATATTAGAATGAACATTGGTTATAAGACCATGTCTTATGTACCATGTGAAGCATTTGGAGCAACCACATTCCAACCATCCAAAAGAAAGAACCAAAAGAATAAAGAAGAAATGAAGAATGAAGACCATCATAACATGCATTCCTTGCTTAATTGTAATTAATTTATTTGTAATATGAGTTCTATAAGAGTAGAGCTTGGCTACCCAATTTATTTTTAGGTTTGTGTGGAGCCCAACCACAAATGTCTCTTATTCTTTTATGCTAACTTTATAAGTTTATTGATGTTTGCTTAGCTTGTGCATTAAGATGACATCTTTTCCTAGTTTCTTCCATGCTTTGATGTATGACCTGGATGATGATTAGGCTCTTAGAAAAAAATAATTTTTTTATCCAACATAATCAATTCAAACTAAAGATAAACAACTCATAACCTCATCTAAAACTTATGCTATAAATCAAGATAATAGAACTAGCAACCCCTTAGCTGGATGTTGTACTTTCTTTCCTTATATCATGGATAAAAAGCATATTGTTTCACTCTTGATTGGAGGGCTTCCACTTTTGCCAGAAAACTTGTCTTGATCTGTGAGAGCCATGGTGGAAACACACCTCCTTATCTTGCTAATTTTAGCCCATAATTTAATTTCTATGCATTAGGCATATGAATCCTAGAGCCAGTGTCAAATTTATTATCCAAAATAAAAATAAAATGTAACAAAATTTGCATTAGATTTAAGTCATTAAATTGTGCCCTACATGATCCAGTCTCTTAAGGAGTGTGTTTAAGGACTTAGTCTCTTTCAAAATAAAAAATAGCTTAGTTATATTGCAAAAGCATTTGACTTGCCTACATGTTTTAAAATCGTAGGAGGAGTTAGTTGGCGGCCACCCCTAGGTTGTAAGTCTAATAGTTGGGTGGTTTATTCTCTCTTGTGGAGGTAAACCAAATACCCATTTTCACCTTAGATTTAGGCCATGCTATTGGCCCTCACCAAAGTTTCCTAGATTTAGGTTTAGAGGTTGTTACTTTTCTTTACGGGCTACGAGCATAAACCCTTATCTCTTAGGAATTTCTATGACCTTGTATCATAGAATTGTAAGCCATAACTTTCTAATAAAAAGTCAACTCAAATAAATCAATTCAATTTCAAAAATATAAAGTCCAACCATAGGATAGTTTGGGATGCTTACAAGGCTTCCTAGTATCCTAAGCATCCCCTACTTATCTTCATTTGGCTTTGATAAGAACTCCCTCCTCTTGATCAATCCTTCTTGACTTTTTTAAAAATAAATTAATTGATTGATAGTCCTACCTTTCAAAATCTTTGGAGAAAACAATCATTTATCTTAATCGAGAGTATTCCTAAGGAATCCTATTCCTTATGATGCAATTAACTATGGGGGCTTGCCACTGTAAGAAACTTAACGAACCCAATTTTAAATAAACTTTTCTTTACTTTTCTATATAAAGTACAGGAAGAATCTCTGGTACATTCCGAAGACCCAAAGTCCTTATGAGTCCTTATTGAGGTGATTAGGTACATTGTAGGGTGGTGACTTCTATCTATCGAGGTAGTATACCTCTCCTTAATATCATACCTGATCATCCTAATAAGAACATCTACGGATCTACTTGGTGTCCCAATAAGGTGTTATATATATTTCTATTTTCATTTATCCTCTTTTCCAAAAGGGGGATAGATGAAGGCAAGAATATATATAATTTTCACCACATATGCCTAATGCATGAGAAATTAGATTATGGGCCAAAATTAGCAAGATGAGGAGGTGTGTTTCTACCTTGGCTCTCAAAGATCAAGCCAAGTTCTTTACAAAGGTGGAAGCCCTCCAATCAAGAGTGAGACAATATACTTTCTATGCATGTTGTGAGAAAAGTAATATAATATTTAGCTAAGGGTTACTAATTCTTTTATCTTGATTTATAGCCTAAGCTTTAGATTAGGTTATGAGTTATTATTTTTAGTTTGAATTGATTAGTTGGATAGAAAATTTATTTTTCTAAGCAATTATCATCCAGGCTATATCAAAGTAATGAATAAACTAGAAAAAGAATGCCATCTTAATGCAAAGCTAAATAAATATTAATCAATTTATAAAGCTAACACAAAAGAATAAGAGTCAATTTATGGTTGGGCTGCACCGCACAAAGCAAAAAATAAATTGGGTAGCCGAGCTCTACCCTTATACAACCCGGATTAAATGAATTAAATATAAGCAAGAAGGAATTCATTGTTATAAGGGTCTTCATTCTTCATTCTTCTTTATTCTTTTTTCTTTTGGTTGGTTGGAATGTGGTTGCTCTAAAGGCTTCATAAAGTACATAAGATATAGTATTATGACCAATGTTCATCCTAATACCCCATAACAATCATTCTAAAATCTTAATTGTAAAATTACAGGAAAAGGAAAAAAGTAAATCTAACTAACACTTGCAAAATAGGTATTAACTAAACAAATCATACAATCCCAAGCATGTATATATAAAAATTAGACTTAGCACCCCACACATGGGTAACCAAGCCCACCTGGCCTATTTTAGATTATTCTTAGGGGTATAAGAATTATATTTTATTATTACAACACCCCTTAAGCACAATCCCTACAGAAGATAATAATTAAACTAAGACCGCCCTACCATTCAGTCTATGCACATACACCCTAACATCTAGACTAAACTATTACATCATAAAATAAAAGCAAACATCAAGCCATGCACCACTCTAATCTAAAGCTAGAAGTGCTGACTTAGCTTAATGTGTGTGTTATTTAAGGTTTATGTGGTATGTTTAGCTAGGCTTTAAGGTTATAGTTTTCTAAGTATGAAAATGTTCAACATAGAGGGTGGTTTCATTTAAGTGATTTAGTTGATTTGGTTGATTTTTATTTTGTGATTTATTTAGGTTTGAATGAACCTAAAATTGATTACTAAGTGTTGTGAAGGGAGGGAAAGAGAAGAGAACTTCTCTTTCCTCCCTACCTTAAGTAATTTCTAAAGTAGATTCATATTAAATTATTATTTAGTGAATGTTTTATTATGTATTTTAATTAATCCTAAGTTTATATTTTCTCTAAACAAACCTATTCAAAAAGAAAGGCATTTTAAGATTAAGTAAAGTTAAATACTATCACAAAACACACAACACTTCATTTCTTTCCCAACATGTGTAACAAGCATATGGATGAATCCTAAGCATATCTATACATATAAATGGAAGTGTTTAGCACACCTTAATGATGAATGATAAGAGAGTCACTTAAGAAAATTTGGATGCTTCATGATGCATGATTTTGTTAGAAAAAAGAGTGATTCTTTTATCCATTTTTTTATATGCACATTTACAAGCATAAAAGATATAGTGAGTACGTACCATTTTAGCACAGGGTGTAAGGTATAAGACCTACTAAGGGCTACTTAAAGCCTCACAACCCTAGGGTTGTCCAGACTAATATACTACTTTTCTTAAAAATATGTGCATGTACAAAAAGAAATGCATGGAAAGAGAATCATGCAAAAGTTGATGTTTGTTTAGTTAATTTGTTGGTTGTTTAATTTAGATATGTAAATGTGAGAATTATTTTTAATTCATAACATGGAAGTGGATAGGAAAAGATATAAGCAAGTTTTATGTTCTTTTAAAAGAACTATACACTTTGAAAATTCATCCAAATTCATGCTAAAAGAGAAGAGAAGGAAAGCCACACAATACATATATTTATATTTATACTCACATGCAAGCTTATAATAATTCTAAGTAGCATATCTTTCAGCTATGATATTTGATTTATATGTTTTAAAAATAATTTTGGATTTAATAGTCATAATAGCCATTCATATTCTTACTTTAGCCAAAACTTGCAATTTGATATAAAAAAACATTTCATTGTTAATTTGATTTTAAAAAGGGCATGAATACATGATTTTCATATGACATACACATTTAGCATATTAGGAAAGAAATAAAGCGATGAAAGCATGTACATTCAATCATCCTAATTAATTCCTAAAGAAAATCTTATGAAATAAAATTATTTAAAGTAAACCAAATTTGTTTTAAAAGAAATGTTTATTTTGTTTTAAGTTTGATTTGAATTGAAAAAATGTAAAAAGGTTTGCTGGTCCTAAACCCATTTCCCACATGTGTAAGTTGTTTAGTTTAATTTTAAAAACATTATGTGTTTTATGCTTTGCTTAGGTTAAGGTGTATATTAAGTTCATTAATTTCCCCTTACCTACACCACTTTAACATATTTAATTAAATAATTATGAGCCAATGTATGACATAAAATCACACAAGCAATTTAAGATAGCAATGCACCTAGGAAAGAAAACATGCAATTTCATAATTAGTGATTAATGGGTTTAATTTAAGTAGTTTCATAACCCTCCCTACACATGTAGGCTAGATTTTGATTTCCTTAAGTTACATAGGTTACTGAGTACCTAAGCACCTACCCAAGATTAATAGGTTAAGTTTTGAAATATTTTAAAAATTTTATCAAGTTTATTAAGTAGGTGCTTAGTGGGTTAGCCCTTAATTAAGTTTAGATTAAGGAAGGAAAGGGATTTAGAGAATGACTTAGGGAAAATTCCCCAAATCCATTCCATAAACCTCTTCTTCACTTAAGCAATGCTTAATTAACTTAATAAAGGGGCTAAACTATTGTTCACATGCTTAATTACCCTTAATTACATAAATGGGGTGATTAAGAATTTATTAATTGATTTCCCTAATTAACTCATCAATAAATTCCAAGAAAATTAGATTAGAGTCTCACTAAGGAAAATGCACTATTCAAATGAAATAATTTTATTTTTCTAATTATTTAGATAAATTTTAAATAATTTTCTACACTTAATAATCTCCTAATAATTAAAAATCTATTCTACATGGCACAATGGGATGGCCACTTAGGTAGCTACAAAGTGCAATGATGGTCTATCGCTATCAAAGATTGGCTGCTGAGATCAAGCTTTTCTAAAGGGATCAAGCCCACTATTTCTAATGATGACCATCCATCCAAAATGTGGATGGATCCAATGGATGGAAGCAGTTTTCTTGGTGAGAGGACATCCGTCCACACTTTAAGGCAAGATTCGAGCTCGATTGAGCTCAAATTGGACTCAAAATTTACCCACTCCATCTAGTAGTAAGCACAAGTAATCCAATGGTCAATTTTGCATGAGATGAAATTTCTTTCATAAAGGACCACACACTCCCTATTTTAAACTCGGGTTGAAGGCATGCCTCTCTGAAGGCTATCAACGATGCTCCAATCCATCGGTAGCTTCGTCTAGTAGAGACAAAGTCCTGTTGATGATTTGAAGCTTTGGTATTGAGTGACTCCTTCAATTGAACAAAATGCTCCTCCTAAGCTTGCGACCTTGATCAAAGTCCCCTCTCCCGTGGCTTGAAAACTTGGAAGTAGGTTTGAGTGAACTCGATTGGGTTCCCTCAAGGTGCTTGCAAGAATAATTGAGCTGAATTTAGGTATTGGATGAGTTTGAAAAATGGTGGACCTCCCTTATTTTTGGCTTGAAGTAACCGAGAAGAGGAGAAATGGAAGTAGATCTAGGAGGCTTGGAGGAGCTTGCAATTGCTTTCTCTGGCTTCCCTAGCTTCAATCAGCTGTGAGTGAGTGTGAATGAAGTGAAATTAGGGGGAGTATATCTCCCCCTAGGTGAATCGATCGAGCATAGAGATGCCATTTTGTTCAAATTCACCCTATGCAATGGGTTTGTTAGGCCGTTTAGGGTTGCATGTGATTCAGTTTTGGCCAGAGGAGGTGGTGGGAAAGTTGCCATGTGCAAAAAAAGGTGGAGGAGTGATTACCATGTGCTTGAAATGAAGGGAGTGGTCGATTTTTCCTTCACTAAAAACCCATTGGGTCATGTGCACCATGCTCACTAGTGTCCACTTGGTCCACTAAGAGAGTGCCAAGTGGTCATGAAGAGGATTTGACTAAATTCCAAGTGAATATGGCCAAAAATTATCCTTTGACATAGAGGTAAAATGGTCATTTGTCTTAGATTTTAGTTTGAATATGTTTAGTGTGATTGAAAAATGGGTTGGCTCAAGTTTCAATAATTTTGGAATTGATTTGATGTGATTTTGCTCATGTTGACCCATTTAGGTCAAAATGAGTCAACTTGAGTCAAGTTGACCAATTAGTCAAATTGGATCAAACTAAGGGTTGGGTCAAGTTCATACGACCATTTGAAATATTTTGGCATCATTGGTTTGGTTCAATTTGATTTATGTTTGGATTTGGTTCATTTGATTTAATTTAGGTTAAATGGGTCAAGTTGACCAATTTGACCCATTTGACCTATTTGGGTTAGGTCATGGATTGGTTTAGGTTTCATTGGTCATATGAAAAATGTATTATCATTGTTTCCAATCAATTTTGGTTTAATTTGATTTTGGCTCAATTTGACCTTTTACGTTGGGTTCACGCAATTAGGGGCTAGTCAATCTAGTTGGCCAATTGAGGCTTTGGTCAAGTTCAACAACTGATTTGCAATGAACTTGGCCCATTGCTTTCAATTAATTTTGCTTAGATCAAGTTTTGACCCATTTTGACTTTTTAGGTCAAGTTGGTTCAACTTGAGTCAAGTGGCCAATTGGGCTAGGTTAGGCTCAAATAATGACTTGGTCAAGTTCAAACATTGATCATGAATGAGTTTTGATCAATGGTTTCAGTTAATTTAGCCTATGGTGGATTTTGGTTAGTTTAGGTTTCATTTTGGCTAAGTGTTGACTTGGTCAACCCTTAAGTTTGACTTGGTTTGACCCAATTTGATTGATTGATTATCTCATGATGACTGTTGCTCATAATGTGAGGCTTAGGTGAGCTTAGTTCAATCCAATTTGGGTAGGATTAAAATTTGGCTCAAAAAGGGTACTTTAGGTCACTTTGGGACAAGTGAGCCTAAGTGGGTCAATTGGCTTAATCAAGGCTTGAATCAAGTTTGATTGAACTCACATATGGACTTATGATTGAAATATAAATCCATTTGTAAGTGATTTGGAGTCAAATGGGTTTTGATTCATTTGATAATTTCAAGTTCAAAGGGGTCAACATGAGTTTAACTTGGGTTTGAATTTTCAATTTAATTTTGATTTGATGATCAAAGTTTGTGTTTATATTTGGATTCATGATTGAAGGGTTGATTGAATCATGAAGAAAAATCAAGGGTTTGACATGATTTGAATTTGATTTGGCTAAGTTCAATAATTTGACTTGAAATTCTTAGGTTGAATTTTGGTTGAATTTGGATTTGATTTTTGAATTTAGTTTTGTTTTAATGATTGAATTTTATGTTTATATTTGGATTCATGATTTAAGGAAAGGAATTGAACATGATTTGAAAATTGATTTGGTTAAGTTCAAGAATTGAATTTATGTTGAAATTTGAAGTATATTTTGAATTTGATATTTTGAATTTATATTTCATTTATATTTGTGAATATAAATAAAAATATAAATGGGTTATGAGAAATTTTCTTGAATTTGATTCAAGCTAAGTCCATAAGATAGAATTGAAGTGACTTAAGGAAGGATTTTTAAACTTGGAATTTCAATCATGGGGTTTCAATCATTTGGAATTGATTCATGATTTGAGAAAATTCATCAAGTTGGAATTGATTTGAGTTTGAAGTTGATTTGATTTGGAGTTTGACTTTGAAAGGAGGAACTGAGGATTTATTTTAAGCTATAGGGTGAGCAAATTATCCTAACACCTATAAGGCATGACCTATTCCTATGGCTAACTCTTATAAGTCTCTAGGTTTAGGTTGAGTGTTCACCTAATCACTAGAAGTGTCTTAAGACTAAGGAGACTCTTAGTGTCTAAGAGAAGTCCTATGTATAAGATGGAGGGGTTGAGAGCTCATCCTAAAAATGAGGTCAACATCGAGGTTCATTTAAATAAACTAATGGAATGAGCTTTACACACATTATGAAGTACAATTAAAATTTAAATTCAATGCTTCAAAAGTGTGCAAGCATTCTTAGAAAATCTCGCATGGGCCTCAAAACTACACTTAATGCTTAAACTTTGTGTCTAAGGATGTTGCAGGTTGATTCTCGGTTGGGTCTACAGATTAGGTCCAGGTTAACAAAACCTAATGATATTGTTATAGCTTTCTCCACTTGAGAAAATCTCTAATAAGCTAATTCTGTCATATGAAAGTTTAAAGACTATCTCCTATTTCCCCAATGATGGCTAAGTTGATTAAGATATCAACCAGAAGGGTCATTATTATCAAAACTATCTAAGATATTTATATTAAATATTCTCAAAATATAGATTCAGATATGATCCTCTATTATTAAATTAATAGAGTTGATAGAATCTAGAATAATAAATTAAATGATCAAGCAGACTTATTTACCCCTATAATGGCTATGTTGAATGAAGAATTCAACCGGAGGGGATGCCATCATCAAAATCCATTTATAGTTTCATATCAATTTAATTTGAATCTTTTAAATCAAATATTAATTTAAAGAAAAATTCAAATATGCTATTAAGTTATAGATGCTTAAATGAAATTCAATCTTTGAAAATTTAAAGCAAAATTCAATTTATCCACCTTCCGCAATTATTTGTCGTAGGTGGAAAAGTAAGAAAACTCTAGCTCACAAAGGAGCCAATGTAAAGTCAAGTACATAACTATAGGCACTCTCAATTAATCTCATGCTAGTAAGGACGTGGCTCGTGTCCTCTCACTCGTGGTTTGGCCAGTAAGTTCCACATATGATGCAGTTACGACCAAAGTTCTCTGATTGGGTAATCACCATCAAATGACACCATTATATTACGGTCATGACTGTAGCCTGCATGCTCCCCAATGGGTCTGTACCTTGAGTTGTAAACTATAAGGTGCACTTGATAGGGCAAAAAGACCTATGTTAGCTAAAGTGGACTTAAGCTTATCTCCTTAGACAAACACCACCCTAGGTCTACAATATCTCCTTGGACGATGCAACCCATGGCTGTTGACAAGGATCTTTCGGTCAAGTTGGGTCAACTATCTCCTCAAACTAAGTAGACTAAGGACCATGATAACCTGGTATGATGAAACCATGGGATCTTGATGGGGCATGTCATCGTTCCCCAAACCATCCGCTTTAAGTTAAAAGATGATAAATCTCATAAAGTCACAATTCCAAAACTCAACATACTGCTACTATATGCTACGCATTCAGTGATCTAATGACTAGCCTTAATCAAAAGTTCTCTCTCAGCATTGGTAGGGGTAATTAATAATAGGTGCTTGTGCTTATAGAAAACTTGGAACCATATCTAAAGTCCTCATAAAATGAGAGCGAAATCTCTGGGTTGTGTCTTATCTACTATTCCATCTACCATCTAAAAATTTGACCGACACATAAATCAAACTCTCTTTTTCGAGAGGTCAGTGGTAAATTTTTGAAGCCCACATTTGTATAGTTGGCTTCTAAAATAATTTTAATATTTTCAATTTAAGTCTAATGATTTGTTAACCTAAAAAATTCAATAAAAATTGTTTAAAGTCATATTACTTTAAAAGTCATATCATGATTATAATTATTGAATTATGATCTATTAGTGGTTTCACACCACCAAAGTAGTAGCTATAAAATGAAAAGAAAAAGATTGGAGATAGAGAGAGAAATGAAGGGAAATCATATAAAGCTAAGTCTTTGAATTAGGAGAGGGGTAAAAGATAAGTGTGAAATGAAGTAATAAGGATAACAAAGCGAATGAGAGCTAGAGTTTTTGTCTCCTAGTTCTGGTGATGTTGGTTGCTCCTTTGGTTGATCTTGATAGAAGGTGCACTGTATCTTACTCATTTTGGTTCGCAGTTCAGCCCCTCTCTCCTCTGGCCTCTGGCTCCGACCGAAGGTCCTAGTCCTTGAGCATTTATGCTCCCTTGGTCCTCTTCTCTTCCCTTCTCTGTTGACATGAACCTCAATATAACATCCACTTTCTCCTTTCCCTGTCTTTCTTCTAACCCAACTTTGGGCTCCATTCTTGGTGCCAGTCCTAACTCTAGGATTCTCCCTGCCTTCAAGGGACTACCCCCCATTCTTACTATAATTGGAAGGAGCTCTTGAATTAACATAATGCCTGGAAAAGTCACTCTCTTTGTCCTATATTCCTTCACCATATGAGGAAATTTGTTTCTCGGAGGCTGAGCTTGATGCTGGTCAGAGAGAATGACAACCTTCTCTAGTCGGTCATGCCATTGAAAAGTAACCCTTCAACGCCTCTCTTATGCTTATAAAAAACAAATGGTCTTTCAAAGGTCACTAGAATACTCTTGAGGGGGGCTTTTTCTTGTTTAAATTTACCTACAAAGAAGATTTTGATCTGGTTTGGGGAGTGCACCTTATTTTATAAATGGGAGACCTTTTATCATTAAAAAGTGGTTGTGATATTTTGACCAATCAAGGAGAATTTTTTGATATTTCTCTAGGGATTAAACTTCCGAACTTCTCATTGTGCTGTTGGAACGAGGAAGGACTCTCTAAGGTGGTGAGAAAAGTTGGCATTCCCCTTGTGGTAGATAATTTGATGGCATCTAAGCCTGGTTTACTTTCATTAGAATATGTGTGTAAATTAACAATTCTTCTCTTCTTCTAGATTTAATTATCATGAATCTCAATGGATAAAAGTTCAAGCAATCTATCATTTATGATTGGAAACCTCTAGCATGTGGGAAGTGCTCTATAATTTCACATACTGCTTCCCAGTGTCCCCTTAATCCTGCTACGTGCCCTTTGGCTCATTGTCAAAGTAGAAGTGCCCCAAGTGCGAACTAATCTGCAACAAACAATCATCTTAACTAGTTCATCCAAGGAGAACACCACTCAGATCTAGTCCCATAATGCTAAAATGATTCGTTCTAATCTTGAATTGAACTTACTAAATGGTGCAATGATCCATTCTTCTACTTGTTTAGATGACCCCGACCTAGGGATGGAACCTTCTCCTCAAAACCCCAACCCCATCAACGACCTTAAATTGCTCCCTGCTCAGTCACCTTTATCTCAAGATAGGGAGGACACAGATCCTTCTTCATAAGCGACCATGGCTGACCCTCTTGCGACCTCTAATTAAAACTCGATTTACAACATTACCACCCGATCGACTACAGGTTCTCCCTCAAAAGCTAATGCCAGCAAATCCCTGGATTCTCACACAAAAAATGCGAGGGAAAAATACATAAGATAAAGATATGTCTAAGTCTCCTTCTACCCTCACCTTCTTAGCAACAAAGTCTAAGAAGAAAGGGAAAAATCACTAATTATTACATATGAGGTCTCCCAAGATTAGATGTTGGAATGTAATGGGACTTTTGGCTAAAGGCCGATCACACGACTGTCTAAGAATGATTAAGGACTTTAATCTAGATATGTTGGGATTCTCTATGTTCTTTTAAATAAAAAACTTACTTTCTACCCCTTTGAGGAAAGTTGGAATAATTTTGATTGTGGTATTGGTGGACGCATTTGGCTGAAATGGAGTTCCAATGTCATCTCTTTTACTCCCTTACCACTTCTCAATTCATTCATGGAGCTATTTCCTCTCCTTTCTTTACAGGGTTCCAAGTCACATGGATAGTTACACATAATGATGCAAGGGATAGAAGATCTTTGTGGGATTCTATTTGGCTTCTCTCTGCTTCTATGGACATGCTTTGGATACTTCTGTGGGATTTTAATTGTGTTCTTTATTCTCATGAAAAAGAAGGTGTCAACCTTATCCCCAATAGCTGTTTAATAGACTTTAATGAATGTGTGAACCAAGGAGAGTTAGTTGACCTTCCTAGCTCCTCTAATTATCTCATTGCAAGAATATGAGTAGAAGCCTCATAGGTTTATGTTTCACAACTATTGGGTGATTCATCCCCATTTTCTGGATGTTATTAAAAGAGCATGGTGCCCTTTTGTCAGTGGTGATCCCTCTTCTGTGTTGTTTAAGAAACTTAAAAAGGTAAAAGAATCCCTTAGGAGATTTTTTTGGAAGCTCTCGCCTCTTGATAAGCAATTGAAAGATCTAAAGAGGGCTCAAGAGCATTGCTTGAACCTTCTTGAAGGTGATCTTTAAATACCACTTTTCTACACAATATTCAAGATATAATTGCCAGATATACGAGAGTACAAAAAAGGAGAGTCTTTAGATTCAACAATGAGCCAATCACTTTTGGCTAACTCATGTGGATAATGATCTCAAGTTTCTTTATTGTTCCATCAAGGAGAAGAGGAATGCCAATCTCATTAAAGAATTGTGCATGGATAAAGGAGTCCTAACTAATCCTAGTGTGATTGTAGATGAAATTTATAATTACTCCTCTCATTATTCAATAAGCCGTGCTCTACCCTTGATTTCTCTATGAATATACCTATTGGTAAGACCATTTCACTAGCCCATTATGTTGATCTTGGGAACTCGTTTCTGATCAAGAGATTATCACTGCTCTCCATGGAATAAATGGAGACAAGTCCCCTGATGCTGACAGTTTTACATTAAAATTTTTTATACAAAGTTTGGACATTATTGGGAAGCAATTTCTGCTAGCCTCACATCATTTCTTTAAAACATAGCAACTCCAAGATTTTTTTAAGCATAGCATTATAACTTTAATTCCAAAACTTAAACATGTTAATTCTTTGTCTGATTTTAGACCTATTTCTTTGTGAAATACTTTTCACAAAGTAATAAAGTCCTTGCAAACAGGCTTAAACTTGTTCTTCCTAGTATTATTCATCATGTATAGTCAACATTTATAAAATATAAGGAATTGCAGACAATATTACTTTGGCTCAAGAGATTTGTGTTGACTTTAAGAAGAAGAGCAATCAATGCATTCTGCTTAAAGCTTGACCTCAAAAATGCCTTCGACTATGTCAACCATAAAGCTCTTCTCCATAGACTGCTTCAAAAGGGTTCCCACATATATTTGTTAAATGGGTGGAGGCATGTATATATGATATCCCTTTTTCCATTATATTTAATGAACAAATTAAAGGTTATTTTCCTTCCTCAAATGGACTAAGGCAAGGGTGCCCATTATCTCCTTTCCTTTTCACTATCATAATGGATGTTTTCTCCCGCATCATGGATGAGAGTGTCTTGAACTCTAATTTTATGCTGCTTACTTCAGGTAATTGCTCCATTTTCCATCTCCTTTTTGCTAATGACATACTTATCTTAGGAGAAGTTGGTACTCAAACAGCTTTATCATTGTAAGGTTCTCTGACCCTATTCTCTTCTTTTACTAGTTTGGAAGTCAATCATTGAAATTCTCATATCTATTTCTCTAACCAATTGTTGGAAGCTGATCATTGTAGCAGTGTATTGGGCATTCAGAGGGGAGAATTCCAGTTCAAATATCTGGGCTTCCTTTAGTTGGAGCTCACAAATCACTTTACACCACTTACACCCCATCTAAGTGGCTTTCTTATGGAGGGCGATTTTAACTTATAAGGTCCTTGATAGATGGCTACCTAGCTTATTGGTTGAGGGGCTTAGCATTTCCTAAATGTATTGTAAGAAAGATTTCCTCTATTACAATAAAATTCTTTTTCATTGTGATATAGTTAGGAAGCTGCATTTAATCTCTTGGTCCAGGACTACTTACCTAGAGGAAAGGGTGGAATTAGCATTCAATCAGTAAATACAATTAACACTCTTTATAAAATGAAAGTCTTATTGAATGAAACCTTGTTGGCTAAATAAGTATGGCTCACCTTGGAACAAATCTCTTTCTGCCTCTGCCTTATGGAACTCCAACAAAATACTTCTCAGTTCAGAGGTACGATTTTGATCTCAGTTTGGGACAGCACATCTTGCTCTCTATTTTTTGACCCATGGTGTCAGGGAAAGTCCCTTTTGGAGCTTTATTTTATTATTGGTTTAATTCAATTTCTCCCAGAGGAGCTCCAAAATAGAAATCCATCATGCAAATTCTCTCTCTCTCTCTCTCTCTCTCTGGTGTGTGTGTGTGTGTGTGTGTGTGGGGCCAGATTCCTTCTATTGGAATTGTGAGAAGAATATTACCAATAGAAGGATTTTGGACTCTATGTTAATTCATTTATCGACTGTGGAATGGACAAAAGATATTTGGTTTAAAGGGTATGCTGTCAACTATGTCATTTTTTGTTGGATGGCCTATATTGAAGGACTCAAACATTCTGATGTGCTTCATAATAGGGGTCTCAACCCTATTCTCAAATGTTGCTTTTGCCATAGAGAAATGGAGTCTCATGCACACCTATTTTTCGGCTACCCTTTTTCCTTTAAGCTTCTCAGAAACCTTCTTCCTAACGAGAGTTTTTTTTTTCTTTTTCAACCCAATCTACAACAAGTATTGGATGCTTCTTCTACCCTTGAGCATAAGGTCATGAGAAGGCTATATCTCTTGATTGTTGAGATTATTATCTATACCATTTGGTGTGAAAGGAATAATAGGCTATTTCAAAAGCAAGATTTATCTTATACTTCTCTTTGCATGAAGATTAAAATAAGAGTAGCCTTTAAACTGAGATGTTGGAAATTTAAATCCACTTGGCCTACCTCTATCTCTATTATCCTGGAAAGGTGGAGGAATTATGAAGAATATGATGCTGATTTTAGTCCTACTGGTGTGGGCTGATGTGAAGACTTTGGTATTTATTTTATTTTTTTGTTTCTTTGGTTGTGGGTGTCCGGGGGCTGACAGAAATTTATACGATATAATTATTTTGTGGGATGAGCTGAGCTCAAAGGGCCGGTTGAGCGAACTGGTATCACCATCAACCTTGAGATCCTTCCTGGATGGCTTGATGTTAGTGGTTGTATCATTGGGGCGATTTTTTTGCTATTGTTGGTTGCTTTTATTGGTAGTTACGCTGTCTGAAACTATCCATTTTCATATTTCAGCTACTGAAGATATGCTATCCTTCTTTATTTTACTAGGAATGGATGTTTTTTTAGATTGGTAACCAGAATGATCGCTTGGCTGTAGGTGCAACAGTTAGTAGTTGCCTAGTCCTTCTCTGAGTCCCTTTATTTTGAGATCCTTTAGTGATCCTTAGTGTAATCTTTTCTTGTTCTTCTCTTTTTGTTCTTCTTTGTTCTTCTTTCATTGGGTAATTTAATTGGGCTCAGCCCTCATTTTTTCCAAAAAAAAAAAAAAGAGGGAAAAAGATCTTTCTTCCTGTGGGAATATTTCCCTATTTATAGTTTGGATTAAGCTCTGGTGATACACAATTGGTTATATGAAATGAATAAAATAAAATGTAATGATTTCAACTGTATAGTCGATTATATTGCATAATAAGTTACATAGTTATATGGATCATTCTATTTTGTTATGATAGTTGCCATCTATTGAGCTTAGATCAGCTATTCTTGATATATTATTGTTAAACCGTGATGCTTATTTTGAATCTACTCTAAATACAATGAATCCTATCTTGAATCTAGTCATAGTTCGAGAAATTTACAATAATTTAAACTTATAATACTCATAATTCGAGAAATTTACAATTAATTCCTTATTTTTGCAATGAGTGTTTAAAAAAATCATAAAAATGATAAGAATCTATTTCGTATATTGAACATGTTTTTTCTTAAAATATCTTCAACGAAAGTTTTCCGGAGGATATTGGTCTCCATTGGCTGGCGAGAATTGTTTATGTCGAAGCCTCCGTGAAATAGGTTCAAAGAACTGAGGCTGGGATTTGATCTGCACGACGTCGGATCGTACGAAAATATTCAATTTAGTATTTTTATAAAGAAAAGTTGGAATTTTACGTCACTTCAATGTCTTCAACGCATCGAGCATAATAGGATAATTCTTAAAAAGAAGCATATAATTAATAAAATTTAGCAAAAGAGCATTCAAAGAAGAAATTTAAAAAGGAGCCAAAACGTAAATTGCATCCACGTTTTCAAAATAAAATAAAATAAAATAAAATCCTGAAAACGTTAATAATAATCACGTTTTCAGAAAACCTGAATTACTATTTATGTTTTCTAATTTTTTATTTTTTAACTTTTTAATAATAATATTTTATTGAGTATTTAAATATATAAAAGAATAATAATTAATTAAATGCATTTAATTAGCAAATTATATGTTTCAATTTATTTTTTAAAAAAATTCTATAGAATAAAATTAAAATTAAATAGTTAATTAAAAATAATTTCAAATAGATAATTTAAAAATAATTTATGACATTTTCTGAATCTTAAAATAATTATTAAAATAGTTTTATTTTGAGAAATAATATTATAGATATATTAATTAATTTTTTTTATAAATAAGATTAATTAATATTAATTACAAAAACTAATTTTAACTTAGACATTCTTATCAATTTTAAAGAAATCTTATTAATTTATTATAAATAGTGTTTTCATATGTAATGTATTTTTGTTTCAAAATTTTTATTTCTAATGAATTAGTAAAAAAATTTAAATAATTTAATTTAATTTTCTAATATTTTATTTTAAATTAGAAAATTAAAATAACTAAAATATATATATATACATTTTATTAATAATTTTATTTAATAAGTTATTGTTTGATATGCATACTATATAATTTTACTTATTAATAAGTTAATTTATTTATTTCTATTATATACATAATAAGTAAATTTATATAATTAATATATATAATAATAACTTATTAAATAAAATAAAAAATAAAATGCATACTTTCATTAATATATTAAAATATAAGAGAGAAGTTTCAATTTTTTTTTTTAAAAAATTGTACAGAAAATATTTTAAAAAATTTTAATAAATAAATCCCACTGATTCATTAGAAATTTAAATTTTAAAATAAAAAATATATTATAGAATGAAAACACCAAATAATATAAATTAATAAGATTTTTTTAAAAAATTATTACAAATTCCTAAGTTAGAATTAGTTTTACGATTAATAAAATAATCTTATTTAAAAATAAAATATAAATTAATATAATTATAGTATTATTTATCAATATAAATTTTTTTTAAGTAATTATTTTAAGATTCAAAAAATATCATAAGTTAATTTTAAATTATCTATTTCAAATTATTTTAACTTACTATTTAAAATTAATATTATTTTATATTTTTTCATAAAATTAAAAATGATAAATGATAATCTTAACTTATTTATATATTTTAAATATGTTGATTTAATATATTTAAGATTTCATCAAATATTATTATTAAAAAAATTAAAAGAAATAAAAAATTAGAAAACGTGAATATTAATCACATTTCCTGAAAAATGAGTCAGAATATGTGGAATGTGTGAATGTAGATATATATATATGCTTGTATTTTTTACAGGTTTGAAGGCCTCGTCGTGCTCATGAGAGCTCGACGAGATAAAAATTCCAAAATTATCGAAGGCACATTACGTATGAGGCGTGTGAGTAAGCCAATTTATTTTCTCGCAATGATGTAAGCCAGCTTATTTTCTCGTTTCTATCGAAAACCAAAATGCTATAGTTTCTTGTGAGATGACCTGCAGAAATTTTAGATAAAAGGAGACAACAACAACTTGAGTTCAATTAATGGAGTACCCTTGCCGCCCTACTCACATGAAACAAAGTGAATAATGTAATGGAGGGGAACATAGTGCTATTTTTGTTGATATTTAAAGGATTTGGGTGCTAATCACGTTTTTGCTCCTTTTTAAATTTTTTTATAAAAATCTCCTTTTCCTAAATTTTATTAATTAAATGCTCCTTTTTAAAAATTATCCAATGTTAATTACATAGCAGTCTGTCTTAATTACCATTAATATTTAATATTATCATAAAAAAATTTCAGTAGCTCTCATTATAAAAAGTACATCAAAAATATAATAAATTAATAAAAATATCTAGTAACAAACAAAGAAAAGTCAAATTTTATTGTCATAAGATAAATAATAACTTTGAATATTATCTTGTCGTAAAATATAATTTCTTTTTCTATTATCATTGACATATGGTAAATTTTATTTCATTTTCCATCATTGTATCATAGAAAAAAGTATTAAATATTTAAAACGTGGGTTAAAATAAGTTAAATGCACCACGTTTCATTTTATCCACCTTTGGCTTCTCTACAACAAAACTCAGCCACTTGCAGATCAGTTGGTGTTCTAAAATAGTTATGGAATAGTCAAATCATTTCATTTACTTGTCCGACAAGTGAACTATTACAATTGCTTAGATGCACAATCGATGGTAAAAAAAGACATGGAAGGTGCTGTAAACTATTCCCCGAAATAATTCTACGTTCAAGTATGATGCATTTAGAACATTTATGAAGGATTTCTCTTGCAAGAACAATCATCTCTGTGATATATAGCTCGATAATTTATGATCTGAAAAGAACAAAGACTGATAAAATTAAGAGTGAGCATTCCGTCGGTTCAGTTGAATTTTTTGTTAAATCGAACAAATCAAACTAAATAACTTAAAATATCCAAATCATCCAAATAACATATAAAACTGAAATAACCAAATTATATAATTCGGTTTATTCGGTTCGGTTTTCGATTAAACCGAATAGCATATAAAAATAAAAAATAAATTTTATTTTTTTAATGAACTAATTAATTAAAATAATCTAATAAATTTTATACATTAAAAATTTCTTAGTCAATTAAAAATCTATAAATCTATACAAATAATTAAATATTTACAATCAAATATATATATATATATATATATATATATATATATATATATATATATATATATATATATATATATATATATATATATATTTACTTTTAACTAATTTTTATTTATTCGATTTATTCAGTTTATTCGGTTTAATCAATCTTTTAAAAAAAATTAGAACCAAAAATCGAAAATCGAATAACTAGACATTTACAACTAAAAAACGAATGTGAGATTTAAAATCGCCAAACTGATCAAATAACGTCAGTTTGGTTCGATTTTTTGATTTAAATTGACTAGTGCACACCCTTAGATAAAACGAAGAGGAGATCCATTTTAAAGCTGGGCAGCATCTCTCGTTAATTCGTAACATGGATTCAGAGAATAAAATAAATGAAAAAATAAGATCATTTGGAGTTTTATTTACTTTCTGCGGTGGATGCGTTGATCAGCATTAAGTTTAATGGATTATGGCCGGTTTGATGATGGAAATTGAGTCACATATACTCATGAAAAGCTGTTTATGGCATCGATCAACTGCTGCGTATTGAGTTTTCCGGTTCGAAGGCTTTGAACTCACGGCAATGGATAGTCATACCAGACCTCAAAGACGGGGAAATATTACGTGCGGAGTCCCGATGTAATTTTGCATTCGAATTTCAATCGGATCTTAACATGTGTCCGCTAATAAAATATTATTTTTTTACTTTATAATGCGATAACGCCGGTCGCGATGATGTTAATGCTATTTGGACCTAGCCCGGCCCGTTCAACAGTGGGAGAAAATATTATGCCGTTTAGGTGTGCGGCTGGACACCGTTTGAATGCGTGGGAGAAATTTAAAAGCAATATATAAATGGATTTAGGGCATAATATGCTATTTTTTTTTCAAACGAACTGAGCTCAGAGAAGAGAAATAAAAAAAAATCTCATTTTAATTTCGGGAAGAATTGTGAAGATGGAGAACAATTTTGAAAATTATAGCCTTAATATTGCGACCAATTTAGCGGATGACATCTTAAATATAAATGCATCGGTAAATTTTCTCCACCGTTTTATATATACAGTTATTTTGAAACAATCAACGATCTTTGAAATTATTTTTTGAAATATATGTTTCCTACACTATTTGGAGTTCTTTGCAAGAGAACTTTGAGAGTTTTTAGAGCTATTTTTCATGTGTACACTCTATACACTAATGAGTGTATGCCTATTTTTTTTTTTTAAATTTTCAACTGTGGGGCTTACCATATGTTTAGTTCATTCTATTATAAGATATTTGGTGTTTAGTCCTCGGGAATTTAGTGATTTTTAAAGTGTACATTCTATACACTCATGAGTGTACAATTTTTTTTTTTAATTTTATTCAACATTGTTGCCAAGTGTACATTTTATCAGAAATGTTTGGAGTGTTTTGGAGAATTTGAGGATTTTTGGAACTATTTTTGAAGTGTACACTTTGTACACTCATGACTGTACACCTCTTTTTTCAAATTTTTCCAACTATGGGGCTTGCCATATAACCTGTACATGCTATTGTAAGCTATTTGGAGATATTTTCTTGAGAATTTGAGAGTTTTTGGAATTATTTTTGGAGTGTACACTCATTAGTGTACACCCATTTTTTTAATTTTTAACTGCAGGGTTTGCCATATATTTAGTACATTCTATTGTAAGCTGTTTGGAGTTCAGTCCTGGAGAATTTGATAATTTTCTAATTTTTTTTCAACTGTGAGGCTTGTCATGTGTTTAGTATATTTTATTGTAAGTTGTTTGAAGATATTTCTTAAATAATTTGAGAGTTTTTGGAGCTATTTTTGGAGTGTACACTCATGAGTGTGCACCACTTTTTTTTAAATTTTTCAATTGTGGGGTTTGCCATATGTTTAGTACATTCTATTGTAAGCTATTTGTAGTTTAGTCTGGAAATTTGGTAGTTTTTGAAGCTTTTTTTGAAGTATATACTATACACACTCATGAGTGTACACCCTTTTTCTCAAATTTTTTTTTAACTGTGGGACTTGCCATGTGTTTAGTACATTCTGTTGTAAGCTATTTGGAGATATTTTATAGATAATTTGGAGACTTTTGGAGTTATTTTTGAAGTGATTACTCATACACTCATGAGTGTGCACCCCTTTTTTCAATTTTTTTTTTTCAAACGATGAGACTTGCCATATGATCTGTACATGCAATTGTAAGTTGTTTGGAGATATTTCCTGGAGAATTTGGAAGATTTTTGGAGCTATCTTTGGAGTGTACACCCCTTTTTTCAATTTTTTCAACTATGAGGCTTGTCATATATTTAATACATTCTATTATGAGCTATTTAGAGTTTAGTCTAGGGAAATTTGGTGGTTTATGAAGTTATTTTTGAAGTGTACACTTTGTATACTCATGGGTGTACACTCTTTTTTCAATTTTTTTTAACTGTGAGGCTTGCCATATATTTAGTACATTCTATTGTTAGTTATTTGGAGATGTTTCCTGAAGAATTTTAAGGTATTTGGAGTAGTTTTTCATGTGTACTCATAAAACGTATTTATGTCTGATCAAGTGAATGAGGTTAATCACCAGTGCGATGACGAAGCCAGTATGTCTCATGAACCAATTGTAGACAAACTCCTTGGCACCACTATTCATAATGAAATGAGGCATATGAACTATACTGTGATTATACACATCAAATTGAATTCAATGTTCGGAAGGATCATACTAGTTATTGGCCGAACTTGAAGAATTTGAAACCAAAGGATTTTTTATGTGTAAAATCATGTCTGAAAAAAGGTGTCAATCTAAACTGCTCAGTTAAATTTCAAAAAATATATACGGACTGACTATCTGACCATGATTAGATTTTTTATTGATTTAGATAGGAATTGAAAGTTTAAAAAATTTATAGAAAGTCATAATTATTCATTGACAAAGTCGGGTGACCTACATCTTCTTATATCAAACAGTGACATCAGCGATGAGAAGGCAACTATGTTGAAGTCAATGATAGAGACTGGAATTAGAGCAACTGATGCATTTATCTATCTTAGTGAAGAAGTTGGTAGCGTGAAGAATATTGGCTTTATAAAAAGAGATGCTTTCAATTACATCCAAAAAAGAAAGAAGATCAAAGATTGCAAATGGTGATGCTAATGTATTAATACAACTGTTCAAAGAAAGGCAAGTGGAGGATGGAATGTTTGCATGAGATATCCAAGTTGATGAGTCAGATAGCTTGGTCATTTTTTTTGAGTAATGACATGCCAAGGATATGCTATGATTATTTTAGGGATGTTATAATTTTTTATACAAGTTATCGACTCAATAAATATAATCTTATCTATGCACCTTTTATTGGAGTGAATCATCACTGGCAAAATATCTTATTTAAAGTAGCCTTTCTATCAGAAGAGACAATTGAGTCATTCACATGGCTATTCAAAATATTTCTCTGGTTAATGAATGAGATGCATCCTACAATAATATTCATTGATCAAGATCAGGTAATGGAGAGAGCTAAGGAAATTTCATTATCACATACTCATCATAGGCTGCGTCAATGGTGTATTTCTGAGAAAGCTCTTTCGAAGGTACATTACTTTAATAGTAATAAGACAGTACAAAGTCTCTTTTATACTTGCATGAGTAAATGTGATTCAACGGAAGAGTTTGAACAAGCTTGGTCTACCATGCTAAAAGAAGGTAATTTGCATGATCATGCTTGGTTGTCTGAGCTATATAAAATTAAATGCAAGTGGTCCACTGCATTCTGCAAAGACTCATTCTGTATGGGTATCTTATCAACGTAATGTAGTGAGTCCATGAATAATGTATATCATAGAATATCTAAACCAATAAGTTCTATCATCGATTTTAGAATCTCTAAACCAACAAGTTCTCTCACCGATTATTTCATGGGATTAGAGAAGGTTATGGACACATGACGGTGGAATGAATATGACGAAGATTTTAAGTGTAGTCAGTTAGCAATTGTTCCTGTTGTTAGAACTAGCCTAATATTGAAATAAATTGCTAGGTTTTACACAAGAAAATTTTATACAATATTTGAAGAAGAATTTTTGCATGGAATCAATGAATTAGCAGCAAATATGTCAGATGACAATCTCAAGGAGTATTTGGTGAGAAACTTAGAGAATAAGAGCTCTTCCAAGATATGGACTATCCATTTTGACATGACATACCTAAATATAACTTGTAGTTGCAAAAAATTTGAAATGATGGGAGTATTTTATGCCCACTACATCCGAGTTCTGAGTTAGGAAGATATTTTGCACATTCTAGATAAGTATCTTCTCATGCAATGGTTAACCAGAGCAAAGAGGGATATCTACTTTGATAGTGCTTACATGAACTTAAAATATGTGCAAGGTATTGATGGAAATCAAACTAACACTATTTTTCGAACCACATTAATCGATATGCATATCAAATAAGCACTAGGGCACAAGGTAATAAGGAAGCTGAGGAGTATATGTTGGATTACTTAAAGAAACTATCTCATAATGTTGATTCTATATTATGTGAGAATTCACCTCCAATTGACAAAGCAACTAAGAAAAGAATTCTACTAAAAAAAATTTAGAAATTGACTTACTAAAGGATCCAATTAGGAAATGGCCAAAGGGTGTTTCCACGCAAAGGATACTAATTTATATAAATTTATACTCTTCAAATATTGATGTTAAACTTTTAACCATTCTGTCTTTAATGTTACAGACAAAAAAGAATAAGCCGCGAGAGGCGGAGAGCATAAAGGGTCACCCATTGTAACATCTTTTTTATTATGCTTGAGTACTTCTCTGAGGTATGCAGGTATAACACTTCATTCTTGATGTTAGATATCAACAACTGATACAATGTTCTTATATTTAGGAATTAACTCAAGCTCAACAATCAGTCAGTTGGTAGAAGAATACATCAAGCTAATGATGGATATTATTATAGAAAATATTATAATGCATGATATCATTTAATCATCATGTGTTCTTTAAATATATATATTTTCATGTCAATTTAATTGAATGTGTGACAATCAATAGTTACTATGTTGTACTTTAAAGTTAAACTTTGTACTTCAACTTATGCTACTTATTTTTTAATATACTGTTGATATTTTGTACTTTAAATCACTAAAATTTCTCTCAATAGTGTCTCTGTTATTACACTAGAATTTATTAAAAATGCCTCCAAGGTGTATAGAGTATGGAGTTATTTCCTAGGAAATTTGGTGATTTTCGGAGCTATTTTTGGTGTGTACACTCTGTACACTTTAGAGTGTACACCAATTTAAAAATTTCAACTGTGAGCCATACTGCATCATATGTAAATGCTATGTTAAGCTGTTTGGAGATGTTTCCTAGGGAATTTGCTAATTTTTAGAGGAGCAGTTTTAACATGTGCACTCTGTACACTCATGAGTATACACCCATTTTTTCTAATTTTTTTCAACTGTGAGGCTTGCCATATGCTTAGTACATTCTATTGTAAGATGATTAGAGTTTAGTCCTGAAAAATTTGGGAGTTTTTGGAGCTATTTTTGAAGTATACACTATGTACACTCATAATTGTACACCTTTTTTTTCAATTTTTTTTAACTATGGGGCTTGCCATTTATTTTGTACATGCTATTGTAACATATATGGAGATTTTTGGAGAATTTAGTGATTTTTGGAGCTATTTTTCATGTGTACATTTTTTGATGAGTACACCCCTTTTTTCCTAATTTTTTTCAATTGTGGGGGTTGCCATTTATTTTGTATGTGCTCCCAAAACTTCCAAATTCTCTAGAAAATATCTCCAAATAGCTTACAATAACATGTACATATCATATGGCAAGCCCCACAGTTAAAAATTAAAAAAATGGGTGTACACTCATGAGTGTACAGAGTGTACACTTCAAAAATAACTCTAAAAATCATCAAATTCTCCAGGACTAAACTCCAAACAGCTTGCAATAGAATGTTCTAAATAAATGACAAGCCCTACAGTTAAAAAATTGAAAAAAGGGTGTACACTCATAAGTGTACATAGTGTATACTTCAAAAATAGATCCCAAAAACCCCAAATTCTCCAGGACTAAAGTCTAAACAGCTTACAATATAATGTACTAAGCATATGACAAGCCCCATAGTTAAAAATATTAGGAAAAAAGGGTGTACATTTATGAGTGTACGGTGTGTGCACTTCAAAAATAGCTCCAAAAATCACTAAATTCTCCAGGACTAAACTTCAAACGGCTTACAATAGAATGTACTAAACCAATTGTAAGCCCCATAGTTAAAAAAGATTAAAAAAGGGGTGTAAACTCATGAATGTACAGAGTGTATACTTCAAAAATAGCTCTGAAAAATCCCAAATTCTCTAGGATTAAACTCTAAATGGCTTACAATAGAATGTACTAAGCATATGACAAGCCTCATAGTTGAAAAATATTAGGAAAAAAGGGTGTGCACTCATAAGTGTACAAAGTGTACACATGAAAATTGCTCCAAAAACTAACAAATTCCCTAGGAAGCATCTCCAAATAGCTTAGAATAGCATTTACAAAATATATGAAAAACATTATAGTTGAAAAAATTTGAGAAAAAGGTGTCCACTCATGAGTGTACAGGGTGTACACATGGAAAATAGCTCAAAAAACTCCCAAATTCTTTAGGACTAAACTCCAAACAACTTACAATAGCATGTATAAACCATATGTAAATCCCCACATTTGAAAAAATTTGAAAAAATTGGATGTACACTCATGAGTATATAGAGTGTACATATAAAAACAGCTCCAAAAATAACCAAATTCTCTAAGAAATATCTCCAAGAAGCTTACAATATAATGTACTAAGCATATGACAAGCTCCATAGTTAAAAAAATTAGAAAAAATGGTGTACACTCGTGAGTGTACAAAATGTACACATGATAAATAGCTCCAAAAACTATCAAATTCTCCACGAAACATCACTAAACAAATTAGAATAGCATGTAGAAAATAAATGGCAAGCCTTACAGTTAAAAAAAAATCAAAAAAAGGGTGTACACTCATGAGTGTATAGAGTGTACACTTCAAAAATAGCTCTCAAAATCATCAAATTCTGCAGGACTAAACTCCAAACAACTTACAATATAATGTACTAAACATATGTCAAGCCCCATAGTTAAAAAAAGTAAGAAAAAAGGTATACACTCATGAGTGCACAGAGTGTACACATAAAAAATAGCTCTAAAAATCATCAAATTCTTCATGAAACATCTTCAAATAACTTAGAATATCATTTAAAAAATTTATAGCAAGCCCCACAGTTGGAAATTGTTGAAGAAAGGGGGTGTACGCTCATGAGTGTACATACTATACACATGAAAAATAGCTCCAAAAAATCCCAAATTCTATAGGACTAAACTCCAAATAGCCTACAATAGCATGTACAAAATTTATGGAAATCCCCACAGTTGAAATTTTTTTAAAAAAATGTATACACTCATGAGTGTACAGAGTGTTTACTTAGAAAATAACTCCAAAAACCTCCAAATTCTCCACGATTAAACTCCAAACAGCTTACAATAGCATGTGCAAAACATATGGCAAGCCTCATAGTTGAAAAAATTTGATAAAAGAGGTGTACACTAATGAGTGTACAGAGTGTACACTTCAAAAATAGCTCCAAACTCCATAAATTCTCTAGGACTAAACTCCAAACAGCTTATAATATAATATAAAAAATATATGGCAGCCTCATAGTTGAAAAAAATTTTAAAAAAGGAGAAACTCCACCAAATTACCAATAATTAACTCCAAGCCGCATACAATAGCATGTATAACACAGATAAATAAATGGATGATCTACAATAGCATGTACAACATCTTATAGTAGAATATGCAAACATATTACAATAGCATGTACAACACAGATAAATAAATAACTGATCTACAATAGCATGTACAAACATATTACAATAGCATGTATAACACAGATAAATACAGAGATGATCTACATTTAGATTTCCAAACACTTTATTCATATACATAGCAACCTTCTTGCACTCAATATTTTACAGCTCAATTATTTCATATTTAAAAAAAAAAATAGCATAAGCAAACTCAGCTCTGAAGCAATTCATTTCTTTGGCCAATCTTGGTGCTCAGCCTAGTCCACTGGAGGTTTGCTGATCACTGTCTCCATGTATTTACACACAAACATGCCACAATCAATACTATTTTCTTGGACTAGTAGACCACTGATCACTTCGGTTGGCCATTCCTGAGGATTGCTCTCAAAAGTCTGGCCAACATCTTGGACTAGTAATTTAATCTAAATAGTTAAAAATAAAAGTGAAGAGTTAGGTACAAAGTATGCATTCGAGATGAACTAAAAATGATAAGAATTCTTATAATATTAGGAAGAATGGCCTTATGAGTTGGGTTTAGTAGTGAGTCATAGAAGTACCAAGCCCCTTTCTTAATATGCCCCACTAGTAGTGTCCAATGCTGATTATTAATAACTGGAAGTAAGAGTAAATCAACTATTGAAACACTATCTGCAGTAACATGCTGGATAAACATTTTGCTTTCTTTTGCTAGGCTATATTTAGCATAACTCTGCAAGAATTCAAATAAAAGTTAAAAATTACTAGCTTATAATTATCAAAGCTTTTGAAGGCATCATATAACCCAAGCCTCCGTGCACTAACTCACACAGTGTAAGCATGAGACATATAGATAGGGGACATATAGCCTAGGACATATCTTATTCTTCTCGGCCAGCAAATAAGCGAAGGCATCAACATGTGCATCTGACAGATACTGATCTGTCAGCAACTCATCAATTTTGGCCTCTCGTAATAATGATATTAGCAGTCAAGAATATTCTATCACTCCTGCATGTGAGAAGCATGAGAATATGAGCATTACTAAATTAAAGGGTGATTAATGTAAACTAAATGAAATGACTAAACAATGACTTACTTGTCCTTAAATCGGGCGTAAGAAGTGTCAATGAGCTGCAACATTAGCTTAGACATAACATCTCTTGATGAAAAGTTTATAATACCATGTGCCTCAACTAACAATAAGAAATTAACAAGGTTTAAAAGCTAGATTCAATATGAATTACAGTCGAAGCTTCTAAGATGAAGAATACCTCCGCCTGATACTCCTCAACCACTTTGATAGCAGTCATTGGTTCATCCTGTGTTGTAGGAATCTCTTTGTTAACCTACATAAAAAATTACTGAAATCAACTTTATTAGATTAAACTAAAAGGAAAGCCAAGAAATACCTCCTCTACTGTCTATACATCATTTGTGGTAGAAACAACAAGAGTTGCAGTGTTGCGTGTCTTCCTATACACTTGTGTGAATGTAGATGAGATAGCTTTCCTCTTCCTCAGCTGTCTTGCCTTCACACCATGTTCAATGCTACCCAATAAAGGCTGAGTTGTATCTTTATGTCCTGTGGTAGCCTCCTCAGGAGCTTCTCCTTGCTTGGACCCTCCTGTCCAACAACCTCAATGATAGCTATCTGTGAATCAATACCATCTACTCTCTCAGTTATTGAAGCTTCAAAAAATGATACTCTATCCCCCAGGACTCTGAAACCTGAAAGCATCTTATCTATCACAAAGCTTTGTGTAGGGGTAGTAGTAGATGACAAGCTAGATACATAGGAAGGAGGATAATATCGAGGAGAGACGTAGGGAGATCCACTTGTGGCTTCACTCTTTGGACTTGGAATGGGGCTCCTATGGAGCTCACTGTGGGTTGGCTGTGGGACAGGGGGCATTATTTCAAGGAGTCAGGTCTCCTCCTCTGATATGTCTTCAAATGATACGAAGACTTGTGTTACACCAATAAGAAAATATGATAATTTCTAATAGGAAAATGTTTTTGAGGTAAATGAAGTAAATTTATATCGCATCACCTGGTGTCCCTCCAAACCACTAAAGGAATCCTCTGCAAATTTTATTTTTGTCCAACGTTACATACGTGACTTTGTAGAAGGAATGTGTGGTCATATGATTCTTGTGTGCTCTGCCACCGAAATCTACAACAAAGATTTACATAACTTAGCTTTAATGCATAAAATATAATAAATCTAAAGATATAAAATGTACCATCAGAAGAGTGACAAAGCCACTCATGTATCCGGGTGCCTTTTGCATCAAAATTTTTGATGTAATACCATAAAATTGTGAAACCAAGAAGCTATAGATGGCTTCTAGCCAATTATAATTAACACATCTCTCTATGTCATTAGTATAGGAGATCAAATATGATGCCACTCTATAATTATGATATATATAAAAATATTTGAAAGTAAAAATTGTATGTACAAGCATTTTTGCGATCCGAGTGATCCAACTTCTCAATTTTATTCTTAAAATCAACTAAGTTGAACTTGGAAAGTGGAGATTTCTATCATATAACCTTCTCCCCTCTGTTTGGCATCCCTATCATTAATGCAACTTCATCGGGGGTTGAAAGGAATGTATTGGCCACTAATATAGAATGCCTGCTTTTTTATATTCCAGCAGGACATAGGGAAGTTATGGCACATGAATCTTATTGAATTGTAGGCATTCTAATGAATTGATGCACTTGTAGCCTTCTTAAAATGATAAGCACTTCATTAGTGAAGTGGCCTGAAATAGAATCAAACACCGCTCTAATGATGGATGGCCTGCATCTAAAAGTTATCCTTTTTCCATACATTTAAAGCTTCAAATGAAAAGTGAGTTAATGAGAATATTATTCATAGAATGGAGGCCCAGAGTGTACACATGAAAAATAGCTCTAAAAAGTGCCAAATTCTCTAAGGAACATCTTCAAATAGCTTATAATAGCATGTATAAAATATATGCAAGCCCCACAGTTAACAAAAATTAGGAAAAAATGGGTGTACACTCATGAGTGTACAGAGTATACACTTCAAAAATGGCTCCCAAAACTTCCAAATTCTCCAAGACTAAACTCCAAACAGCTTACATTAGCATGTACAAAACATAAGGCAAGCCCCACAATTGAAAAAAAATTAAAAAAAGTGTGTACACTTCAAAAATAGTTCCAAAAAAACCCCAAATTCTCTATGACTAAACTCCAAATAGCTTACAATAGCATGTACGAAATAAATGACAAGCCCCACAGTTGAAAAAAAAACTGAAAAAAAGGTGTACACTCATGAGTGTACAGAGTCTACAGTATAAAAATAGCTCCAAAAAACTCCCAAATTCTCGAGGACTAAACTCCAAACAACTAACAATAGAATGTACAAAATATATGGCAAGCCCCACAGCTAAAAAAATTTAAAAAGGGGTGTACACTCATGAGTGTATAGAGTGTAGAATTCAAAAATAGCTAAAAAAAAACTCCAAATTCTCTAGAAAATATCTTGAAACAACTTATAATAGAATGTACTAAACATATGACAAGCCCCATAGTTAAAAGAAAAAATGAAAAAAGGGTATACACTAATGAGTGAATAGAATGTACACTTCAAAAATAGCTGCAAAAAATCACAAATTCTCTAAGAAATGTCTCCAAATAGCTTTCAATAGAATGTACTAAACATATGACAAGCCCCATAGTTAAAAAAAATTAAAAATATGGGTGTACACTCATGAGTGTATAGAGTGTACACTCCAAAACTCCCAAATTCTCTAGAAAATATCTCCAATTAGCTTACAATAGTATGTACAAAATATATGACAAGCCTCATAGTTGAAAAAATTTGAAAAAGGTGTACACTTCAAAAATAGCTCCCAAAAAAATCTAAAATTCTCTAGAAAATATCTCCAATTAGCTTACAATAGCACATACAAAATATATGGCAAGCCCCACAGCTAAAAAAATTTGAAAAAAGAGTTGTACACTCATAAGTGTACAAAGTGTACACTTCAAAAATAACTCTAAAAAATCTCAAATTCTCTAGGAAACATCTCCAAATAGCTTACAATAGTATGTACTAAACATATGGTAAGCCCACAGTTGAAAAATTTGAAAGCAAGGGTGTACACTCATGAGTGTACAGAGTGTATACTGTTGACCTTCATATATACCACATGAGTCGAATCAAGCTTATAAGATGAATATCACCATCAGATGCTTCATATCACATCGAGCTCAAGATGAACCAAATATCATCAAATTGATGTCAAATGATCTCCATTCATAAATTGACTTAGTTGCATTGAAACCATATGAATATTTGAATGATGGATGGAATGATTCATGAGAAGAAATATACTAGATGTCACTAAAGTTAGTCAAAATGATCTCTAATTGGCGAATGAACTTTACCATTGCATTCAGAATATCAAAATTAATCATAATATATATATTCCACAATCTAACAGTCAATCGATTAAGCAATCGAGCTATTAATGTGTCAACACGCATATTAGAGTCAGAAAGCTGCGACGATATCCAAATGACCTCAATTCATAAAATTGACTGCACTGTTAGTTTTAAAATATTGATATCTATCAAATGAGACTATTCACACTCAATTCAGACAAGTTTACATGAATATCGAGCGATTGGAAGTGGCGACGTGCATTTTTAACCTGAAATTTACCCGATTTGATTTGAACTCGAGCCAAATGGTCTCTGATCATGAAATAGATTGCGTAAGGCCCGTATCGAATGAGATTGATATATATATATATATATATATATATATATATATATATATATATATATATATTAACTATGTAATTTTTTTGACATAAAATTCATTTTAAGCGTGATTAAGTGCTTAAAAAATTTAAATAAACCTATTTGTGACCTAATAACTCAAACCGACCTGAGGTCCTTTCTATCCCACTCGCCTGACCTCCGTTCGGCTTTGTCCCTCTCTTCACTTGCGCTCCACACAAAATGAAAGCCTCCTCTTCATTCGATCTCCCCCTTCAATCGCACGGTCCAAACACGATCCCTCCTATTCACCCATTCCCGCTCCGTCTGTCTCCCCCTTTAACCGCATGAACCACTCCCGCCTCTTCCTTCCCTTTCCCTTTAAAAAGTCCTAACTGAGACGCTCTATTTTTTTCTCTCATTTTTTCTCTTGTCCAAGCACATGCAAGCCATAAGTTCTCCCACTCTTCCACTCTTCCCTCTTCCTTCACCTTATCGAGCAGGCGTCATTTTCCCTCCCTCTCTTTTTCGTCCACTTGGAGCAGCCAGTCTAAATCCTCCTTCTCTTTCCCATCCACTTGGAGCAACCAGCCGAAATCCTCCCTCTCTTTCTCGTCCACTTAGAAAGCTAGTCGAAATCTTCCCTAGCCAAAGTTCCTTAACCAAAACCTCCTCTATAAGCTGTAGCATCCCATGCCAAATTCGATTACTCTACCAACTGATTGAATCCTCCCTCTTCATCTCTTCTTGGCAGCAACTATAGCTCTGTTCACATTACCCAATTGTATTGGTTTTAGATCCGCGATTCAATTTCCCTTCCTTTGATTTTACTCTTCTATCCTTTTTCCTTAGGCTAATAAAGAAATTGGATCCAAATGAGATGTTATTATCATTCAAATGCAAATCGGTCATGTAGATATGCAAATTTATGATTGTTGCTGATTGTAAATGTAAAGAAGTGTGTAATATTGTATATTTGTGCTTGTGTATCTTTTTACAGGTTCCAAGACCCCGCTAATGTCCAAGAGGGCATAGCGGGTGTGAAGACGATTGTGGTGTCGCAAGACACCACTCGCTACGCTCAATAGAGCATACCGGGTAAGCTAAACAAATTGTTAGATATCGCTCTCCTATGCTGAAATATTGCCAAAATTTAGACTAAAATTTTGGACTTAAACAAATTGAAATGGAAACCATCCAAACTTAAAACTAAATAAGAAATGCATCGTAAATACAACGATAAGTCTTAAATAAAAAAAAAGATGGGGAATACTTCAGAAAAGTTTGAAAGAAAAATAACAAATGGAATTAGATTTTCTCCTATGGTGGAATGCTGCCGAAATTTAGACTAAAATTTTGGACTTAAACAAATTGAAATGGAAATCATCAAAACTTAAAACTAAATAAGAAATGCATAGTAAATACGATGATAAGTCTTAAATAAAAAAAGATGGGGAATACTTAAGGAAAGTTTGAAAGAAAAATAATAAATGAAATTAGATTTTCTCTCCTCTCAGACCCCATGGAAACACAACTTCTCAAACAAGTGGAATGAAATGAAAGACCCCCTCTTAGCCTTATTTATAGAGATTGGAGGGAGTGATGAAGGACCCATTCTCATATAAAAAAAATTAAGTAACTCCTTAATAAAGTGAGTCTATGTTCTCGCAAATTCCTCAAACAAAAAAAGAGAGGGAGAACTAAACAAGTTTTAACTGAGATGGGATAAGTTAAATATTAAATTCATAAATGAATTATAACAAAACTTGAAGTCCAGTCATTCACTAAATATGAAACCTGATGAGGAGTTAGGGATATTGGAGTTCATGTTTATTTATGTGAATGGAGCTTCTTATTGAATACTCAAAGTATTAAATTGACAAACAAGTAATCACAAAAATAATTGAATAATTGAAAATTAGGTTTAATATGAAATGAAGTAAGAATCTCAAATTGGACATTAAATCAAAGCATAAGAGAGCCTCTTGAAATGAAGATATAATATACCCAAATAAATTGAAGAAAACCAAAGAATTCATAAGATATTTTCCATGAGATCAAACGATTACTAATAAGCATAATTAATGAATTCTTGGAAAATATTTGAAGCATATTCTTCATCTTATTAAATACTCAAATTTGATCAAGGAGAAATTGAGTATAGTTGGTGATGAATTTGAGAATTGTCATAAGCAAAAGTCTATTGAATATTCAAAGACTAATCAACATAGAATAAAAGAAAGTACTTCAATATTAACTCAAGAGATCTAACAAGATATTAGATCAATTTACAATACCCTCAAATGCCACTAGATCTGTAATTCTTCGTACTAGCAGACAGAAGGTGATACTAAATTAAATATTACACTAATTATGGAGCTTCCTTTAAATGCCACCGGATCTGTAATTCTTCGTACTAGCAGATAGAAGATGACACTAAATTAAATTTTGCATAAATGAAGGAGCTTCTTGCAATCCAAAAATTAAGGAATTTCATTCAAATTAAAATTTTTAAAATTAATGATTTCATTAATTAGATGAAATTATCTAAGCTATAAATACCTGCATATGCTCGTACATGCAAATTTAAAGTGCAAATTTTAATGTCTGAAAATGCTGTGTTGGCTAAGTTGGAATTAAATAAAAAAATGAAATCAATCTCATAATTAAAAATAAAATTACTTAAATTACTAAATACCTGCATGGGCCCCGACACTATGTCGAATGCTTAAACTTAGTGTCTATGGATGTTGCGCGGGTTGCTTAAATTTTGAGTCCAAGCAAAGATACAATATTTTGAGTGCAAATATAAATCAAATTCTGCTCCATAAAATGCATCGGATTCACAACACATCGTACAAGCGAACAAAATGCATTAATTAAGGCTTCAATTGAACTCTTGCATATATTATGAAGAAGGATTAAAACTCAAAGTCAATGTTTTAAAATTATGCAAGGATTCTGAAAAACTTGCATGGTCCCCGACACTACGCTGAATGCTTAAACTTATATCGAGGATGTTGAGTTGTTTGCTCGGTTTTATTCTACGACCGGCTAACAAAACCTAAAAATCCAATAAAAATATTATAAGAAATTTAACTTAGTGAAACATTTGAAAAGTTAATTCTATCATATAATAATAAATCTGATCTTCTATTATTAAATTAATAGAGTTGACATGATCTGAAATATTAAACCACCTCAATGATGGCTGTGTTGAATAGTGATTTCAACCGGAGGGGATACTTCCATCAAAATATGATTCTAATTTTAAATCAAATTAAATATCAATCTAAATGTAAAATCTAACATGTCATTAAGTGTTAAATGCTTAAATGAAATTCAATCTCTAAAAACTTACAGCTAAAAATTTTACTCACCTTCTGTAATTGTTTATCGGAGGAGACAAATAAAGAAAACTCTAGCTCATAAAGGAGACAATGTCAAATCAAATGTTCTACTATATTCACTCTTAATCAATCTCATGTCAATAAGGATGTTACACGTATCCTCTGACTATGTGACTTGATTAGTAGGTTTCACATATGATGTAGTTACAACCAGAGTCCTCTAATATGGTGATTGTCACCAAATGACACCATTATATTACGATCACGACTGTAGCCTGTATGCTCCCCAATGGCTCTACCCTTTGAGTTATGAATCATAGGATACACCTGATAGGGCAAAAAGCTCTCTGTCAGCTAAGATAGACTTAAGATTGTCTCTTTAGACAAATACAACCTCAGGTCTACAAAGATTTCATGGATGATTTAACCCATGTGTTTCTCATAAGGATCCTTCGGTTAGGTTGGGTCGACTACCTCCTCTGACTAAGTAGACTAGATACCATGACAGCCTGGGATGACGGAACCATGAGATCTAGATCGAACACATCATCATTCCTCTAACCATCCACTTTAAGCTAATACTGATGAATTTCATAAATTCTAAACCATAAATTCTAAAACTCTACATGCTGCTACTATACGCTACACATTTAGCAATCTAAGACTAGCCTTAATCGAAAGTTCTCTCTCAGAATTGAGAAGAGGGATAATTAACTATAGGTGCTTGCGCCTATAGGAAACTTAGAACTGGATCTAAAGTCCTCACAAAATGAAGACAAAAGCTCTGGTAGTGTCTTATCTATTATCTCATCTGGCTCTGAAAATTACACTGACACTTAAATAACACACTCTTCATTTGCGAGAGGTCAGTGGCAAATTTTTGAAGCCCATATACACTTTAAAAATAGCTCTAAAAATCCTAAATTCTCTAGAAAATATCTACAAATAGCTCACAATAGCATGTACTAAGCATATGACATGCCCCATAGTTGAAAAAATTTGAAAATAATAGTGTACACTCATGAGTGTATAGAGTGTACACATGAAAAATAACTGTAAAAACTCCCAAATTCTTCAGGAAGCATCTTCAAATAGCTTACAATAGCATATACAAAATATATGGCAAACCTCATAGTTAAAACAAATTAAAAAAAGAGGTACACACTTATGAGTGTACAGAGTGTACACTTCAGAAACAGTTCCAAAAAATCTCAAATTATCCAGGAAACATCTCCAAATAGTTTACAAAAGCATGTACTAAACATATTATAAGTCCCACAGTTTAAAAAAATTGAAAATAAGGATCTGATATGAGTGTACGTGTACACATGAAAAATAGTTCTAACCTTACAATATTCTCCGGAAGCAATCCAAATAGCTTACAATAGTATGTACAAACATATATGGCAGACTATAGTTTAAAAAAAATTGAAAAAGGGGTGTACACTCATAAATTTGCAGAGTGTACACTTCAAAATAACTTCAAAAAATCCAAAATTTTCCAGGAAACATCTCCAAACAGCTTATAATAATATGTACAAAATATATGACATGCCCCACAGTTTAAAAAAAAATTGAAAAAAGGTTGTATAGTCATGACTGTATAGAGTGTACATTTCAAAAATAGCTCCATAAAATCCCAAAGTATCCTTTAAAGAACTCAAATTTTCTCCTATTTGACGGTCGAAAGAAATGTGAAAACCCTAAATCTTTAAAGTTCAAGAATGCAACAAGAATTTCCTCATGGAGTCGGTCGAGGGAAAATGATATAATACTTCACTTTTAATGCCCGAGATTTAGCAAAACTTTGGAGGAAGGTTGGATGCACTCCAGAGAGGGAGGCTGAGAACAATTTATGCATTACTAAACCACCTCAAAAATAAAATACCTAAACTTTTAAGGGCTCGAATCGCGGTATCCATGCTATCCAACATGTTCAATCCGCTATTTGAAGCGGGCCAGGTTGGGGTCCGAATAGCGTTAACGGCATCGCTGAAGCATTCGGCGTTATAAAGTTAAGAAAAAATATTTTATTAGTGGACACGTGTTGAGATCGAGTCCGGACGTAAAGCTATGTCTGGATTCCACAGGTAATATTTTCTCCTAAACAATGCATCAAAAGTTATGGTTCTGTTTTCAGCTTTTTTATTTTTTATTTTTTGATTTATTTGTTTGTTTATAATAAAAAAATTAATATGCTCTTTTTTTTTCCTCTATTTTTGTCTTCAGAAACTGAAAAAATAAAAAGAACTTTTAGTGTTGAAGACGAGAACAAAAGTAATTTAGTTTTTATTTGCATAATTTATTATTTCATCTATAGTTAATTCCAACAAAGTATTAATCATTCTATTTGATTTTTTTAATCTGCAATTAATTTGAGTTATTATCGTAATAATTAATTAATTATTGATCGTTTATGTAAAGCAATATTAAAACAATGAACTAAATAAGAAATTTAGTTTTATGCTGAATTATTATAATTAAATACTATTAAAGTTTAATGAACATAATTAGAAATCCATTTAATAACTAATTATTCTAGATATGATGCTAGACCGATTGGTTTGGTTATGAATAAATTAATAATTCCAATTTTAATAACCAAAAAATAAACAATAATAATACTAAAAATTCTAATTAAATATATGCTAATATCTAATTAGCCTAAAAATTCTTTAATAAACAATCTCTCTAGCCAATTAACTTACTAACTTCATCATATAATTAATTTTAATATTCAAGTACTAAAGCTTAATCTTATAATTATAATCTAATTATCTGATAATTAATCTTTTTAAATAATTAATAATTGATTATCCAACTAATTTATTAGTTAACTATTAGATTATACTGAACTTATAATTAACAAATAATAATAATAATAATAATAATAATAATAACAACAACAACAACAATAATAATAATAATAAATAATAAAATGTAATATCTTGATAGAACATTTAATAATTTGTAATCGTTTTAGCTAAATCAAATAGATAATAAAAATAATTAAATTAAATTAAAAACAATTAATTATTATCAATTAAAATACTTATATATCTCTAATTAGTCATTAGGTTATACTTTCAAAATCGATGTCTTTTAGTCTGATTTGTCTAATCAATTGAAAAGTTTACTTAGAAATGCTACCAAGATAGGTGAAAACATATATTAATGTGTTTCCATAATTTTAGAAAATAATTTATTTTATCTTCAAAAGCAAAATTTAGCAAAGTGGTTGCCAAACAATTTTTTTTCACATAAATACCTATTTTTTAAAAAAATATAAGTGAAAATAAGGTAAAAGTGTAAATTTAAATATGGCTAATGTTGCCAGTTAGAAGGATCTCAAGAAACTAATTAAAAATAGATATACCTAAAAGGGAATACCAACTACTAAAAGAACTGAAAAATAAATTATATTTAACAACAAATAGCTAATATTGCATAGTTTGTAGTTATCATAAATTTGAAGTTTAATGACACTTCAAATAAAAAATATAACTAAATATTTAATTTTATCCAAACTATTTCTTTTAAAGTATGCCTAAAAATGATCCCTTTAACCACACTTTTATCACATTTTTTTCTTCTGCAATATTTAACCATTATTTCCCTGAAAAAATTTATTGAAGGATAAGACTATTCTTTAAGAAAATGTTAAAACGTACATTGATCTCTCTTTTCCAGTTGCATTATCGCTCTCTTCTTATTCCTTCGTTTAAAATGTGGTGAGAGATTCAAAGATTAATTGCTTTGAAAAGTCAATTTCTACTTTTCCTCCAAATCCAAATTTCTCTTTATTCTAGATAATAATTTTATTAATTGTTTTGAGAAATGTGAGGCAAATTCATTAATATTAAATAGAAAAAAAAAGAATTATTATAAAATATGTTGAAGGTGAAAATTGTTTAACCTAACTTGCAAAAAAAAAAAAAAAAGCAAAAGTAACTAAGTTGGCAGCAATAATCACTAACATCACTTCCCTCTAATCTCAATGCACAATCCATTTTAAACTGATAAGTGGCACAAATAAACTTTGAGGATGGGTCAACTTCTGAGGATGGGTATCAAATGCTTTGAGACAAAACCATTCAACTTATCTTAGCCAGCCTTGCTTTATCTTAGCCTAACTATTAAGTTGTTAATTACAATATTTACTTTAATTTTGCAATCTTTGCGTATTGCATGCTACTACAATTAATTGTAATGATATAAATTTTGCAATCTTGCATTAGTTAAATAGAATTCAACATACCTTGAATAGTTGGAAAGGGAATAAACTCAAAATTTTACAGGAAAAATCACAAAAATAGGGAGAAAAATCGCGGTCACAATGAAAGCTTCTATTATATACTGTTTTGGAGCACGAGTTTAAATTTTCACGATAATAGGATTACAAGTTTGTATGTGAGAAATGCTTGACGCAGAATTCCATGTCGATAACAAAACGGCTATCTGATGATAGTTGAAATGCAATGGTTGTTGTTGGTGGCGGTCGGCGATGACAAATAGCGGCGTCGGCGTCCGGTGGTGATAACGAACTTGAACTTTAGTTCTCTCCCGACTTTCTCCCAAGTTAGCCTTTAGCTCCTCCTCCATATGACAAGAATGAGGTCTTACATAGGATTCTTAGAGGAGGTATTTTGGTTAGCCAAAATCTCAAAACACTTCATCCAGGTTTCATGCTCGATCCATTTGATCATAGATAGTTTTTTTTGGTGTTGATCATTCAAAGATTTTCGATTTGAGTGATCTTAGGCTCGTTAGTTAGTCTTATCAGTTCATTTCGATTGATTATAAGCATGCAAAATTTAGAAGTCATTTGATCATCCACTAAGTGTTTTAAAGTTTTCATATGTAGCTTTTGGGCTTGATTTGAGCTCATTTGGACTTGATTTGACCTGATTCTAGCATTATTGGACTCATCTCACTGAGTCATTTAATTTGATTGAATATATGCTTTAACTTGAAATTCATGCTTAATTTATAAATTTTAGAGATATATATCACTGAGCAAGCTCATCACTAATGCTTTTGAAACAATTATAACTGCTATGTTTATGTTAATTTGGAATTTATTAGTATTCTTAGATTTGCAATGGTTAAAAATCATTCTAAATTTTTTTTTATAAAAATGGCTTGATAATAGATTAATTTCATAACATATTATAAAATATATGCATTATATACTACCTATGAAGTATAATAAGAGCAATAATAAAGTATATTGATCTACAAATTTAAAATAACATAGAAGAAAATAATCAAGTAACTACATCGCATATTCATATATGAAGTACATTCTAAAGAGAAATTAAGCAAGTAAACCATTCGACTATGATGAACTTAAGTGCATTTATACATTTAATAACACAAATGTTAAACATCACAGAGTCATAATACACAATTTTAAGTTAAAAAAGGAATGAAGACATCTTTTACAATAATATTTTAAAATGGTTAAACACACTCTCTCATTCTCTTACTCCCCTTCCTCTTATCTTATTCCCTCACTTTTGTGGGCTCCAAAAATCCGAAAATTCGCCACCAACCTCTCACATTGAAGAGAGTATGATTTAAATATCAGTGTAATTTTCAGACGACAGATGAAATAGTAGATAAGACACTACCCAGAGATTTCGCCCTCATTTTGTGAGGACTTTAGATCTAATCTCAGGTTTCCTATAGGAGCAAGCACCTATAATTAATTACCCTCTTAATGGGGAGAGAACTTTCAAAAGTCATTAGATCAATGAGTATAGTAACAACATATGGAGTTTTGAAATTTGGGGTTTAGAATTTATAAAATTCACCATTTTAGCATAAAGCGAATGGTTGAGAGAATGATGAAGTGCCCGATCTAAATCCCATAGTTCCGTCATCCCAAGTGTCGCAGTCCCTAGTCTACTTAATCGATATAGTCAATCCAACCCGACCAAGGATTCTTGTCGACATATACATCGCCCAAGAAATTCTTGACACTGGGTGATGTTTGTCTATGGAGACAAGCTTAAGCTTACCTTATATGACAGAAGGCTTTTTGCCTAATCAGGTGTACCATATGATTCACAACTCAAAGGGTAGAACCATTGGGGAGCATACTAGCTACAGTCATGATCGTAATATAATAGTGTCATTTAGCGATACCCATCCGACTAGAGGACTCTAGTCGTAACTGCATTATATGTGGAGCCTACTGGCTAAGCTACGTAATAAGAAGACACGGGCCACGTCCTTACTAACATGAGATTAATTGAGAGTGAACATAGTAGAATACTTGATTTGACTTTGACTCATTTGAAAGCTAGAGTTTATTAATTTGTCACCCCAGACAAACAATTGCGGAAGGTGGGTTGAATTTTAGTTTTATGTTTTTTAAATTGATGATTTTCATTTAGATATTTATAGCTTAATGACATATCAGATTTCACATTTGGTTTGACACTTAATTTGAGTTAGTTTGATCTAAAATTATAATCATACTTTGATAGAAGTATTCCCTCAAGTTGAAATCTTCATTCAACATAGTCATCATTGGGGCTTATGAGTTTGTTTGATTAAATTTTGTCGACTCTATTAGTTTAATAATAGAGGATCAGATCTACTATTATTTGATAGAATTAGCTTCTCAGATATTTTAATAAGTTAAAATTTTTATAATAATTCAATTTGGTTTAATTTAATGCCCCAAGACCAATGATCTCGATCCTTACAAGTTTAAGCATTTAGTGTAGTGTCGGAGCCCATGCGAGTATTTAGTAATTTAGATAATTTTATTTCTAAATCATGAGATTGATTTTATATTTTCATTTAATTTCAACTTAGCCTATGCAGCTTTTTCAGATATTAAAATTTGCACTTTAAATCTCTATGTCCGAGCACATGCAGAAATTTATTGCTTAGATAATTTTATTTGATTAATGAAATCATTGATTTTGAAAATCATAATTAGAATAAAATTTATTAATTTTTAATTGAAGGAAGCCCTATAATTTTTATAGAATTTAATTTAACATCGTCTTCTATCTCCTTGTACGAAAAATTGTAGATCCGGTGGCATTAAAGACGTTTTAAATTATTTTAATAGCATGTTAGATCCCTTAGAATTTTCGTTACTTTCTTTTATTCAAAGTCAATTAGTCTTTGAATATTCAATAGACTCTTATTTATATATATTGACGATTCTCAAACTCATCATAAACTTTATTCAATTTCTCTTTGATCTAATTTAAGTATTTAATAAGATGAATAATATATTTCAAATATTTTCCAAGAATTCTTTGATTATGCTTATTAACAATCATTCAATTTCATTAAGAATCTCTTATAAATCTTTTGATTTTCTTTAATTTACTTGGAATGAGTTATATTTAAAGATTATCTTAATTCCAAAGGGATTTTTTATGCTTTGATTAGATATTCAATGAGATCATCTTTCACATCGATTGAAATGAGGTATTGAAGTACTGAACTTATGTTTATCACCAAAATATTCAACTCATTTCAATCACTTTATGATTGAGTATCGAATATATTTCCGATATTGCATATTTCAATCTTAAAATAATTGAATTTTTTTTTGATTATCACAACATGAAATCCAAGATAATTCAAATATTGAGTGAGATGTTTGTTCATTTGAAAGCGACTAATCCTTGATTTCAGTTCAAGTCAAATTTTATAATTTTGTTTACTTCAAAATTTAGCAAACTCAAATTAAATTTTAAAATTTGCTTAGAATTTTTAATTTAAGCTAATTTATTTGAGTTTTTGTAAATGTAAAGTTCAACAGAATTTCAGCAGTATTCCGGCGTCATCCCCGCATAGGGGGCAACATCAAAACTATTTTGGCCTACCCGTCATGCCCTAATGAGCGTGCCGGTTGGTGTTTTGAAGCACCTCGACAGAATCTCAATCTCGTTATGCTCTGATGAGCATAACAAGGTCTTCAATCACCTGTATAAAAGCAAATATGCAAATATTCTTTTCCCATTTTTTTAAGTCTAAATTTCAGTCAAAAATTTTGATAAGATTTTGGCATGTGCCACATCTAGATTTGAGACCTTCTGTCATGCCCTAATTAGCGAGACAGTCGGTATTTTAAAATACCTCAACTAATTTTTATCTCGTCACGCCCTTATGAGCGTGACGAGACCTTTAAACCTGTAAAAAGAAGCACATATACAATTTCCACACATCCACCTTTCTACGCATCCACAAATTACATTTTGAAATCTTATTTCCTATTTTGGATGAGAGAAAGAGAATGAAGGGGCTCGGCTATGCTTCGATCCAGAAATTGGACGATGGGAAGGAGAGCTCGATGGCTCGGTTAAGAAGAAAGGAGAATGGGAGGATCCGAGTGCTTGAGGGATGCTAGAGAGAAAGAAGGGATGAACAAAATAAAAAACTAGATCGATGCTTATGGAGAATCGTGATCGATTGGTGGAATCGGGAATGAGAGTGTCTCGATTGGATTCAGAAGACAGGAAGAAGAGAGGGAGACGATTTGTTCAGTTGAAAGCCGAGGGGGTGAAGAAGAAGGAAGTTCCTTGAGGTGAGAAATTGAACGAGAAGGAGGAACGAGAGTAGTTCCTCAGGATGGGGAAAAGACTGTGGCTTGTAGGTTTCGATAGCAGAGCGAAGAGAGGGGTGGTTGAAGGAGATGAAGTCGAGAGAAACACGATTTGAAAGGAAGACGCTTGTGGTTGTGGGAGAGCGAATGAGGGCTTTATGCGGATCGCAGTGAAGAAACCAATGCTCAGCGAAGGATCTTATCGTCGATTTTGGGAGAAATGAACCGAGGGTCAACAACTTTCTTTTGCTTTGCTTGTTAATCATCGAAGAAATGATTAGTGATGTCTTATTAAGATTAAATAAATTATTCATAAAAAAAATTAAAATTGATAAATCAAAATATTAACTTTAATAGTGTTTACGGTTTCATATATATTGTGTGAGCTTTTTGGAGGTGGATGATGCAACTAATATTGTTGCATGAATTCTCTTCATTTACTCTTACAAGTCAACTAAAATTAATGTTTCCAATGCTCTCTTTCATGCTGTGGTGTTGTGAGGAAAGTATACATTCATACTCTTCCTTAGTGTTCAGGATCTATGATCATTACAAACACATGTTCATTTGCTTCTTTATTTCCATCCATAGCAAGAAGTTCACTAGATTGAGCATAAATTAATAAAAGTTAAAATAAAATATTACTAATGCATTTTATATAATTTAGTATAATTTTATTTATCTTAATTTAAAAGTTATGACATTGATTTATGAAGATATTCATGTATTATCACTTTTTTTAGGGACTCCAAAATTTATAAAGAATATTTTTGAGAGTTTTGTTTTAAAAAAAATCTATCACAATATATTGACTAAACTTTTTAATCAGTATATGAGTGAAAATTATGAAGTATATGACTTAGGTTATCATCTTAAAGGAATATTTTTTTTCTATATTTATGGACCAAAAATCTCTTAACAATTATAAGTTTTAATAGTAACATAAGTTACAATACATGAAAATCAATTATAATCGCACTCATCTCAAGAGCAAATCAGATGATTTTAAAATTCATGGTTAACAAAAGTTCATAGGAATATTAATCTGAGATATTTTTTAAGGTTCTTATTTACTTTATGTATCGTAATTAAGATAGAGGTCATATCAGAGACTCTAAGATAGAGGAATATATGTGTTTCGTGCTAGAAAATTAGTTGTGGTAGAGTGAAAGCTTACACCTTAGCCTTGTTATGAAATCCATCACACACAGATGTATTTAAAGAGTTAACAAGAAAACTGCAGAAATTTTTATGTAGAAAAAACTTGAAAACAGGGAAAAACCATGGGGCCTAGCCTAGTAAGAATCTTCCACTATGTATTTATTTCAGAGTACAAAATTTCTCGATAACAGGATTACAAAATTGTACATGAGAAGTACAATGAGAATAATCGGATAATAAATGCCATATAGTCTGAAGGTCAGCTTACAAGTGATAGCAGATGATGATGAATAGCGAGGATCAGTGACTGACGATGAATGTCGTCATGATGGTGACCGACAGAGATTGACGACGGCAAGGATCAACGACGGGGGCTGATGGCGGTGGCCGGTGGCGGTGGTTGACAACCGTCGAGTGGTGGCACAATTGTGCTTGGAGGATTTTCAAGTTTTAGAGCTCTCTCCTCTCTCTTGCTTGAGCTTCCTATATATGAGGAATGAGGGACTATTTATAGATTGGAGGAGTGACATCTCTATAAATATATGCAAAATCCGAATCACTCCCATCCATCGGACGGCTCAAAATGATTCATTTGATCATTTGATGTATTTTAAGTTTTTGAATGCTCAAATGAAGTCAGAATTATGAGATCTTGGGCTTGTTAGATCCAGCTCGTCAAGATGCTCGATTTGACTATAAACAATCTATGTTTAAGAGCTATCTAGAGATTTAAGTGATATCCCAAAGTTTCCAATGATATTTTAAGTGCTTGATCTCGACTAATTTCAACTGAGAATCAACTTGCTTTTGATATCAAGATTCGTGCTTCGAATAGTAGAATTTTCAGTATCATATCAGTTGCCCCCTATTTTTGGATGTCATTATCTCAATCATCCAAAAATATATATGCCAAATACTTGAAAGTATCAAATTCTTCAATGAAATTTGCGGGTCCATTAACCGTATATTTTAAGAGAACAGATCTTTTTGTGAGCATAAGATTATGATTACAAGCGTGTGGTACGATGGGTACTATGTACATAATTTTGGGGTTATGGAATCTATGGCACTTCGGCACCGCTAGGGGACAATCAGCAACCGACCATGTATGGTGGCGGCGCGGCACCATGGCTGGTCGGGCAGCTGGCTACGCGACCACCGGTGGGTCGCGGGCGTGGTGGTTTAATGGGCGGCGGTTATCGGTCGGCGGTTCTGGGTGGTCGGTTGTCATGGTCAGTTCGGCCGAGGTATTCAGTTGTCTGGTGTCGAGTCGGGTCGCGAGTCGTGTCGCGCTGGAGCGCGATAAGCGCTGACCGCGTAAGCGTTTAGCTACGCGGTTAGCGGCGCTGCCATGCGCGTATGAGCGGGTTTGCCAGGCAAACGCCATTTTGGTAGTTTTGATGATTTTAACTTTTGCCCCTATGGGGATCTATAAAATCACCCTGGGCTGGAGAAGACACACTTCATGCTCTAGTTTCTCTCTTCTTCTTAAGTGAAGGTCGTTCGAAGGCGATCAAGACTCGTAGTTCATACGACAAGGCTCCAGTTTTCCCTCGAAAGAGGTGTCAACTGACATCGTCGGACCGACCGGGTTCAGAGGCAATCAAGATCTGTAGTTCATACCGCAAGGCTCCAATTTTTCCTCGAAAGAGGTGTCAACTAACCTCCTCGGACCGATCGGGTTTGGAGGTGATCAAGACCTATAGTGAGAAATTGGATTTCTTGGAACTTCAATGGATTGTTCAATGATAATTTCCAAGATGACGGAAGCAATAATTAGGAGCCGTCATTTGAACGACTCAGAAAATTTGACAGGTAATTTTAGAGCATCATTGGGGATGAATAGTTTCTCTTTCTCACTTTTTTTTCGATCTCACCTGTATGCATATCTTTTTCGTCAAATCGTAGGTAAAAAATTCTAGCCCAAGCTATCCGTGAGTGGCGAAAGGAGGGGTATGCCCAAGTATTGGGGTGAGAGTAGCTTCACAAAATTCTGATTTTTATCATTTCTCTCCCTCTTTACTTATTCATTATGTATTTTCACTGGTGGTGGTCATAAGAAAACCCATATGGCAACTAGATGATATACCATCTCTTATCATAGCAGATAGTTTAATGGTGTTCCATAGGAAATTTTATTTCCCTAATGAGTTGGTGGTTATTATCGCCAAAAGGTCTGATCGAGCTTGATCATCTCCGTCAGGATACTTCACTATTTTTGAGATGATTCTTCGTGATGGAATACGATTCCCTTTAGCTCCCGGGCTGATTGAGATCTTCGAAACATGTGGTGTGGCTTTGTCACAATTTTCATTTCGGGCTTTAGTGGTCATCGTTGGTTTGATTGTCTTCTTCAAAGAGTGGTGTTACTTTGAACATCAAATACTTGTGCCGAATGTGTATATTCACATGTGATGCTCAAGGACGTGTTTCTTATTGGGCTATAAAGAATTGGATAGAATTTTTAGCACGAGATTCGTCTAAAAATTGGTCTAATGGATTCTTTTTTGTGAAAAGTGAGTGGGGCCTCCCTGAGAGATGGGGAAGATTGAATGACTTTCCAGATCCATTGCTGATGGTGGAGAATGAGATCATGGAAACTCTTAATATTCCTGATGTAGGAAGCTTAAAATATGAGTTACGCCACATTGTCAAAATATATAGTTGAAGATAGATGTTCAAGGTTGGCCTTTCCATCCAACTAGGAAGATCTCATGCTCTTCCACGAAGAGGTCAAGTAAAGGTGATGAAAGGTCTTCATACCGTAGGGTTCTCTCAAGAAGCTTCGTTAAGGAATCGTGGCGAAATATTTTATCTTCAAAAAAGAAGACATATGTCAAGTGACTACGCCGATATCAGAAAGAAGATGTTCATTGGCCTCGAGAATTTAGTTTATTTCAACTCATGATGGGGAGTTCATTTCTCAAAGCCACACATTCCTGAAGAGGTGTTAAATCACATATGCACTGGACGTCAACGAGCAGATGAATTTGTACGTTGTCTTCTCCTCCTTCTTCTTTTCTTCTTTTCCTTTGTGTAATATTTGTGATGATTTTTTTTATAGGTAACTCAAACATTAAGGAAGATGGCTCATTTGAGTGTTGCTTTAGATGAGTAAAATATTAAATTTGTGAAGGTAAAATATCTGCAAGGCGAGTATGAGCGAAAGATGAGTGTTAAGGCTAAAGAAGTGACAACTTTGGAGGATCGGTGGCGTGAACGAAGCTAGAACATGTTGACTTCTCTTTCTCCAGTGTCAAAAGGTGGAGTGCACATGTGATGAGTGATTGAGGTGAGGAGAGACTCATCGAAAAGAAAAGACTCAAGGCACTTGTAGTGGAGAAGAGAGCTCTCGAACTGGAGAAGAAAGCATTACAAGATCTTCTTTCTAAGAAGAAGAATATAATGTCAGAAGTGGAAGCAAATAAAATCTCCTTGAAGGCAGTGGAAGTCTTTAAGAGCTCCTTGTCTTATCGCGGTATAATCGAAGACTATGTCCAGGAAGCTCGTAATCATATTCTTGATGTTGAAGTGAACGACTTGGAGCACCAATATTTAGAGGAGGGCTTCATCTGAGGGTTCCTAAAAGGAATCCGCTTAGCGCATCGTAAGATCGGAGCTAGTATTAAGGATTTATCTCCCATCCAAGTATCTGAAGACTCTTCGTCAGATTCAAGAGATGAAGGAGTTGAGAGTGAGTCCAAGGGAGCATCTCCAGTGGTGAGGAGGGCTAATACATGATATGATGTCACTTGAGGATGCCTTTTTTTATCTATGTATTATTGTGTATCGAATTTTGATTCTTTCTTATGTCATCATGTTAATGTTGTCAAAAAATTTTTTTTTTTAGGTGATACACTCTTGTTTTATTTTTACCCATTTGGGATGATTGGTCGGAATATTATTCAATGATACTAACCTGCATGGATGAGACTGTGGGAAGTCCACCAATGATTTTTTGGCCTATCCTAGGTATTAGTCAAAACATTATTTGACATCTTACTTGTATGGAAGAGGTCGTGGGATGTCCACCAAGGACCTTTTGACCTATCCTAGGTATTAGCCAAAGCGTTACTGACTTTACGTATGGAAGAGGTGAGATGTCCTCCAAGGACCTTTTGACCTATCTAGGTATTAGCCAAAGCGTTTGACTTCTTACCTATATGGAAGAGGTCCGATCAAGTCCCCTGGGATTAATCATGCCACCGAGATACAACGTGAGTTGCATTTTCACAAGTGGGAGGATTAAATGAAGGAGATTGTTCATATGCAAGCTTGAAAGAAAAGCTATAAATTCATTACTTTGATAAGTTTGGCGATACAATAATAAGGTGATTTTAACACAAATATGAGTTTCAAGAGGAAATGATAATAATAACAACAAGTCTTTATCCCACTAAGTGGGGTCGCCTACATGAAGAGAAAATGACAAACGAGATAAAATAAAAGTTATAATAATTATGCAGTAGGAATTACTGATAATATTTTCAGAGATTCTCAGTGTTCCAAGTTCAAGGTAAAGTTTTTTCCTCTCGATCCTTAAGCTTGAATGTTCTTGGCTTTACCATAGCTATAACCACATATGGGCCATCCCAAAGAGATGAGTGTTTATTATGTTGAGGGCCTTTGCCTGTAGCTTCGAGACTTCGCAGGGCCAAGTCACCAACAGATATGGGATGGGATTTTACTCTTCTGTTGAAGTGACGAGCTACCCTTTGGTGATAAGAAATAGTCCAAAGTAGGGCCATGTCATGAGTTTTGGGGAGTAAGTACAAGTGCTGTCAGAGTTTTTCCGCATTACCATCATGATCGAATAATTGAACTCTTGGACTTGGAACTCCGATATCTAGTGGTATAATAGCTTCTATGCCGAAACACAAGTTATATGGTGTCTCACCAATCGGGGATGTAGTGCGGTAAGCCCAAAGAACATTAGAAAGCTCATCAACCCATTGCGTAGCCTTCTCAAGACATATTTTAGTCCTTTGAGTATAGTCTGGTAGCTTGTCTGTCCATTAGTTTACTACGTACGTGAATGTGAAGATCTTTGCAAAAGGACGTAAACATTTTTCCAAGAAATTGGTTCCATTGTCGGATGATCTTTGTAGAAGAAGAATCGACATACTATATTTTTCCAAATAAATTGTTTAGCATTTACCTTCATGATTTTAGCGAGTGGTTCGGCTTCCACCCATTTAATGATGTAGTCGACGGCTAAAATGATAACTTTCGTTGCCCTGATGCTATCAGAAAAGGTCCCATGATATCGATTCTCCACTAAGCAAAGGGCCACAGGCTTTGAATGGATGAGAGCTCTGTATGCGGCGTGTGAGGGAGATTAGAGTGCAACTGACAACTTGCACATTTTTTTATGAATTCCAAGGCATCTTGTTTCGTTGTAGGCCAATAGAACCATTTCCTTATAATTTTAAGGGCTAACTCTCTTCCTCCTAAGTGTTCTCCACATATCCCCGAGTGAACCACTCTTACTGCGTAATCGGTCTCTGATGGTAAGAGACATTTGAGGTATGGCCTAGAAAAATCTCGTTTGTATAGTTCACCTCCGATGATAATAAAGTTTGAAGCTTATCTTCGGAGATGAGTTGTAGTAGTTGGTTCTTCAGGAAGGGTCCCTTCTTGTAGAAAAAATAGGACGTGGTCCATCCATGAAGGTTCCTTTATCTCATTAATTACTTGTATTACCCACGACCCTTGGATACTAGGAAAATATATTTCTTCAACATGCATTCTCTTAAATAGATCTCCAGTAGCAGATGTAGCAAGCTTTACGAGAGCGTCAGCTCGAGTATTCTTCTCTCGCAGTATGTGAATGATTTGATATATCCTGAAATGGGCAAGAAGAGACTTTACCAAGTGGAGGTATTATGCCAGTTGAGGCTTATGAGTATTAAAGTTTCCCTCAACTTGGGAGGCGACAAGCTGAGAGTCAGTGTGGATCACTAAATTTTGAGCTTTGCAATCAATGACGAGTCTCAAACCCTACAATGAGAGCCTCATATTCAGCCATATTACAGAAAATTTTAGTAAGTCCATACTCTAAGGTATTCTGGGGAAATAAGTAAGATTCCCGACCGCATTTTCTAAGCTCCATCAACATAGAGGGTCCATTGAGGAGATGAAAGGTGTAGAGATAGCTCCTTTGAGTTGGGGTAGATTCCACTATAAAGTATAAAGTATTTGAGACTTTATAGTAGGTAAGAAATTTATATCAAACTCTCAATTCTATACCATTTAATTAACCTCCCGTGATGCTTCTAGTTTATGTAGGATGACCCTTAATGGTAAATGAGTGTAAACGCAGATAGTTTGAGCTTGGAAGTATGGATGTAATTTTCATGCTGAGAAAACTAAAGCCAGAGCCACCTTATTTGCAAGTGGATAATGACTTTCTATATTAGAGAGAATTTTGCTAACGTAGTAAATTGGTTGTTGTATCCCATTTTCTTCTAGTACTAAAACTGAGCTTATCGTGTGGGAAAAGACTACGAGATATAAGCATAACATCTCTCATTGAATACGCTTGAATAGTAGGGGTGGAGATACTAAATACTCCCTTAATTGCTTAAAAGTAGACTGACATTCATCAATCGAAAATTATTATTTTAGCTCCTTTAATATTTTAAAGAATGACAAGTATTTATCCCAACGGATAGAAGCGATATAATTCCATTCAAACGTTAAACTTCTTTGATATTCTTTGAGTTATATCTTTGAGTGCTTTGATTTTCTAGGGTTGGCCTCTATCCCACGGTTACCATAAATCCAAGAAATTTTTCCTATAACCCCAAAAGCACACTTATTGGGTTGAGAGTTATAATGTCAAGAAGGTTAGCATATTTCTAAGTCGAAATATCTGTGATTCTTCCAAACTTTTACTAACATGTCATCCACATATACCTCCATCAGCGGCCTAATAGTCTTTAAAACCTTATTCATAAGGCATTGATAGGTAGCACCAGCATTTTTTAACCTAAACGACATAACTTGGTAATAGTATAAATCTTTATATGTTTGAAATGTTGTAGCTTCTTCATTCGTTGGGTCCATTTTTATTTGGTTGTAATCGGAGTAAGCATCCAAAAAACTGAGCATTTGATGTCCAGACGTAGCATCAACCAATTGATCAATTCGAGAAAGAGGAAAACTATCTTTCGGGAAAGCCTTGTTAAGGTCAGTGTAATCAATACACATTCTCTATGTTTCATTTATTTTCTTAACCATGATAATATTTACTAGCAATGTAGGGTAATGTACCTCTCGTATGAATCCACTTCTAGAAGCTTGTTAATTTCTTGTTCAATAGCTTGGAGGTGATCAGGTGCAAAACTTTGCTTCTTTTGGATGATTTATTTGAATGTTGGATCAATGGGAGTGCATGATCACATTGGTCGACCCGATATCCGAACTCCAAGCGAAGAAGTCTTGATTTTTGTGCAAGAAGTCTATGTATTTTTCCCTTTGTTCTTCTGAGAGCAGGGAAACCACTGTTCGTAGTGGTTGATCATCTGATAATGCAATAGAGAGCAAGTCTTCTACAGGCGAAGCTTTCTGGGGTACTTCTTCTTCTCAAAAATTAAAATCTTCGATGTTGAAGGTCATAGAAGGGTGTGGTTGAGCTTGTCTGAGGTAACATGATTGCACTATCTGTTGATTTTCACATACCACCCCAACTCCAATGGGGGTTAGAAATTTCATCTTAAGATGAGATACTGAAGTGACTACACCAAAAATTGATTGGAGAGGCCTTCCGAAGATAGCGTTATATGTTGAATCTGACTTGACCACCATGAATTGGATTAAATGAGTCACTTGTCGAGGAAATTCGCCAAGGATAACAGGAAGGGTGATTGTCCTCTACTGCATGGGCAATTATCAAACTGATAAATGGTCCGGGTTAGAGCTTTTCCCTAACCAGGCCCATGCTAAGAAATGTAGAGTAAAATAAGACATCAACAGAACTCCCATTTTCAATCAAAATTATCTTAATATTATAGCATGTGTCACCGATCCCCGTGCTGATGATAAGTGGGTCTTGATGAGGAACATGGATCCTTTTAAGTCCGAGTCATTAAAAGTGATGGAATGATCAATACGAGACTTCTTTAACTCTGACTCTTCAGAGGTGGTAATGAGAACTTGATTAGATAGTATTAGTCCTCCTGCGATTGTTTCAATTTTCCCAACTGTTTGATGATTATTTTATTGTTTTTGTGATGATTGTCTGCCCCCCAGTTGGTATGTTTGTTTGAGTCGATTGATTCTTCACAAATCGACATAGATATCATTGAATGAGCCTCGATTTCTTTTTTGAGTTGTTTGCATGCCTCAGTAGTATGTCCACGACTTCGATGGAAGTGACAATATTGCTCATGATTTCCTGAATTTGGTTTCAGTAGATGTGACCACTTGATATTTTCTTCATCTCGAATAGCCATCAAGAGGTTAACACGAGATGTGTTCAGCGGCTTGTATTCCTTTTCTGGTCATGGTTCATGTCGTTGATATGGGGGCCATGGGGGGAGATCACGACTGCCTTATTGCTTCTTTTGATAGGAATGTTGGTCCGCATTCCCTGGGATGCTCTTACATTTTCTTGTAGATGTTCAAATTATTTGCAATGAGCATTAATAGCTTCATCGGTAGAGATTTGTGCTTCCACACGATGAACTAAGTCATAGATATGTCTTCGCATTGGACGAGTAAATGGCTGACGGAGCCCTCCAAGGAAAACTCCTCTTAATAGTTCAGGGTCTACTCTAGGTATTTGGCGAGCTTCTAAAGAGAACCTTTGGAAGTATTCCTGAAGTGATTCACCTTCATTTTGATGAATGCCGAAGAGATGGGAGGAATCTTTAATGATCCTCTGGTTTGCAATGAACTGTTCCACAAAAATTTTGGCGAGTTCGTTAAAGGTACGGATTGATCCCCTTGGAAGGGAGAACCAAGTGCGATCTTGGCCCTTATAACGAGAAAGACGACAGCAAAGCGGTCGAGCTCGCTGGATATGCATGATAGTCTTGTCATGTGGTGTGTTCATGTGTGTCGCCCCATCATAGGAATCAATGCTCGGAAGCTTGAAACTCAGGGAATAGGATGTTGAAGAATAGAAAAGGTGAGATTCCTTATAGCGATGAGGAGGAAGATAATTTCGCCTTGAAGATGAAATTCTTCTTACATTAAGCGTCATAATTCTCGCACATATAACATGACAAGTGTCAGGGGCGAGAATGTGTCAAGCTACCAAGAATAAATGGTGGATTAGCGGTCGAGTCGCACGTGATGGATGAGTAGAACTACCGTCAAGCGATCAGATCACTCCTCTTGAGGAACTTGTCAAAGAGAGATTAACATTTTGACCTCCCACGGCTAACGATCGATCTTGGGGAAGATGTGTTTACCACGGTAGTGACTGTTGTGTTCCTCACAAAAATCGGATCATCTCATATTGTGACTCTTCCATTCGGTGGATAGGATCTTCTAAAGTGATTCCTGTCGCGCCTTTAGCGACAGGGGCGAGTGAGGCATAAGCTTGGTGTCGTTGGTTCAAGGATTGGTTTTGAGAGTGACGGGTTGAGCGGAGGCTCGTTACAGTATTGCCTCTAGCAACGAGTGTGTTCACAGAAATTATGATTGAAGGGTTCGATTCCCACAGATGACGCCAAGATGTTGTGTGCTAGAAAACTAGTTGTAGTAGAGTGAAAATTTATGCCTTAGCCTTGTTATGAAATCTAGCACACACATAGGTATTTAAAGAGTGAACAAGAAAACTTCAGAAATTTTTGCATGAAAAAATCTCGAAAAGAGGGAAAAACCATAGGACCTAGCCCAGTAAGAATCTTCCACTATGTATTTGTTTCAGAGTACAAAATTTTCTGATGATGTGATTACAAAATTGTACATGAGAAGAGACAATGAGAATCGAATCGATAACAACATCCATATAACACGTCAGTCAAAATACAGATGATGATGAACATGGGATCGGATGACGAGATGAAGGTCGCCATGACCACGAGATTGACGACGAAGGATCGGCCGACGGTGGCGGCGCGGTTGACAACCGTCAGTGGTGGCACAATTATGCTTGGGATTTTCAAGCTTTAGAGCTCTCTGCCTCTTGCTTGGCTCTCTCATATGAGGAATGATTTAGATTGGAGGAGGAGTGACGCCTTTATAAATACATGCAAAATCCAACCACTCCCTCCATCGGACGGCTCAAAATGATTCCTTTGATCATTGATGTATTTTAAGTTTTGAATGCTCAAATGAAGTCGAATTATGAGATCTTGGCTTGTTAGATCCTCCAAGACGCCGATTCTATAAACACTCAATGTTTAAGAGCTATTTAGGGATTTAAGTGATATCCCAAAGTTTTCAATGATATTTTAAGTGAGTTTACGATTAAAGTGAGTTTACGATTATTGTGTAGGTGAGTTTACGATTAAAGTGATTAAAAAATAAAAAAATATGTTTAGTTGTTATTTTTTAAAATTTTTAATGGAAATAATAAAATAATGAAATTAACTATTACTCTAAGGGGCTTCTTGGGATCACTTTGTGTTTTTTATTTTTATTTTTTAATTTTATAATAAAATGAAAATATGTTTGATATTTTCTTATTTTAACATAAAGCAAAAAAAATATTTGGGGATACAAATAATGATGATGGATGTTGACCTACATATATGTTCTATTGCTCGAATTGAATCAAATGTAATAGAATCGATAATCGATTAAAGTGACGTGCACAAATTAGATTTGAATGATCGTCGAAATAACCCGAATAGTACTCGTTCATAAAATGATAACTTAGAAAAACTCAAAATATAAAAATCTATCAAATAAGAATTTTTATAGTTGATTCAATTACACATAATAAAATCGATAAGCTACAAATGTAATATCACGTGATTTGAGTAATATTATTTTGATTATCACCAATGCTACTTAAAAGTTTGAAAAATATGACCGGGTGTTCTAAAAATAAAGGAAAAGAGATTTTACATATTTTTAGTATTTTTGAAAATAAAAAATAAATTTGTTTAAAAACAGAGACAAACATTATTTTCTGTTTTTTAAAAATAAGAACCGAAAACAGAAAATAAAAAATTGATTCTAAACAGGGCCTAAATATTTAATTTTAACCAAACTTTTTTTTTTTAAGTATGCCTAAAAATGATCCATTTAACCACACTTTTATCACATTTTTTCTTCTCCAATATCTAACCATTATTTCCCAGAAAACAATTAAGAAAGGATAAGACTATTCTTTAAGAAATTATTAAAACGTACGTTGATCTCTCTTTTTCAAGATCCATTATTGCTCTTCTCTTCTTATTCCTTCGTTTAAAATGTGGGCAGCGATTCAAAGATTAATTGCTTTGAAATGTCAATTTGTACTTCTCCTCCAAATCCAAAATTCTCTTTATTCTTGATAATAATTTTATTAATTGTTTTGAGAAATGTGAGGCAAATTCATTAATATTAAATAGAAAAAAAATTTATTATAAAATAAGTTGAAGGTGAAAATTGTTTGACCTAACTTAAAAAAACTAACCAAGTTAGCTGAAATAATCACTAGCAATAGACAGGCTCTAATCTCCAATGCACAATCCATTTAAAACTGATAAGAGGCACAAAATAAGATGAGGAAATCTGAACAATTTCAGAATAAAATCGATTCACGAGCTCAGTTAACTAATCCATAGTTGATTCGCAATTAAGATTAGATTGTAGTAGATTGGCAGAAGGCTTGAACTCCCAATTGGTCGTTCAGAAATTTTAAATTTACTATTTTAATGGAAAATAGTTTGGATTAACTATTGATTTCAAACATTTTAAGCTTCCTCAAAACTCTCATAAAAATAATAATTTCATTTTATGATTAAAATAAATTGAAATAAATTGAAATAAATTATTAATTTATGAATAATATTTTCAAGCACAAAGAGGATGGGTTGAATGATTATGGCTTTTGAGAATATCAAATAGTAACATTGAAGTCGGCTTAATCGAATTTTAACTTTATCTTAGCAAGCCTTGCTTTATCGTCATCAAATATTTGTGAGTTTTTGAAACATTTATAATTTGATTGCAGTTGGTTATAATGGCCAATATTCTTTCAGATTTGAAACAGTTAAAATCACTATAAAATTTTTAAAATTTTCTTAATAAATTTTCTGAGAATAGATGAGTTTTCTCAACATATTACAAAATACGTGTGTTATACACTATTGTAAAGTATAACAAGAGCAATCATAAAGTATATTTATCAACACTTTTGAGATAATATAGAACAAACATTCAAACAATTATATCTCATATTTATATATGTAGTACATATTAAAATGAAATTAAACAAGTAGTCCATTTAACAATAAAGAATATCAGTGCACTGATACATTTTGTGACATAAATATTTAACATCACAAACTCACAATACACGTTGTTTAAGTAAAAAATATAAAGAATGAAGACTTATTTATACAATAACATTTTAAAATCCTTAAACACACACTCTCTCTCATTCTCCTACTCCCTTTCCTCTTATATTATTCCGTCTCTTTCGCTTGTTAATCGTTGAAGGAATGATTAGTCCTTTTATTAAGATTAAATAAATTATTAATAAATCAAATTAAAATTGATAAATCAAAATATAACTATAATAAGTATTAGAATTTCACATACCATATGTGAGCTTTTTGGAGATAGATGATGAAGAGGTTTATAATAAATAAATAAAAATTAAAAAATTGATTAATATTTAATTTATTTAATAAAAAATTGATTATTGATCAATTATTTTAGTGAATAAATAGTTAGAGATTTACTAATTAATATTAAACTATATATTTATAATTAATTAATTTAATAATTCTAATATTAGTGTTATTTATTATATGATATATATAATCTTTTAATGTAATTTAGTAGATTTATGTTTATATGAAAATGAGTTATCTTATTTTTTTCATTATGTTCATAACATTCAACATAAAGGATATTTTAATCTTTTGCACAAACAAAAATATCAGAATTCAATTGAGTTTTCCAAAGTAATCGCAGTAACAATAACAGTTTTCTACCACCAATTTTTTCTACAGCAACTTCACAGTTGTTTTTGGATAAACTATAGCTATCCCAAACGGGCCCTTAGTATAATATTATCCATCTCAATTTAAGAAGCTATGAAATTAATTTATGAAGATATTCATGTACTATCATCTTTTTAGGAACTTTAAAATTTATGAAGAAAACTCTTGAGAGTTTTTGTTGAAAAAAAAAATCAATCACAATATATTGACTTAACCTTTTAATCATTATATGAGTGAAAATTATAAAGCATATGACTTAGGTTATCATCTCAAAGGAATATTTTTTTTTTTTTATATTTATCAGGCCATAAATCTCTTAACATTTATAAATTTACTTTCATCTCAAGAGCAAATTGAATGATTTTAAAATTCTTGGTTAACAAAAGTTGATAGAAATATTAATCTGAGATATTATTTTAGGTTCTTATTTACTTTATGTTATATACTAAGATAAATATATGCTGATTATCTTTGGGAGGAGAATACAGACTTAAAGGAGAGAAAATCTCATATGGGGCAAGATTATTTACAATGGAATGGCAACATGTCCTTGTCCTTTACACAAGACGTAACTGCAATCAAAATTATATATGCAGACCCACATTAATTGACTTCATAACAAGGCTTAATAATTAACAAGTGATTAATTAATACATGTAGGTGATAATGGAGACTCTAAGACAGGGGAATATATATAGTTATCAAATAAATATGTAAATCATTTTAGTTTTGTGGTTAAGAGCACAGACTTTCAATCAAAAAATTTTGGATTGAAGCTTTGCACATATGTTATGTAAGCAAGTTTACGATTAACTCAGTTCAAAAGTTCAAAATATAAAAAATTTTAAACTAAGATAGTGATATAGAAATACTAATAATATTGGTGGTATGAGGGAAGATTATAGTTCATAGCAATTTTTTTTTTTATGATAATCACAATAACTTTTAAAACCCAAAAATTCTTGCATGAGAGATTATTTATAAATTCAACTATAAGAATCTTACTCTTAATTCAAAATATTTTATAGTTGCCAATAATAAATAATATAGATTATAGTCACCAATAATTAAATTGCATGCACTCAAATAATGCAACCATAAAGTAGACATTACTAGAACGCTCAGACTCATGTTGACGTAGGCAGCAAACAATAGTCCAATAAGATGACAACTAATGATATCTTTGATTGATTATATACATATATATATATATATATGCTAAAATTATTCTTAAATGGTTCAATATCTTCAATTTGCAGTCCATATAAAATGGCAACGTGTAATGCTCTATTATTTTAGGGTTTAGACAAGAGAAGGACTGCTGATGACTGGTGACGTGGGACCGGCAATTTGTAAACGGCTGAATAATGAGATGGGCTAGACAAGAGAATTTAACAAATTGATGAAATTTTCGGGCATTTACATACATAAACATAAATTTTATATATTTACATAATTAATACTTAAAATTTGATATTTATATAAATATTATTTAAATATTTCAAATCAAATCAAAATAACATTATTATTATTATTTAAAATAAATATCCTTTCTAGATAAAGTATTAGACATATAATTATTGATATAACACTTAAAATACCACTAATAAAAGAAATCACCAAAATAATTTTATCCTCAATCAAACTAAGATCGGTACTTAAAATATTATGAAACTTTGGGATATCGGTTAAATCCCTAACAAATTTTTAAACACGTTTTATCAAATCGAGTCTTGATGATCACAAGCAAGATCTCAATTCCAACTTCATTTTGAGCATTCAAATGTTTAAAATACATCAAATGATCAAAAGAATCATTTTGAGCGTCCAGATGGAGTGGAGTGGTTGATTTTGCGATTTACAGACGTCATTCCTCCAATCTATAAATAACCTCATTATTCATGAGGGGCCAAAAGAGAAAGGAGAGAGCTCAAAGTTTGAAACTCCAAGCCAATGACGGCGATCACCCATTGGTCAATCACCGCCCGCCGTCACCGCCACCGATCTCGCCATCAAATCTTCGCTTGCCACGATCATGACAATTATCATCACCGCCGATCCCCGCTGTTTCACTATCATTCGCTACCGCAAGAATCGTATTACTGAACGCGACTATATGGTGTATTCTGATTCTCATTCATTGTCAACCCTTCATATACAATCCGTAATATCGAGAAAACTTTGTACTCCAAAATAAATACATAGTGGATGATTTTACTGCCAGCCGTGATTTTACCCAATTCGGATTTTTTCACATAAAATTTCTGAGTTTTATTATTATTAATCAAGGACTCACAACAACTAAAACTTTTATTCTACCGCTATTGATTTTCTAGCACGCAACAGTTATAAAAAAATTATGTTGTAGTTATGTGAATCTTCTTTTTTTATATTTTCTGCACTGCTGAGCTCAGTAACAAAATAGTAAAGCCATTTTATATTTCTCTGTGAAAATGATTTAGGGATTATTTGATTGATTGAAAAAAAAAATATAATATATTTAGATTAATTTAGATTGTTTGTTTGAAAACTCTATAAATACATAAATTTATTTATTTTTTATTTAGTAGAATCGAATGTAAAGTATTTTCGGAGTTGTGGGTGGCAGTCGATGGGGGGTGCTCGACAATGGAGTTGGAGGCGGCCGCCGGCCAGTGCGGGTGGGTAGCGGACGACTGCCGCATCACTTTATTCTAGGCAGTGTATTTAAAATTCGCCCAAATTCGAGCAAATTCTAAATACATTAAATTTTACTCTTCCAAAATATTTTAAATACATTATATTACTTTAAAATTTTACTTAAAACTTAAATCTTCTATATTTACTTTACTTTTAACTCAAAAATATTTAAAATAAACATTCCCTTAATAAAATTTTTAGGACATGATCACGACATGCAATTGTAATTCGACTCATGCGGACTGTTAATGTCATCACTCTTTGTAGGTTTGCTGCATATATATCATAAATTTCCTAATATGTGAAATATAATATCAAGCATAAATGTACAAAATTTAATTGATTTTATATTTGCGAAGAAAATATATCATCAAGAGAAGGAGAAATAGTCTTATTTTAAATCATTATTTTTATCTTAAACCAAAAACTAAAATGTAACTAAATATTAAATATTTTATTTGACCTCTGCTGTAAGGGAAGGTATATTTGTTTATTTTTTTCTTCTGCAGGCTGGGGGGAATAACACATGCGAGACATACACGTGTGCGACAAAATTTTTACGATTTAAGTTTTAATTAATAATTTAAGTATCTTTAAAAAAATTTATATTTAAATATAATCGCTTTTAATTGACTAGCCACATTAATCGACTTGACGCTTCCCCTAAGTGCTTCCGCTAATTGACTACGACTAACATATAAACAGTTTGAAACTATTTTTTTTTTAAAAGTAATTTGACAGTTTGGGTTGGATATGAGTCCAACATTATCTATCATTATAGCTACTCCAATCTTTTGAAACACATATAAAGCCTCTTATTATTAAGCACGCATATATTAATATAAATAAAGAGTCTATTTAAGCACTTTAACTAAAATAATATTAATATCATAAGATCTTCTAGAAATTATTCATGTGCAATCATCATATTATTAAGCCTAATAAGATCACACTCATAATCTAATAAACTAAGATCACAACTCTTAATTAAGGCCCAATCCTATAAGAAAATTTATGTGTATGCAATCTCATGAAAAATAAAGAAGCATAAATATGAAATAACCTGATAAGTGCTCAAGATAGTACAAAACACATCCATATGACAATCCTTAAAATAAAACAAATGACAGATAGCCAAAAAAATAAACACATGTGCTACAGACACTCGAAGTAACACTATCCTCAATAGCTATCACCTCCGCCGTCTACATGGAATCGCACCACTCCTAGGTGTAAACTGATCAAGTGCACATGGTGGACGATCACGCAATTGATGGTGGCCCTCCAATGTAGGTTATTCATGAACTTGTTGTATATCATCATGCGGTGTCGCTCCAGCAAACTGAGTAGGATATTCCTGTGATGGGGTAAACAACATGTAGGGCTGAGACTGAGAACTGGGTTGATATGTAAATGGCCTTGGATCAGCATATGTAGATGGTCTAATACCCAAGTCATCGAGCTGTGTCGCCTGGGCATAAACCTCCTCCTATGATAATCACTTTGCAGGCTCCGATCTATAATGTTTGTCGCTGATATGCATCCACAGCATCATGTCCCTGCAAAACTTCTCATATCTATCTAAGTAATTGTAACTCATGATCATCTGCACGACCAAAGTATGGCTGGAAGATGTCTTGAGCATCCAAGAAGTGCTGTGATTGCATGAAAAATAACAGCAAAATTTAGCCTCAGTTATGTAATCAATATATTGAAAGTCTCAGAATATTGATGTCACATATACTCACTCTATAAGTTCTCTATGATAATATGTGGTAGGAAGATCTGTAGGGGCCTTCAATAGATAAAATGAGGCCCACGATCTGAACTAGGACATGTGCTGATTAATAGCAATCAATCTATCCTCGTCCCCGTCTAAGCCATCAACTATATAATCTCTCATCCTCTCCCATGCAGTTATGTGTACCTAATGATGGTCAACCCAATCGCCAGCTTTTCCATGGCCATTGACCCTTTTGAAGTTGGGGTCTACAAGTATCATATCAATCTGAGGTAAAAGTCTAAACTGCCTAAGCACTCGGTCTGGTAAGTGTTATTCTACCCTCTTTTAGCTGATCAGTGGAACATGGGATAGCTAAATACCTGAGCCTACTAAGCATATGTCTGATAGGTGTTGTTTGATCTGCTCAACGTAAGGCTCCCAAATAACCTGGGCAATCATCAAGTTACATTGTAAGACCAATTATAAAAATTGAAAATAGTACTAAATAATTACTCTGAAACTCATACCTATGTATGCAACAAACCATCCAGCTCATTCCTATATAATTCTATGTTCCTGATTTGCATCTGTTGCATAAGTCGCTCGTTCCACATATTTAAGCAATACAATGAGAATAAGTATATGTGCACCAAGTTGAATTATGAAAAAGTAAATTTTACCTCAAACTAATGTTCAGCCCATCCAAATCTCTCGGATATGGAACATGTAGTGTCATCCTCCCAACATGAAGGTGCTCCCAAGATCAAATTTGCACTAAAAACAACCACCATATTGGCCTCTAGTGGACTCATATAACTCCTACAGACTACTCCCCAATAGATAGTTCATTGAATGTATCCATATCCTAAAGTAGTAGAATATATTATAGATGAACCCCAGATCCATAAGTGTCTGGTGTGGGCTCCAAAAATTCACCACTGACCTCTCACATTGAAGAGAGTATGATTTAAGTGTTGGTGAAATTTTTAGAAGGCAGATGAGGTAGAAGATAAAATACTACCCAGAGATTTCACCCTCATTTTATGAGGACTTTAGATCTGGTTCTAGGTTTCTTATAGGCGCAAACACCTATAGTTAATTACCCCTCCCAATGCTGAAAGATAACTTTCGATTAAGACTAGTCATTAGATCGCTGAATGCATAGCGTATAGTAGCATCATGTGGAGTATAAAATTTGGAATTTATGAAATTCATCGTCATTTAACTTAAAGTGGATGGTTAGGAAAATGATGACGTGCCTGATCTAAATCCCATGGTTCCGTCATCCCGGGCTGTCGTAGTCCTTAGTCTACTTAGTCAGAGGAAGTAGTCGATCCAACCTGATCGAAGGATCCTTATCAGCAGCCATTGGTTGCATCATCCAAAGAATCCTTATAGACCTAGGGTGGTGTTCATCTAAGGAGACAAGTTTAAGTCCACCTTAGCTGACATAGGGATTTTTGCCCTATCAATTGCACCCAATAATTCATATTTCAAAGGGCAGAGCCAGTGGGGAACATACGAGCTATAGTCGTGATCATAATATAATGTTATTATTTGGAGAAAACTACTCGGTTAGAGGAACCTGATTGTAACTACATCATATATGGAGCCTCGGCCAAGCTATAGAAGAAGACACGCCATGCTCTTACATAAGAAGATTGATCGAGAGTGAACATAGTAGAACACTTGATTTGACTTTAGCTCTTTTGTGATTTAAAGTTTTCTTAATTTGTTACCTTCAATAAATAATTGCAGAAGGTGGGTTGAGTGGAGTTTGATTTATGTTTTTAAATATTGAATTTCATTTAAGCATTAAACACTTAGTAATTTATCTAATTTATAGTTGTATTGATACTTAATTTTGTTTAATTTGATTTGAGCTTGCGAACACATTTTAATGGTAAGTATCCTCTCCGGTTAAAATCTTCATTCAACATAACCATCATCAGGGTTATATAATTGATTGAATTGAATATATTTAAAAACTTTAGATTCTGTCAACTCTGTTTAGCTCCTAACAATTAAGCCATTCATTAAAGAAAACTAAGCTAATTAACTTACCTTAGAAATTAATTAAGGTAGGGATAAAAGAGAAATTCCCTCTCATTATTCTCTTTATAACACGTAGTTTCTAAGTGTAGGCTATATGAAACAAAAGAAAATACTAAGTAAAATCTTCAAATCAATTAAACCACTTGAAGAGAAATCAACCCTTTATAGATTAAATCCCCAGCACTTAACAAATTATAACCCTAAATCTAGGACATACCACACAAGCCTTAACATACACATTAGATTAAGTCACCATTTCTAGCTTTATGTTAGGGGCGGTGCATGGTTTGGGGTATATTTAGTTTTGTGATGTATTATTTTAGATATGTTGTATGTATGTGTAGTCTGGATGTTAGGTCAATATTAGCCTAATCATATTTTATGTAGGGGGTCATGCTTAAGGGGCTGCTGTAATAAAAAAAATATAAATGCTTTTTACTGTGCAGGTTGCTTAGCCTTAAGAATAGCCCAAGTTAGGATAAGTGGGCTTAGTTTCCCATGTGTGGGGTGCTAAGTCTAAATAATTTATAGAACTACTTGGGTTATTTGGTGTATTTAGCTAACACTTATTTTACAGGTGTAGCTAGATTTACTTTCCTTCTTTCTTAATATAATTTTTGTATTAGGATTAGGATAAGTGTTATGGGAGATTAAGATGAACATTGGTTATAAGACCAAGTCTTATACACCATGTGATTCCTTTGGAGAAATCAACATCCCAATCAAACCAAAAGAAAGAGAGAAATGGAACAAATCAAAATGAAGAAATGAAAGATGAAGAGTGATGAATGGAGGATGAAGAATGAAGACACCCCATAACACTTATCATTTTATAATTTTAATTATTCTTTCATTATACTGGGATGTATAAGGGTAGAGCTCGGCTACCCATAATTATTTTTAGGTTGTGCAGCGATACCCGACCGCATCAGCCTCTTATTCTTTTGGGAAAGCTTTATAGAATTATTGGATGTTCTATTTAGCTTGTGCCTTAAAAGTAACATAGATAGTTTTTATGATTGATTGTGTGTGTATTAAATGCGATTAGCTTAGGATAAAAAAAATAAATATTCTACTCCACTAACAACTCATAACTAAAAATTTAAAATAATTCATAACCTCACATAAAAAAGCCTAAGCATTAAATCAAAATAATAAAATATTTAGCAACCCCTTAGCTGGATGATTGTATGTTGAACATCATGCATAACCATCTTGTTTCACTCTTATGAAGAGAGGGCTTCTGTCTTTTCCAGATAAAATGGGCTTAACCTTTAAGAGCCTATGATGGAAGAACACCTCTTTCCCTCTTGATTTGGCCATAATCAATTTCTCATGCATTTAGGCATACAAAATCTCATAGTCTGTGTCAAAATAAAGAGTCCCAAATTAAATAAAATGTGATAAAAATTTGCATTAGATTAAGCCATTATTCATACCCCTCATTTAGGGAGTGTCTCTTCTAAATAAATAACAACCTAACCATCTTTCAAAGCATATGACTTGCCTATATGGATTTAAAGTATAGGAGGAGTTAGCTAACTGCCACTCCAGGCGGTAATAAGTCCAGTAGCCTGGTGGTTTACTCTCTCTTGTGGAGGTAAACTATATACCCACTTTCGCCTTAGATTTAGGTTATATTTTGTCTCTCACCAAAGCTCCCTAGATTTAGGATATGAGGTTGTTATTTTCCTTTGTGGCTACAAGTAAATTCGTACCTCTTAGGCATTTCCATAATTTTGTATTATGGAATTATAAGTCCTAGATCTTTAAATAAAATTTCAACTCAAATAAATAAATCCCTTTAATTTCAAATACATAAAGCCTAATCATAGGGTATATTGGAGTGCTCACTAGATCTCCTAGTTTCATGAGCACTCCCTACTCATCTCCTTTGGTTTTGATAATAACTCACCCCGTTTGATCTATCCCACTTGGTTTTCTAAAAAAAAAACCAATCATTTGATAGTCCTATATTTGAATTCTTTGGAGACAACAATCACTTACTTTAATCGAGAGTATTCTTAAGAGATTCACTTCCCTTAGGATGTAATTAACTATGGAGACTTGCATGCCTAGGAAACTTAACGAACCCAGTTTAATTAGCCCTACTTTACTTTTCCATGTAAAGTTGGGGAAAAATCTCCGGTATATTCGAAGACCCATCATGCCTTAGGGATCCTTATTAGGTGATTAGGTTCATTATAGGGAACGACTTCTATCTCTCGAGATAGTACACAATTCCTTAATGTAGTACCTAACCACCTCAATAAGTACATCCTCAGATCTATGTGGTGTCCCCTCACATATGCACAACAGGCAAATGTAATCCAAAAATAATCACCACGGTACTTTTAAAAGTTATGCCATTATCAAAAATTATTCGGCGCAACACTCCAAATCTATAGACCACATTATGCGTGAAGAAGTTGATCACTAGATTAGTAGTAACTTTTTTAAATGGGATAGCTTCAGCCACTTAGAAAAATAATCAATCGCTGCTAGGATGATGCGGTGACCAGCTGATGATAGTGGATTAATCGGTCCAATTACATCTGTACCCAAACATTCAAATGACCAAGATGCTATTGTTGGGTGTAATGGATTTAGAGGTTAGTAGATTATATTCCCATGTACTTGACTTTCATGACACCTCTTGGCATGATCGATATAGTCTCTCACCATAGATGGCCAATAATAGCCCATCTTTTTTATCTTTATTGCCATCTTGGGACCTGACTGATGTGCACCACAAAGACCTTCTTGAATTTCAATCATTACTTTGCTAGCTTTATCTGTACCTAGGCATCATAGGCACATTTGTACAAAGGATCTCTGATTCAAAGTGTTGTTGATGAAAGCATAATGCAACATTCTCTTCTCGATTTGAGTTGTTAGTGATTTATTACTTGGTAATTTTCCTTCTTCAAAGTAGTCGATGAAGGGTTGTGTCCAATCATGTGGCTCTTCTACTATAAAGGCTTCCCATTACTTTTCTGAAGTAATGTCATGCTTAGCTTTTCTTGGTATTACTCCTTGTTGATTTTGGGAAGGATGAGGAGCAACCTGAGTCACATCCCGCTAGGTCAAATTTGATAACCCCTCTATCTGCAGAGATTGATACCTTGTTGGCTCTAAAACTCATTGAGTAAATATCCCGATCATGACATAATCACCATTCATACTTGTCATCTCCTTAGCTAATTTTGCTAAATAATATTCTTTGCTATTTTTGGATCGAGAGACTCGCATTAGTGTGACATTTGGTATTTGCTTCATAAGCTCAAGAACTCGCTTGTGGTAAAAGGTTAACTCAAGCTTGTTGATTTTATAGATGTCAAATACTTGATTTATAATAAGTTAAGAATAGTCAAAAATATGCAAGTTTTGAATGTCTATGAAAATAGCTTCTTCAAGACTTGTTACGAACGCTTCATACTCAACTTCATTATTAATTTTTGGATTAGTCAACCCATGATCATCTCATTATTCCTCCTCTAGTGTTATGAAGATGATGTTGATTCACCTCTTGCCCTTTGGAAATTTAGAGGTTGGACTTGTTTGATCGATGTGGCTCCATCAAAGTATATTTTCCAAATTGGTGATTTTTCTCTTTTATAAATGAGCATAATTTGCTCATCAAGAAAATCATCATTAAGAGAAGATTCCACAGGGATGGGATGTGCAGCCAGAAAATCTACTAAGATTTTCCCCATTCTTGCTTTATGGCGTATGTGATATCAAATTGTAAAAATAATATTGTTCATCTTGATAAGTGACCTATTCGGCCTTATCATCAAGTACTTTATTGGATCGATCATGGTGATGAGGGTAATCTTGTGAGATAATATATAATATGAGCTTTTGACGCAAGATCAATGCCAAATAGTACTTCTCTATCAGAGAGTATCTCATTTCTGCTTCTATCAACCTCGACTGATATAATAAAGATCATTTTCTTTGCTCTCTTCATTGTGTTGTGCCAATAATGCTCCAAGGGACCCTTCTAATGTAGTTGTGTATAGAATGAGGGACTTCCCAGGAGTAAACACTATAAGGATTGGTGGATTTAACAGGTAGCTCTTAATGTTATTAAAAGCTTCTTGGCACTCCTTGTCCCATTTGAATGGAGCATTCTTCTTCATAAACTTTGCAAATGGTTGACAATGTCCTGATAGGTTTGATATAAATTGTCGGATGAATGCAAGTTGTCCTTATAAAGAATGGAGCTGATGCAAACTCTTCGGTAGAGGCATCTCCACAATTACATTGATTTTAGCAAGATTGATCTCAATTCCTTTATGGCGTAAAATGTACCCAAGAAATTTTCCTGAGGATATGCTGAATGCACATTTTAGAGGATTCATCTTGAGATTACATTTTTAAATTCTCTCCAATACAATTCTCAAGTCTTCAAAGTGATTTTCATGATTTAAGCTCTTCACCACTAAATCATCAACATAACATTCTACCTTCTGGTGAATCAGCTCATCAAAAATATTCATCATAGCCCTTTGGCATATCGCTCCAACATTTTTTAAAATGAAAGGCATGACTATGTAGTAAGAGATGCTAATAGGTGTTCTGAAGGATGTATGTCTTTCATCTTCAGGTGCCATCTTGATCTAATTATATCCCGATGATCCATCCATAAAAGAAAACATGTCATAATTAGATGTATTATCAACTAATAATTTTGATATAGGAAGCGGGAATTCATCTTTTGGGCAAGCTTTATTAAGATCCTGGAAGTTGATATAGATACAAATTGGACCATTTTTCTTCTTCAGACTATATTAGCTATCCAATCAGATAGCTTCCTTCACATGAATCTACTTCAATTAGATTTTTAGTTTCAATGATCACCTACTCTTCAATTTTTAATCTCATTCACCTGAGAGCATATTTAATAAGAGTTATCTCTGGCTTGCTTGCCAATTTATGAACTGCTACATCAGGGGATAAGCCTGATATTTTAACATATGTTTAGGCAAAGCAATCGCTGAATTCACAAAGTAGCACTTTTAGCTCTTCAAATTTTTCATCAGGTAGAAAGGCACTAATGAAAGTTAGACGGGGACCATCCTCAGCTCCTAGGTTGATTTCTTTGAGTTCATCCATAGTAGTTGTTTGTCCACCATCTTCTAGTTCTTTAAGTCTTTGGTTTCTACTTCTTCATCATTTGTAAGAAGAATTTCATAGAGATCATCTTCTTTGTCACTATTAGTTTTGATCTCAGCTTCTATTATATTATAATAAAATTTATTTTGATGAGATTTATGGATGAACCCAAGACCTTTAGTGACAAACTTATCACTTCTTCATGATGCTTGAGGACTTCTTTGGTTCCACATCAGTTAAAGTTTTGAGTTCTATATTTAGTAGTTTCAATATGAATTCTAAGCTTATGCATTATTCTTCATAATTTTGGTGGATAGTATATTGGTATTCTTGTTGGCACCATCTCATCAGAATCTTCAGGTTGAGTAGGCCAATCAAAATTATGAGCTGGGATTCTTTAGATTTATAAAATAAAGTTCATGTTCTACCACTCCCACTCAAACGGCAGCACATAGAATGTTATCAATTCTTCAATATTATGAACCTCAAGTAGAGTGATTTCTTTAAAGTACTGCTGAGGGATGGGTATAATTTTGAAGGAGTCATCGACCGCCAAGTGAGCTATCCTTCTTGATGACCCTCGAACCTATTTCTATAAGTAGATTCAAAGTCATAGTAGAATCAATCACTTATTTTATACTTTACCTTTCTTGAAAGCTTATAAGTTCCCTTAGATTTGATAGAAATGTTTTCTTCTTCTTGTGTCACCTCCCAAATGAGAAACTAGTCTTCTTAATTTGGTTAGAGTCAAGTGCTTTAGGGAGAGTTGGCATTGCCTTCTTTCTTCCTCTTTTCTTCTACTCTTTCACCTTATGAAGTTGGATTTTAATCCATGAAGTGGATGCTACCACCTCAAGAGGCTCTGTTGGCTTAGGCTCTTTAGGAATGAAATATTTTGCATCATCATAAATATTTGCTTCATGGATGGAGAATGATTGTAGGTTGACAGGAATTCTCAATTCTTCTCCATCTTTTAAGTACTTCATACACTAACACATAGTTGTTGGGACCATGCCATACTCATGTAGTCATGGATGACCTAAGAGAGCTCTAAATGATGTATCAGCATTGATTACATGAAACTTGGCTTCTGTATACAAATCCTGAAGCTTGAGTGGAAGAATAAAAGAACCCCAGGTTTTCTGCCCTTTCTTATTGAAATCATGACCCATTAACTTATCCTCCCAAGATGTTGGATATCAGTGATAATCCTCTTAATGCTTTTAGACTTATAAGATTAGTAGAAGAACCGGATCTATCGGTATTTTGATCAAGATGCCATCACTCTCTGAGTAACATATAGGGCGGTTGTGATATGTTCTTTTTTAAAAATGTGACGGGAGATGTTGAGTTTATAATGATTAAGTCATACATCTTCAACAAAGTAAGCTTCATAACTCTCCGGATCTTTGAGAGCATGTATCAAAGTTTCAGGCCTTTTGAGATTAAGAGAGCCTCACACACTTAATTGTGCGGATCTTTCAGATGTCATAGAATATTATAATATATGTTTTCGCTTTATTTAGGCTTGTTCTAGATTTTTGGGAATTTTATTGACCCTCATATTTTGTGAGTTCTCAACTTCCTCATCATATATCTAGGGCTCTTGTAGATACCAAGAGCTCCTTAGTCTTAATACACTTCGTGATTTGGTAAACACTTAACCTAAGCTTAGAGGCTTAGAAGAGTTAGCCATAGGAATAGGTTATGCCTTCAGAATTTAGAAAGACTTGCGTACCCTATAGCCTTAAACCTAATCATTGCTTTGTTCCTCAAACCAAACCTCAAATTCAAACCTAAATCATAAATCCAATTCCAAATCAAATGATTGAAACCCAAAATCAAATTCAAATTTCAAAAACCCTTCCTAAGCCCTTTGATTTTACCCTTAACCAAATTCAAATCAACCTCAACTCAATTGATTTTCTCAAATATCCTTTCAATCTCAAACTAAATCCCAACCCAAATTCTAAATCAAATGATTGAAACCCAAAATGAAATTCAAATTTTAAAATCCCTTCCTAAGCCATATGAACCACCTTCATATGCTTAGCCAAAACTCCCATTAAAACAAATTAAATTTGGCTGATTTCTTTATAAATCAATCATTCCTTCATTTATATTCACAAATATAAATGAAATCCAAATTAAAATAGCCAAATCAAATCAAGACCTTTCTTAAGACATATGGACTTACCTCCATAAGCTTAATCAAATCTCAACCCAAACTTAATTGATTTCTTTATAAATCAGTTATTCCTTCATTTATATTCACAAATATAAATGAAACCCACCCTCCAATGACCAAAAATAAATCAAACTAAATCAATTCCCGGCTTAAGCTTTTTTGACCTACATTCTTAAGCTTAATCAAATTTGCTTCCAAATCATTCCTAACTCAAGTGATTTTCTCATGAATCATTTATATCTTCATTTATATTCACAAATATAAATGAAATATAAATCCAAATGGACAAAATCAAACCCAAATCAAATCAAATCTCCAATTTTATCCTTTTTAGCCAATATCTTGAACTTGGCTAAATGATATCCAAATCAACTCAAAACCCATGTATTTCTTCATGTTTCAATCATTCCTTCAATCAATGTTCCAAATATAAACACAAACTATAATTATTAAACCAAATCTAAGTCAACTCAAGTCAAGCTCGTGTTGACCCCTTTCGACGTGAAATTATCATATGAACCAACATCCATTTGACTCCATACCAATTATAATTGGATTTATATCTTCATCCTAGGCTCATATATGAGTTCAACTAAACTTCGAATCAAGCTAAAACCAAACCAATTGACCCATTTAAGTCCACTTGACCCAAAGTGACCTAAAGACCCTTTTGAGCCAAGTTCTCATCCAACCCAAATTAGATTGAACTAAATCATGACCAACAATCATCCTAATCAACAACCTTAATTAGATCAAACCAAGTCAACTTTCTGCTTTGACCAAGTCAACCTTTAGCCCAAATGAAACCCAAACTAGCCAAAACCCACCATATACTAAATTGATTGAAAACCATTGATTCAAACCAATTCAAAATCAATGACTGAACATGACCAAACCCTCAATTGAGCCAAACTAAGTATAGTTGGTCATTTGATCTAACTTGACCCAAATTGGCCTAAAAGCCAAAATTAGTCAAATCATGATTTAACTCAATTTGATTACAACTAATGGCTCAAGTTCATTCCAAATCACTTATTGAACTTAACAAAGCCATAGTGAGCTCAATTTGACCAATTGATCAACTTGACCCAACTAGCTAGATAGACCTAAAAGGTCAAATTGGCCAAAAGCTAAATTAAATCCAAATTAAACTAAACCAAAGCTTACAATCATTTTCAATTAACCAATTGAACATGAACCAACACTTAACCCAACCCAATTTGGTCAAATTGGTCAAATTGGTCAACTTAGCCCATTTGACATGTTTGAATCCAAATGAGACAAAATCAAACCTATGTCAAATTTATCAAAACCACTTAAACCAAAAATCTTCAAAACATCATTTGAACCTAACCCAAGCCTTGGTTTGACCAAATTTGACCAATTGGTCAACCCAACCCAACTTAACCCATTTGAACCCATTTGACCATATGAAGCCAAACCACCCCAAACCAACTCACAGGACCCTAGGAGCTGACCAAACCTGACCCAAACCAGCCCTAGATCATTTCCAAATTAGCTCAAATCTAAGTGAGACCCAACCTAAGGGAATTAACCATTGGACAAGTTTGTTTGCATTAGATTCTTGCCATAAGAGGCAAGGTCCACTCTCCCATCACCATGTCAGCTATCCCATTACTAAATGGGTTATGTCTAGCCTCCCTAGCCCACCCTAGAACTATTAGGATTGGCCAAGGACCAAAGGGAGGTAAACTAAGTCACCTTCCTTCCTTCCCGAGCTCCCAAAGGACCAATCCAACTCAATACTCTCATATCTTACCTTGAGCTCCCTACCATAGCTTCCTCCACTCCTGGAGAACCACATGGAGCTGACGGAGTTGGCACTCTAGTGGAAAGAAGTATTAGAAGCATTTCTGTAAGTGAGCACAGTCGATCAGTAGTGAATGTTTATACCAACATAGTTAGACCATTCCTTGGATGACATTCTAGCATAGTATTTTGCGGAGAAGAGAGAGATCCTAGGAAGCGACCGGTCCAATTATGAGAAAGGAAAGGTTAGTTTTGACCCCGATGAAGATGATTTGTTGGAGGACTCGGCTGAGATCCACATGGTCAATACTAGGAGCTCCTTCCATCGAGACCAATAGAGTCAGGAGGGTATTATGGTTGAAGATGACGATGTCGTCCATTCAACTCAACTCCTCCTCCACCAGCTTAAATAGAGAGATGATCATATTGATAAGATGGGGAAGAAAATTGAGGTAGTAGCTAACATTGCAGAACTCAACCCCAGTTTCACCGCCTTCTCTTATAGTAGCTGACAACATAGAGTTGGCACATACCTTAGATCACCCTAGATGTAATCCCACAAAGGAAGATAGTGGTAGCTTTCATACGAAGGTAGTGGATAGTACCTCCATGCATGAGAAAGATATCAAACACATGGTGAAATAATAGGTGAGGGAAGCCCTGGCGCAAGCTCAAGGTGGCTCATCTGTTCTAAAGGGTAAATCCTACATGAAGGAATTTGATGCAGTCCAATATCCTCAGGGTTTTGTGCCACCTTCTTTCAAAATATTTGATGGCAGTGGGAACCCTTGCCAACATATTGTACATTTTAGGGTCAGCTGCTGAAACGCTGGAGGTAGCGACACCCTTCTTTTTAGACTGTTTGTTAGCAATTTAGTAGGTGTTGTGTTTGATTGGAATGTTGAATTGCCCAACAGTTTGATAAAGACATCCACTGAGTTGGAGCACCTCTTCATTAAGGGGTTTGCTGGAGCTCAGTAAAGGGTTACTGTAGGCGACCACGTTGTAGCAAAGCAAAATCCTGATGAGTCCCTTATTGATTTTAATCTCTGGTGGTGAAACCTAAGTATGAAATGCGAACCACAACTGTCTGAACAGCACGCCATAGAGATTTTCCTAAAGAACATCCATGACCCGATTGCTTTTAAGCTCAAGGGGTTTACAATCAAAAACTTTGAGAAGCTAATCAAAAAGGTGGCTAGTCTATAAGAGGAAGCTAAATAGTTTCCTTTCCAGGACCAGTCAGCTAAGCCCAAACCTCAGAAAGAATTTGAGATGAAACTAGGGGTAGTCACAATAGTTGATAAGGGGAAGCAGCCAACTAGGGTTTAGTCACATAGGTGCCTTGAGCTCTGCCACCTTGTCTGTCACCACCTCAGTTGCCATAGTGGTCACCACTGCCACCTCCTCATCAACATCCTCAATAATAGTATTCCTACCTTCCACCATGTAGCTATAACTTACTTACTCTTATCGATAGATTGAATAAGCCTTATTCATTCAAGAGGGAGGTAGTCAGGAAGATCTTTAAGAATCTCTTAAAGAAGCCTGATTTACAGCTACTAGAGCCTAAGAGGGTGGAGGAAATGGGTAAGAGTCATGATCCAAATGATTTCCCTTAGCACCAAATGTTAGGATATATCTTAGAAGATTGCATTACCTTTAAGGACTAGCTTGAGCGTAGTCGTCATCCCTAAAGAATACCTATTAGAATAACCTTCTAGTTATGTTAGAGTAATCCTTATGGAGACATGCAATCCTCTTAAGAAAAAGGAAGGTTGGGATATCTCCCTATCCCAAATCTCCAAGAAAATCATTTCTAAGATGAAAACTACCCTTTAGCTTGAGGCTCAAACCTCCAACTCCAAGAAGGTTTGCAAGTTGCTACTTGAGAGAGAGGATAGACAGCCTTCACTTGCTCAGAATAGTATGGCAGCACAACCATCGATTGGTTCCAACACTCTTTCCATAGTTTAAGCCTTCAATCTTTCAGCATAAGGGGGGGGGTGCCAAATTCCTCACTCCCCTTACTTTACTTGATTTCTAGTTTGTACCTCCATCCAAATCTAAGAAATCAATGAAGAAAGCTGATTCTGCTTACATTTGTGTCACCTCTGATGATCTTCATGAGTTTATTCCTATAGGAAGCTCTCCGAGTTTAAATAATAATAACTCTAGTTCTGATCATTCCTCTTCTGATTTAGAAATGGATTATCCATTCCTAAATCACTGCCCATTGAGCTTGATTTGGAGTCATCTAAGTTCGATAATCCCATAGGAGAAGTTGTAGGTAAACCTGGTGAGCATATAGAACTTTCCATTATATAGGAAGCTATCCAAGTTTAAATAATAATAACTCTAGTTCCGATCATTCCTCTTCTGATTTAGAAATGGATTATCCATTCCTAAATTTTGCCCATTGAGCTTGATTTGGAGTCATCTAACTTCAATCCTATTGGAGAAGTTGTAGATAAACCTGATGATCATATAGAACTTTCCATTAAACCATCTGAAGGCAAGTCAACCTCCCAGAGGGCAAAGTTCTACCTCCTGGGTAGCACCTCGTGATAAGGGTAAGTCATTGGTCTGCGATCAAGTAGCCCCTCCATAGGATGCTCCACCTATGGATATGCTTATTGAGAACCAGCCCAAAGTTGACTTCAATGTCCTCGCTTACTTGAGAAAGTTTCTAGCAATGCTACACATATATGCCCTTGTCCTATCTAAAGAGATGGGAGAGTCATTGATCAAGGCCCTTATCAATCTGAAAATATTCTTAGCTCAGCTGACTGATATTAGAGAGGAGGCATGTTATTTAAGAGAAGCCCATGGAGTTACATTCACCAATGAAGACCTTCTGTTGGGGATAGTTGATCATAATTGTCCCCTCTACATCATAGTGGATATAAGCAGATTCAGACTCTCCAGGGTGTTAGTTGATCTAGATGCATCAGTGAACATTATAAGTCTAAAGACCCTTACCCACCTAAGAATTTACATCTCTGAACTCTAAAGAGATCGGATGATATTGAGAGATTCAATGAGGCGAGAGGTCTTTAGGTTCCATAGTGTTGCCATTGGAGATAAATGACTAAATAAGCTGCCTGATAATTGATTCAAACACTTCTTTCATTACTTTGCTCGGTAAGTCTTAGATACATGAAAACAAGATGGTTTCATCCTCTCTGCATCAGTGCATCCAATTTCAAAGAGGTGGAATCGAATACTGTGTCAATGAAGACTTGAAGCCATTTTCAGTTAGAGAGGCCAAGATATATGAGGACGTGACCTACTATCTTCCTCAAAATTAGAAATTCTATTTTTGCAAACCTGGGCAAAGTTCTAAAACAAAAGAAAAGGAAAAGGAAAAAAATGAAAAAGATAATGAAAAAGAAAAAGAAAAAGAAAATGCAAGTGAGCGAGAATCAAACTCTGAGGAAGAAGTAGAGCCTGAAGTTAGATTCGACCCACAGTTCGTTCCTCCATACGAACACATGGGTAAGATGACTTGACCCCCACCAAGTAGAGGGAAGGAGACAGCCCAAAGGTGGAAGACCTCCTTGACCAATAGGAGCTATGTTCCAGCTCATAAGAGTACCCTTAATATCCACATAGACTTAGAATCTAGTCTGGAGGATGAGTCTCATGTGGTTAGCATGCCAATCAACCCCTCTCAGCGAGTCCCTTTGGTGGTGACATTCGAGCCAAACAGGGATGATGACCAGGCCTCCAAATAAAGCATGAATGTCTCAATATTATGTAATAATCAATAGTTTAGAACTTTAGTTTCAACACCACTTTCCTCAAAGGTTGAGTTTGGTAGTTAAGGAAGCCCCAAAGTCATCCGCAGATGTCAAGCCAAAAATATTTTTGTTGGGTGCATCATCCTTAAGTCAGGATGCTAATATAAAACTTGAGGATGATTCATATAAAGATATAATATAATTGTCTTTTGATTGGTATTCACCTTGTATTCTTAATTTGACAAAGAAGAGATTAATCCCACATACTTGGTAAAACACGCATCGATTACTTTGTAAGGTTATGGGACAACCAAGATATTCTCAATCAAGACCAGACTGTGTCTACACGGTGGTCTAGTCGATGATGATAACCATTTTCTAGTCATCACCAATCATTTGGAGTCTGATAGGTTCTTTTCAAATCATGCTAACTCATATGAGGAGGTGTGTTTAGAAATTTTAGATGATCCAAATGAGTTTTAAGTCAAAGATGCACTACCAAAGTTTGATGAAGAGATCAGATCAACCATCGATGAACTCAAAGAAATCAACTTAGAAATAAAAGAAGATCCATGCCAGACATACATCAGTTCCTTGTTGAATGAAGAAGAAACCAACGACTTTGTTAGGCTATTAACTGAGTTTAAGGGCTACTTCGCATGAAGTTATAAAGAAATGTCTGATTTATCTTTTGAAGTAGCAGTCTAGGAACTAGCAATATATCCTAATGCTAACCCTATCAAGCAAGCTCCTAGACGCATGCGATTAGAAATTGAACAACAAGTCATTTTTGAAATCGAGAAACTGATCGATGCTGGGTTTATCAGGAAAGAAATCCTACCTAGTTGGCCAGTATAGTTCCAGTTTAAAAAAAATAATAGCCAAATTTTCATAAGCGTCAATTTTTGGGATCAAAATAAGGCATGCCCTAAAGATGAATTTTCACTATTTAAGCGATGGTGGACATTGCCTCATCTCATGTAGTATTCTTTTTCATGGATCAGTCATCTGGCTACAACCAAATTAAGATGGCCCCTGAGGATGAGAAAAATATTTTTTTTTAAACTCCGATCGAAATCTATTATTACAAGGTCATGCTTTTTGGCCTTAAAAATGCTAGTGCTACATAGCCATGACGGATCTTCAATGAAACTATTCATCATTAGGTTGAATATTATGTTGATGATCTTGTAATCAAAAGTAAAGAAAGAGAAGACCACCTCTTTAACTTGAGAGTAGTTTTGAACGCGGTTAAGATAATTTAACCTTAAAATGAATCAAGTGTGCATTTGAAATAGCCGTGAAAATTCTTAGGTTTATTGTCCGACACCATAAAATAGAAATCAATCTGGAGAAGATCAAAGCTATCTTAGAAATGCCACCCCTTAAAAGTCTAACTCAACTCAGATCATCATTCAAGGCGGATCTAAGAAGCTTTATTTCCAACCTATCAAGAAGATGTCAGCCATTCTCGGCACTTGTTGAAAAGGATGCCAAGTTTAAGTGGGATGAAAAGTTTCAACATATTTTGAAGACATCAAGCACTACCAATTAATTCTAGCTCTATCCCGCAAGCCATTAATATTATATAATCATTAAGACTCTTTAGCACTTTGTTGGCCCAAACTAATGACGAAGGGAAAGAGAATGCACTCTACTATCTCAGTCGTCATTTAATCTCTACTGAGGCAAACTACCCACCTATTAAAAAGCACCACCTAGCTTTAATCTTTGCATCCCAAAAGCTACGACATTACATGCTTTCTCATAAGTTGAATCTAATATTCAGGATTAATCCATTGCAATATATCATGACATACACGCTATCCAAACGGTTGGCATGTTGGTCCATGATTTTATCATAATTCGACATCACTTTCGTATCCCTTCATGTGGTGAAGGGACAAGCACTAGCAAATTTCTTAGCAGCACACCCACTTCCTGCTGATTCTTCGCTTAGTGATGACCTCCCCGATGAATAAGTCATGAACTTAGGGGAAATTAACATTCATCATTGAGATATATTTTGATGGTGCTTCCTTTCGGAAAGGAGAAGAACCACGATCTACTCTTCCGGAAGGGCGGGGTGGGAATGGTTCTCCGACCATGATGTGATGAGATTCAATGAGAGACTCTCTTGAAGGGGAGGTTGTCATTCCCAAAAAAGATGATGAGTTAGAAAAACCATTCATGGATTATCTAAATACAAGCAAACTATCTCATGAGAACTATCAGCAAAGTCATCACATCAAGTAGAGCCTCTCACGCCTCTCATGAATGACACCTTATACCGCCTTTCAATCATATGTGGTTACATGTTTTGGACAAATATGAATCCCAAAGATCATGACCGGTACACTCGGTTTATTTGGAGTGCATCAACTGGTCTCAAGATGAAAGCCAAGATCAAGAGACTAGGATACCTCGATGATCGATTGCATGGATGTAGCTAAGAGATGCCACCAAGTCAAGTGCAGGTGTGGTCTTACACCAACCACCTAACATTCTACTCTACACCCTCATGGCTGGCCATTTAAGTGTTGGGATACTCCATAGTGGGTCTTATCCTCCTTCTTCTAAGGGTCATCTATTCATTCTAGTTGCTAGTGATTACTTTTTCAAGTGGGTGGAGATAATCCCACTCAGAGAGGTCACAACTTAGCATGTGCTCCAGTTTTTTAGGAACCATATCATATATATGTTCGCCATGAATTATATCCAAATGGTACCTGCATTCAAGAGCACTAAAATCAACAAATTTGCCTAGAGACACAACATGGATTGGAGATATTCTACCATCTATTTCCCAAGGGAAAATGTTTTAGTAGAAGCCTTCAATAAAAAATCTCATCCATATAGTAAAGAAGACACTGATGATAATAAGTGGTAGTGACAGATAGTTGAAGCCTTGTGGGCTTACCACCATGACTCTAACTCAATATATCATATTCTTCTTAGTGGAAAGTAGTTCTCTACCATTAGAGTCCAACTCCCATCATTGGGATATAATGGGGTAGTAAAATCATAATGGAGAACAAGTTGTGGTTAGAAGAGTCTAGAGGAGAGATGCCTCCAAGCATGCTAGAACCTCAAGTTGTATAAGGCCAAAATGATTCAAGATCACAACAAGCTGGTCTACCCTAGAGCTTTTCAAGTAGGAGAGCTTGTTTTAGTTCTAAGGAGACCAATTATTGCCCATCGAAAGATGAGAGGCAAATTTAAACCCACTTGGGAAGGACCTTTAGCCATAAAGAAAGCCTACCAAGGAGGATCTTATCAGCTTATAAATTATAAGGGAGAGTGCCCAATGCTTCCAATCAATGGGCTCTACCTAAAAAAAATATTATCCATAAATCTTGTTTTAAATCAATTATCAATAAAATTTTTTTCATCTTAAACTCTATCTCTTCATATTGGTTAGAATATCTTTGCTTGAATCACCATGATGTATTTAGGGTAGGTAAGGAACCCAAGCACCATCCAATCCTTTAGTAACACAACACCAACATAAACTACACACAACCACATATAAAGTAAACATATCTTTTTTCTCTATTTTGATGTGGGATAAAGCTCTATGGCACTCACTCATTACCGCTGCATCTGTTGATGCTATGCTGTGTCAGGGTGGTTACTTGTCCGGTGGATGCAAGTCTACAAGCTTTCTTCTTAAGTTGACCATTGCAAACCAATGAGCACCTTGTTTGTTTGGTAGTTATCATGTGCCGATAAGCTAACTTGTGTTGAACTTTATTTAAGAGGATGTCTTCATATGTTTTCTTATTGAACTAGCCATCATGCATAACTGAGTATATTTGAGGCTTAGGATAAGTCCCCCAATGGCTCCTTTCTTCCTAACAACTTCAAGTCTGGGTCTACTCCTTATATGGGATTCCTCACTTGGTAGTCCCCTTATCATATCTCTATCGATGACGACTATCCTGATGATCATTTCTATCTATGAAGATGTAAGTCTACAAGCCCTCTTCTCAGATTAATCATCACAAATTGATGGGCACCTTAGGTTGGTTGGTTATCTCCATGTTGATAGCCCACCCAATACACCACTCATGGTAGATGTAAAGTCTACAAGCTTTCTCCCATAGTTGGCCATCAGATAGCTATAGGCTTTCTTTTACATGGATTTAGATAAAGCCCTAGTGGCACTTGTTTTTGGATTAATTAGCTTAACCCCATCTAGACACTCCTCTGGTTACTCTTGGATTGGACAGTCCCCCTTTCCTAGTAGCCACCCCTGTGGTTGGAGAATTTATCTTGCGGATATGCAGTTTCTCCCTTATTCTAGTAAATCTGACAGATCAAGTGATATATGCTTCGTGTGGCCCTCAGACACCAACAAGGCTCATATAAAAATATATATATATATATATATATATATATATATATATATATATATATATATATATATATATATATATATATATACTGTGGATTAGAGAAAACCCCTAGCCTTTTCCTAAGCACATCCTATCTTAGGCGCAAAGAAATAAAAAATCACCTAACCACTTTTGAGTTGAGATAAGTCCCCAAGTTGGCACTCTCTCAGTCACCCTTAGTTTGACTTGTTGTGCCACCAACAAGTCACCCCAGCGGATATAAGTCTACCACATATTCTTTCCAAAGACAATCGTCAATTAATGCTTAGGTCGTTTGATCTATTGTGCATCACCATCACCGTGGTTCCTTATTTAAGAAGTTATAATTCTACAAGCTTTCTCTGAACTTTACCATTGCACAAAGGCACCCCTTAGTTAGTTTAATAGCGACTATAGACTATCCTTTGGATTTGTAAATCTAAGAGACTAGGCGATATTAGCCTCTTCTTAGTAGATTCATCACAAACTAATAGGGTCCATCTAAAATTAAATTGATCTTAACTATTATTAAGTCAATGTGAGTCCATAGTGGCATTCTATAGTCTCCTTAGTTGGGTTTGATTTATTGTGCTATCAACCGATCACCCCTGGTTCCTTGTTCAAGAAGTTATAAGTTTATAAGCTTTCTTCCCAATTGATCATTGCACACCTAAAAGGCAACCCTTAGGTTGGTTGGTCCTACCGATGGCCTAGACTATCCCTTTAGATTTATAAATAGACAAGACAGTATAAGCCCATTTTTAGTAGATCCATCGTACATCGACAGGGTCTATTTTATCAAATCACCATTCTTCCTTAGTGGAATCCAAATTAAATCCATCTTTTCCCCAGTGAATTTGAGCTCATATCTCTAGCAGATGTGCCCTCAAAACCAAATCACATCCCCCCCCCCTAGTGGAGCCTCAAATCATTAACAAATTAAATTCTCATCATTAGTTGATGCCCCACCATTTAAATCAAATCAAATTTCTCCCTAGTGAGGCATGAATCATATCCTCTTGCCAGTAGAGCCCACATAAAATCAATCAAACTAAAATCCCTATCCCAAGTGGATAATATGAACCTGCTTCCCTAGTGGAAGATTCATGCACTCATCCCTAGTGGATCTTTTCTCCCCAAGTCATATCAAAATCAAATTCCTATCCCTAGTGGATAATCTGAACATGCTTTCCTAGTGGAAGGTTCACATACTTGATCCCTCGGATCCTTCCTTTTCTCTTATATCCTTAGATGATTTGCAGTTGCATTGCATCTAAGATCATTCCATCTACATCTTTTAGAAGAAGATCATTTTGCTAATGCTTTTGATCCCAGACGTTGTTAATCATCTCAACACAAATATGTGTGGTGGGCCTCGCCACTCCACACCTATTGGACGCCTTTTGCCTCACTTTTTGAGTGAGTTCTCAACATCCTCATCATAGATCTAGGACTTATAAGAGCCCCTAGATGTGGTGACACATCTAGTGACTAACAAGCCCTAGAGACTTAGAAGAAGCCATAGAATTATACCTTAAGGATTTAGGAATACTTGCCTACCCTATAGCCTTAAACCCAATCCTTGCTCCCTTCCTCAAACCAAATCTTAAAAAATCATAAATCCAATTCTAAATTAAATGATTAAAAATCCAAAATCAAATTCAAAATTTGAAAACTCCTCTTAAGCCCTTTGATTTTATCTTATGGACTTAGCCTTTAACCAAATTCAAATCAACCTCAACTCAATTTTTTTTCTCAAATATCTATTCAATCTCAAACCAAATCCCAAATTCCAAATCAAATGATTGAAACCCAAAATCAAATTCAAATTCCCTAAGCCATATGAACCACCTTCATATGCTTAGCCAAAATTCCCTTTAAACTAAATCAAACTTGGTTGATTTTTTATAAATCAATCATTCCTTCATTTATATTCACAAATATAAAAGAAATACAAATTTAAATAGCCAAATCAAATCAAACTAAATCAAACCAAATCAAGACATTTCTTAAGTCATATTGACTTACCTCCAAAAGCTTAATTAAATCTCAACCCAAATCAAAAAATCAATTGATTTTTTATAAATCAATTATTTTTTTTATATATTCATAAATATAAATGAAACCCACCCTCCAATGACCAAAAAAATAAATCAAACTAAATCAATTCCTTGCTTAAGCCCTTTTGACCTACATCCTTAAGCATGGTCAAATTTTGTTTCCAAATCATTCCAAACTCTAGTGATTTTCTCATGAATCAGTTATATCTTCATTTATATTAAAAAATTAAAAATTAAATACAAAACAAAAAACCCAAATCAAATCAAATCTCTAATTTTAGTCTTTTAGCCAATATCTTGAACTTGGCTAAATGATATTAAAATCAACTCAAAACCTATGAATTTCTTCATGATTCAATCATTCCTTCAATCATTGTTCCAAATATAAACACAAACTACAATTATCAAACCAAATCCAAGTCAACTCAAGTCAAGCATGTTGATTTTGACTTGAAATTATCATATGAACCAAAATTCATTTGATTCCAAACCAATTGTATTTATATCTACACCCTAAGCTCATATATGAGTTCAACTAAACTTGAATCAAGCCAAAAACTAAACCAATTGACCCATTTAGGTCCACTTGACCCTTTTTGAGCCAAGTTCTAATCCAACCCGAATTTGATTGAACTAAGCACATCCAAACCCAACATGATCAACAATCATCCTACGATCAACTACCTTGAATTGGTTCAAACCAAGTCAACTTGGTCCTTTGACCAAGTTAACCTTTAGCCCAAATGAAACCCAAACTAGCCAAAACCCACCATATACCAAATTGATTGAAACCATTGATTCAAACCAATTCATAATTAATGATTGAACATGTTCAATTGAGCCAAACCAAGTTCCAATTAGCCATTTGACCTAAGTTGACCTAAATTGACCTAAAACCCAAAAAATGAGTCAAATCATGATTTAACCCAAATTGATTGCAACCAACCAAGTTAATTCCAAATCACTTATTGAACTGACCAAATCACAAACAATTTGACCAATTCAACTTGACCCAATTGAAAAAAGGTCAAATTGGCCAAAATCCAAATTATACTCAAATCAAACCAAGCCAAAGCCTACAATAATTTTCAATTAACCAATTTAACATGAACCAACACCTAACCCTCCCAATTTGGTCAAATTGTCAACTTATCCTATTTGACATATTTGAATTCAAATGAGCCAAAATCAAACCTAAGTCAAATTAATCAAAACCACTTGAACCAAAACTCTTCAAAACATCATTTGAATTTACCAAGCCTTGGTTTGACCCAATTTGACCAATTGATCAACCCAACCCAACTTAACCCATTTGAACCCATTTGACCATATGAAGCCAAATCACCCCAAACCAACCCATGGAACCTCGTGAGGCCAAACCCAACCCAAACCATTCTAAATCATTCCCAAATTAGCAAATCCAAGTGGGACCTAACCTAAGGCAATTAACCATTGGACAAGCTCATTTTCCTTGGATTCTTGCCATAAGAGGCAAGGTCCACTCTCCCATCACCATGACATTCCAATGCCAAATGGGATATGCCTCCCTAGACCACCCGAACTACTAGAATTGGCCATGGACCAAAGTGAGGTGAACCAAGTCACCTCCCATCATACAGCACCCAAAGGACCAACCCAACTCAATCCTCCCATATCTTGCCTTGAGCTCCTACCATAGCTTCCTCGCTCACAGCCATGTCGAAGTCGACGATGACACCCATGGTGATGAATCGACAAAAATTCAAGGATAATCTTATCCATCCATCATATATACTCCTCAATTAATCATCTGCACTAGGAGAACCCCTTGAGTGATTTCAAAATCCCAGAGAGTTTCCTAGAGATCATTCCAAAGCCTCACGAGCTTAGATTTCTTTCTCCTGTGCACAGCCAAAATAGGGGAGGCCAATCTGAAGTCCCATTTGCTCAATCCTCCATCAAACCTTGATCAACCTTGCACACACCATCACCACACCTCATAGCAATACCAAGTCATTTCCAAGCTACTGGTGGTCCAAGTTCGATCAAGTAAGCTCCTGCATGGATTGGTCGCCCCTGGCTCATGTCAAATTGAGGTCCAAGCTTTCAACAGAGCCGCTACCTCCTGCCTCCATCCCACCACCAAAATAGCCCTCGTGAGGTAATTCCTCAAACTGTTACTTAAAAATTAATTGGTCCTTTCAAAGGAAATTTGTGTGTCATGCATTTTCATCTTGGATGCTTCTTTTCTTCATGGTGTCAATTTGATCCCAATTTGAGCTCGGTGAGCTTAAATCGAATGGAGAAAGATGGATGGTATCCTTCTTTTGCTATTCACCAAGGAGACAGATCACGTTCCGTGAGAATGGATGATTCTCGACCGAATGCTATATCCTCTTCTATTTTCTCCTTAATCATTTGATTTGACCATTCGATCTTAGATCTGGACGGTCCCACAAATGAAGTCGCCTTCCAAATTTGATAACTTAAATAGCCTATCTCATCATGCCATGTGGAAAGCTAGCCATGTGGATGCCAATGAGATTAAGTGTTAATTAGGGCTATTTTATTTAAGTTTTTGAAACTTCCTAGAATCATAACTAATCTAGAAAATCCAAAAAAATATGAATGAGGACTTTTTAAAGGTATTTTAGAGGAGAATCCAAGAAAACTATTATTAATTAATTTTGAACAATAAATTTTGCTTAATTAAAGTTTACTTAAAATTTTAATTAGCTTAATTACTCTCTGATTAATTATCCAATTAATTTCAAACTTTCTAGAGAAGTTTAGGGGGATGACCTCTACCTCCCATATTTTTCTTAGAATTTATTGGATACTTAATTAAAGAAATTAATTAATTATGCCTTAATTACTCTCTTAGCTTAATTAGTGATAATTAATCAAATGAATAGTGAATTGATCCATCAATTGAGTTCATTAGCCTCTGTTAACAATGGAGAAACTTAGGGAAATGGGTTGGGACCTCTTCCAATCTTTTCCAAGTCTTCTTCATTCCCCTTTAAATTAATTAATTAAGACAATTAATTAAAAAACCCAAATTATATCTAAACTTTAATTAACTAATTGAAAAGATTTAAGGATTAATACTTAGGCTTTTTCTTTGTCTCTTCCCCAAGTCTATTTCATATTATTTATTAAGGATAATTAGGATTTAATTAGATAATTAATGAACTTAATTAACTTTAAAACCTACCTTCTTAATTAACTCTTGGGTAGCTCTTTGGGTGTTCAATAACCTAAAGAGAGAGCTAATGAAATTATGGCTAGCTACATGCGATAAAAAACTATAAGTGAGTCCGAGCTTAATTAACTATTAATTATTATAATTGCATAGGCCCCTTTCATTTCTTAGAGAATTGCTAATTTACTTTTCATGGTTGCATCTCATGTTGGCTCATCATTATTTAGTTAATTAGCTTAAGGTGATGTAAGGGTTTAATTAATTGATTTAATTCATACCTCAACCTAATTTATTTTCATTAAATCAAACTAACTCACATATCGAATGAGATTAGCAAACCTCTTTCACATTTCTTAAATCAAACCAACCATAAAGATAAAAAATGGCTTTAAGAAACTTTGGTTTATTTTAAATGAGTTTGTTTAATATGATTGTCCTTAGGTCTTAGTTGGATTGTATGAAATAACATGCTTGTGTTTCTTTATTTCTTTTCAGTCATGTTAAAATATTGTTTGCCACTTGTATTCATGCATTCATTTCTTTCAAATTAATCAAATGAAAATGATTTCCTTTATGTCAATTTGCATGTGTTGGCTTAATTAAAAATATATGTGGCTATTATCATTATTAAATCTCAAATGTATTTTCAAAAACTTATTAATGAATGATAAAAAATATTGTGACTTTAGTTATGTATACATAAGAGGTACATGTGAATATAAGCATAGTGTATGAACTGAAATCTCTTTCTTACATTCATATGTTGATTTGTATAAGTTTGAATATTAATGGGTATATTAGTCCGGACATCCCTACAGACTTTAGCCCCAAGGAGGTTCCTACCTCACTCCCCTGGTGCAAAAAAATGGCAATGTACCTGTTTTATTTCATTCTTATGCACTTTGATATTAGAATTGGGATAGAGCTTTGATTCATTTACATAAATAAATTAAATAAATTAAACTCTACTTTTGCATGGTTTTCTATTCTTATAGTTGCTTATACATCCATATGTATTTAAGAATAATGTATATAGACATTTCTGGGATGCACTGCTTTTAAGTAACCCTAGGGAGGTTCCTACCTCACCCTCTAACAAGTATGATGTACTTGATTTAAAATTTTCATACATTTGAATTTTTATTTAGCTAATGAATGAAAATCCCCCTCTTTTCTATTAAAAAGACATGCATTCATATTTTGTTCAAGTGGTTGGATTGATTAGTCATATGATTTAGAGTTCTTTTCTTAAGCTTTTGTATAAGAATTTAGATAGATCTTTAAATTTATATGAAAAAATGATTCAACCAAATGAAACATCAATTCCAAGTACATTTGCTTACATTCAACATTTAAGTGTGCTAAGATACAAATTGCATGTATAGGTATGTTTAAGACTTAATCATATGCATGCCATATATATATGATGGAAAGAAATAAACAAAACATGTGTTATGTTATAGTAATTAATTTAATTAATCTTAAGATGCCTTTCCTATTGAATGAGATTATTTAAAGTAAACCTAAATCTATGACTAATTAAAATATGTAATAAGCCATTCACTAAAGGGAATTGCTAATTAATTTTGCTTTTAAATGTGGCTTAAAGTAGGAATGAAAGAGAGTGATCCTCTCTTTTCTTTCTCTTTAGTTGTTAAGCCAAGATAAAATAGAAGAAAATATTAAGTAAAATTTACAAATAAGCCACCTTAAGTGAAACCATCCTTCAAATTAAATCTTTTATACTTAGAAAATCTTAACTAAAGCCTAGAATAGAATAGACCACACAAGCTTTAACACACACATTAGAATTAAGTCACCACTTCTAGCTTTATGTTAGGGAGGTGTATGGTTTGATGTATGCTTTATTTTGTGATGTATTGTTGTAGACTGGATGTTAGGGGGTATGCTTCATAGATTAGATGTTAGGTCGTGATTAGTCTAATCATATTTTCTACAAGAGAATGTGCTTAAGGGGCACTTAAAATAAATAGAAATGCTCTCTTTTGTAGGTTTCTTAACCCTATATAATAATCTAAATTAGGTGGACTTGGTTATCCATGTGCAAAGTACTAAGTCCAAATTTTACATATAATCTGGACTTATATAAGATGTAGCTAGATTTACTTTTTCTTTTTTTTGATGTAATTGTGCATTAGGAATTAGGATTAGTGTTATGGGGGATTAGGATGAGCGGAGGCTAGAAGGCTTTGTCCTGGGAGGCCCCTTGATTCCTTTGAGCAAGCAAATCCAAATGAAGAAATGGAGGAGATATGAAGATATGAAGATATGAAGACCCCATAACATGTATTCATTTGTATAATTGTAATTATTCTTTCATATACCGGTTGTATAAGGGTAGCTCTACCCATTTTTTGGGTTGTATGGTGTTACCCGACCACCGAATTTATTCTTTTCACGCTGAGTTTATAAATTGTTTGATAATTATGCAATAGAAATGGCATGTATTTTCCTAGTTTCTTTATGTATAATGATTTAATGTGTCTGGATCCCAGTTCTCAGAAAAAAAAATTTTCTATCCTAACTACAAGTCATAATATAATTTTCTAAATAACTCATAACCTTATTTAAAGCCTAGGTATTAAATCAAGATAATTAAAATATTTAGCAACCCCTTAGAATGTTGTATGCTATTAATATCATGCATATCTTATTATTTCATTCTTGCTAAGAGATGGTTACCATCCTTGCATGATAGGAGAGGACTTGACCTTTGAGAGCCTCCTCTGTGGTGGAAAATATCTCTTTTCTCTAATTTAGCCAATAACACTATTTCATCATGCATTTAGGCATATAAAATTCTATAGACTTTATTAAAATGAAGAGTCCAAAATCAAAAAAAAAATTGATAAAATTTATAATATACAAAGTTATTATTCATACCACTCATGCTCTAGTCTCTTAGGGAGTGGGTTTAAGGACTTTAATTTTCTTCTAAATAATAATGGTCTAACCATCTTACAAAACATATGACTCGACTATATAGTAATTTGGATTATTAACTTGACTGGCTTCTTCAGGTCTTTTACTTTTTGGTAATTGTAGACCAGCTTTAACTGCTTGTCGAAATAATTTAGTCACACTATCCCTGCTAAAAGAAAATTCTTTTTTCATCTTTTCCTTAAGAGATGGCTACATTCGCTCATCGTCTCTTATTGCTTGTTTTGAACGCTCTCCACCACCTAGAAAAGTCCGTGAGGTTTATCATTGCCTCCTAATACCAATTGTGGATTAGGGATGAACAAGATTCTTTCCCTTATCATCATTGGACATTGGTGATTTTTCTTTATCTACATTATAGATTACTCATTTTTCACCACTTGAGCTATAGAAGAAGTTTCATTTCATCTTGAGTCCAAGGCTTATTTTTCTTTAATTTATCTATATAGTTTTCAAACATGTGGAAATTTAACTTTTCAAATTTGGCCACCCTATCAAGCAAGAATATTGTAATAAATCATCATGTATATTTTATTATCCATATTGCCCATTAATAATTGGATCACATGTTCTTCCTCAAATTATTGTTCACATTTCATGCTTAGATTATGCCAACAAGTTATGAATTTTATCAGCGACTCATATTTTCTCTTTTAGTGAGATAAGGTCAGATCATTATTTTCTCGTTATGGTGAACCTTTTCACAAACATTATCTCTAGCTCAAAGGCTTTGATCGAATCATTCAACAATTTTATGTACCACTGAAAGTTGAGATCGCACTAACGAAAAAAAGTAATCATTTTCTCCTGTTACCATAAGTAGCCTTGAATTGGTCTAGATGTTGTTTTGGATTACCATGCCCACTAAAAATATTAAATTTTGGTATTGAGTTACCTTCTGGCACCTAAAATTCTGCAATTCACCACTCACCAAAATTTTCCTACTAGCACGCCTTTATCTTGTCTATAAATATTATTTCTAGTTGAGCGCTATTATTATTGCTAGTGCACTAGCCACATTAATTGAAGAGCTAGTTGATTAACTTCACTCCTCCTTTCGTGCATAGTTATGTATAGGAGCTTGAGGTCGAGTGACTGGTGGTGTAGATGTTGTATTATTAGCTACCTATTGATTAGCAGATGAAATAGGTACTACATTTGATGTGATATTCTTCTCCAACATATCCATCATGGTATTCATTTGTGTCATCATGTCATTCATCTTGGTACCAAATTGTGAAATTTTCCTATCTTTGGCTTCCATTTGACATTGCATTTGTCTTTGCTCTCTAGCCATGGCATCAACAAGTATAAGCTCTTCTTCTTCTTCTATTTATTTGTGTTGTTCTCCTCTCGTGTTTCTCAAGGAAGAACTTGACCGTCTCCTTTATGCATTTGTAGGACGCTTGTTGTGAACAATGAACATGAAGATTGTGTATGCCGTGTTGACCATTTCCTGGTTCAACCATATAAACAGCTTCAACTCCCATGACCTTGTTTTCATTTTAATCTTCTTCTCCTTCCTCTTCAGCAAAGATTGAAGATTTATCTTCTACTCTCTTTTGTGATGACTCTTTTTTGTAAGCATCAAATTCAAGTGCTTCATGATTCATGTTGATGATGCTAAGAAGAAAGTTCATCTATCTCTGCCTCATCATATAAATAACTCCTACTTTCATAGTGTGTCATCGCCTTCTTGCACATGAATTTTGATCGACACTTGTAATGGATCTCTTGTTCATTGTATGGAAACATATTTCTTCCATTGAAGACTCATGAATCAATCAACTTTCTCCCACCTGAGGTGAATCGATTGGTGACGGATCCACTAGAGGATTCTCCATGGTGTTGACCATCATATCTTTTATCGAATATCCCTTCTTTAGGTATCCACTTTTATGAGTTATTTTTGAGGTGAATTTTGAATATGTGCATATGTCACACCTCTTTATTTCTTTAGAATTTCATCATCACCTTGTATCTTCCATATCCTTATTTTGTTCCATTCGTCTTCATGATCCAAGTGCGCCATGCTCACCGTATGATGATACTTGGTTTGATGACTAGCTACCATAAGAGATGATAACCTTCTTGATAGAATCTCAAGATATCTCGATTATCATAGGCCTCAAATTTTCTTTTCATTAAGCCTCTTTCCTTGGCTACCTTAAGGACGTTATGTATTCTAGTGGATAGTGTTTCGTGCTTGTCCCTCTACGTAGGGCTTGATGTTGTTGAGTCCGTAAAGACTTCACCTCACCAGGGCTACTTTCCTTTACCCATTTTAGATTACCAATATTGTTATGGGTAGGAATACTCACTGTTGGTGGTAGTATTGCTTATTCACTAGGTTGTTTGAATGGGATCTACAAAGCCCTCAGCTCAGCATTTCTTTTTCTTCTTTTTCTTCTGGATAATTTGCTTCATGAGGAAGCCTCAAAATTCAAGTCTTCCAAGTACAAAGGTTTTAGTTGGCGAAGTAGTTGTACCATGATGGATTAGAGATACAGTATGCCCAATGATAATTTTCTTCATCACAGGGGCTTCAGATTGACCCAGTCTTTCAAAAATTGAAGTTCTATGCCGGGAGAACTCCTTAATAGTGGTTGGTTGTTGAATTGTAAGTAGGACTGAGGAGCTTCAAGAACCTTATGGCATGACCTCGTGACGAGTGCACCATGGTGGGTAATGTGAGTTGTAGCTATAATAGCTAGAAAATCCATGCTACCAAATTGAATGGTAACTCCAACATCTCCTATGTTGATGCTAAGCTAATGATATTTGCATCACACCCTAGTTGAGTGAATGGAGTGCTCAGATCCATTAGAATAAACATTAGACATAGTCTCATATATTAGTAATTTGAATTTTTTACACATTTAAATCACCATTTTTATTTTGAATTTTCAAATATTTTTTGCTACTATAGCATGTATATGACTAGCCAAAGATGGAAAGAAAATCTATCCCCAGAGTTGCCAAAAAAATCATGGGCTCCAAAAAATTCATCACATTGAAGAGAGTATGATTTTCGTGAAAATTTTCAAAAGGCATGATGAGATAGTAGATAAGATACTACCTGAGATTTCGCCCCTCAATTTGTGAGGACTTTAGATCGTTCCAAATTTCCTATGTGCACTTTAGTTAATTACCCTCCCAATGTTGAGTGAGAACTTCATTGACATGCTTGTTGTTAAATGCATCACTTATAGCAAAGATGTAGTTATAAAATTTAGGATTTATGAAATTCATTATTATTTAACTTAAAGGATGGTTGGGGAATGATGACATGCCCAATCTAGATCCCATGGTTCATCTCTGCCATCGTGATCCCTCTATTAGTGAGGAGGTCGACCCAACCAAGGATGCTTATCAGCAGCCATGAGTTACATCATCCAAGGAATCATTGTAGACCTGGTGTGGTGTTTGTCTAAGGAGACAAAGTTAAGTCCACATTAACTAATAGAGAGCTTTTTGCTCTATCAAGTGCCCCTATGATTCACATCTCAAAGAGAGTATTGGGAATATAGCTGGATACTATAATATAATAGTGTCATTTGGTGACAACCACCTCGTTAGAAAACTTTGGTCATAACTGCATCATATGGAGCAAGCCACGCTAGAGGATATGGGCCAGTCCTTCGACATGAGATTGATTGAGTGAACATAATAATATTGATTTGACTTCTTTTTTCTTAATTTGTTACCTTCAACAAATGATTGTGAAAGGTGGGTTGAGTGGAGTTTGATTTATGTTTTTAAATATTGATTTTATTTAAGCATTTAACACTTAGTAATTTGTCCGATTTTATAGTTGTATTGATATTTGATTTTGATTAATATGATTTAAGCTTGCAAACACATTTTATTGGTAAGTATCCTCCTGGAAATCATCATTCAACGTACATCATCGTGATTATTTAATTAATTGAATTGAGTATATTTAAGAACTTGAGATCCCCACAACTCTATTTAGCTCCTAATAGAAGATTAAATGTGTAGCTAAAGCTCATAGTTGTAAGTGCCTTTGTAATCAATATCTTTTGTATTTCATAAAATATATTTGTATTTTGAAAATTTAATGATTAATTCTTTCAAATATTTGTATTCTTGAGATATAATTATGAATTTACAATATTTTCTAGAATACAAAATAAATTTTGAATTTATTTTTTAACAAACATGCTCAAACACTTGAATATAAACATTCAAAGATTATGTCGAGGCATGCGTATTTAGTAATTTAGGTAATTTTTTTTCATTATGAGATTAATTTCTTTATTTATTTAATCTCAACCATCTCAGACCCTTTTAAGACATTAAAATTTATACTTTAAATCTCTATGTCACATGCATGTATTTATAACTTAAATAATTTATCTAATTAATGTGATCATTGATTTTGAAAATCATAATTAGAATAAAATTTCTTTTATTTTTGGATTGAAGGAAGCTCCATAACTCATGTAGAATTTAATTTTGTATTGTCTTATGTCTGCTTGTATAAAGAATTGCATATCCGGTGGCAACGAAGGTGTTTTAAATTGTTATAATATCTTTTTAGATCCCTTGGAATAACATTTAATTGCTTTCTTTTATTCAAAGTTGATTAGTCTTTGAATGTTCAATAGACTCTCATTTATGTCTATTGATAATTCTTAAACTCATCACAAACTATATTCAACATCTCCTTGATCCAATTCAAGTATTTAATAAGACGAATAATATGCTTCAAATATTTTCCAAGAATTTATTGATTATGCTTATTAATAATCATTTGATTTCATTGAAAATATCTTATGAATTCCCTGATTTTCTCCAATTCATTTGGAGTGAATTATGATTTGAAAACTATATTCCAATTCCAAGAAGATCTTATATGCTAGCATTGGATATTCAATCAGATAATCTTCTATATCAATTGAACTGATATCAAGTGCTAAATTTATATTTATTGCCCAAATATTGATTCAATTCAAGTTCATAAATTTGTTTGAGTTCAATCCATTATTTTTTTTATTTGAAATATAATCTTTAAATTCATTTCAAATTCATTCTCATTTATAATTTCAATTTGATCAATTTAATTTAAGCAATTTGTAGCAAATATTTTTTTTAGCTTGAATTTTATTTGCAAGTGTGAATTTTATTTTGGCAAGAAAGATTTTCAAGAGGCGCTGAGGGCTACATAAGAATACTTTTTTTTACTCATGCCCTAATGAGCTGAGCAAGGTGTTTTCTCTCCTCAATCCCCCATTCCCACGAGCATTCTTCAATCATGTGGATAAAAGTAAATATATATGCAACTTCTACACATTTAAATTTCATTTTATATTATTTATTTTGATGTGATTACTTTTTTAAAATAAATCTTGATTCTTCCCCTTTTTAAGTCCAAATTTAGTCAAAATTTTGGTTCCATTTCAAGATTCACGCCATTCTACATATAATACATCATATCAAATCCATCGATTCATGATGGTTGGTGTTTTGAAGCACCTCGATCAAATTTCAATCCTGTTTTGCCCTAATGAGCATTACTGGGCCTTCAATCGCCATAATCCATTATGATTTGCACAACTATTTTGAGCAACAACCTCACGTATATGGCCATTAACATGCAAATGTTCAATTGGCAAAGCATTTTGGACCCTGTCCTCAAATGAAGCAAGTCCCCATAATTCAGGTTGAAATTCTAGAAGTAACTGAAGAACATAATTTGCAATTGAGTTGTTTTTTGCTTGATTATGTACTAATGGAACAACCACCACAATAGTTCCAGCATCCTTTGCGGCTCTAAATCCAACTAGAGAATCCTCAATCACAAGACAGTTTGATACATCAGTACCTAATCTTCTTGTTGTTTCAATGAATATATCTATAGAAGGTTTCCCATGGCTAACTTCATCGCTACCAATAATAACTGAAAACATTTCCTTCCAACCTTGTTGATGAGAAATCTTTGCTTCTATATGCTTCTTCGTAGAGTCTGAAGCAAGCCCAATTGGGATTCCATGTTTATGAAGATGTTGGATAAGCCGATTAACACCAGGCAATGCTTGTGCTTGTGACCACCTTTGTTAATAGATGGGCACTATGGCCTAGGAATACTCCTCTGTTGTCATTGCCATAATCCTCCACGATAACTTTGGCTGACTCCATTGTATTTCAGCCTTTCTCTTTCTGGACCTAAAAAAACTTTGCCATCCAAGAACTCCCTTAATATACTCCTTCTATTGCTCTTTCGATATCAAAAAGAGTTTCATCTAGATCGAAGATGACAGTAGAGGTCCGAACACCGTCCATTGCTTGCGAAGAAGGCGATCTGAATGCGAGGACGATGAAGGAAAGGCGGGTCTTTTAGAGAGGAAAATAGTGGAAATATAATCAATTTAGAGAGAGTAGGAGAAGCAGGTGAGTTGTAGGGATCGGTATCATGAGAGAGAGGGAGGACGGAGGGAGTTTGGCTTCCCGTAGTGACCAAGAGAGAGGGAGATGGAAGAAAGAGCGAAACTTGCGACTTTTGGAGGACTAACCGAGAGGGGATTCTTGTGGTTGCCTGTAGTTCAAGGAAATGAACGTACGTGAGCCGCTTGGAAGAACAAAAGCCTTGCGATTTTTTAAAGGGGATGGAATGAGTGTGAGAGAAATAGAGGGAACGTGTGTGGGAAGATTCTGCTTGCGTGCATGAGAGCCGAAGGTTTTCTATTTTTTTGTTATTTTTTTAAGAGGAATTATTTAGGTAATTTTTTTATTTTCATCATTATCATGTGTGTGTGTGTGTATATCTCATTTATAGACAAACATAATATTTTGAGCTCAATGGTGTATGTCACAGTTTTCCACGCCGAGGTCGATCGAGACAAATTTAAGGTTAATTTAAACATCATCGCGACTGCCATTTGCTTCACACTTGGTTAATCAATTGAAAAACTTGTTTAATAGTTTTCGATATTTCAAATAATAACGGTTCGTTTCAATAAAGGAGCTCATTCGATATAGTTCTCAGTTTCTTCAATATGCATGAAATTGCCTATTCTATTCATTTTCCTTCATTGATAATAATTGATTGATATTAAATATCAATTCTAGTTAATTTTGATATTCAACATAATGGTGCTCAATTTCATGATCGGAGTTTGCCTGGTATCGACCAACTAGATCAATTTTAGTTCAAAATGCATTGTTATTTCCAACCACTGACATTCATATGAGACTTGTCCAAATTGAGCAAGAAGATAGTCTCATTTGGTATTTTGATGTTTCAAAACTAACACAATCAATTTTATGAGGTCATTTGGAGATCATCGTAGCTTTCCTACTCGATATGCCTCATCGACTATTCATCTCTTTGATCGACCGTTAGATTGTGGAATATGTACTCTGATCAATTTTGACATTTTAAATGTGATGGAGAAGTCCATTCATCAATCAGAGGTCATTTCGACTAATTTTAGTGATGTTTAGTGCATTTGCCTCTCACTGTGCATCCAAGTCTAATTCATCTTAATTCGATTCGACTCATAAAGCATATGTGAAGGTCAACATCTGCAAGAGGAAGTCTGCATGATGAACAAAATGTAGGCTCATAAATTTTATGAACTCCTCAATCAAGTCTATATATGAATCCCATCTAAGCCACCTCAAAGGCATGGATGTTTGTGTCACATGCGAATGTGGATGTGATGTGACAGATTGGTTGCTCATGGTACACCACATTTGGTAAGGGATGTCGCCTAAGTAACTCATCACAAGAGTCAGTTATGCCACCGCTTCCCTCAAGAATCACAACGGGCCTTGGCCCATCAACAAGTAACCCTGAATCATTACCACATCATCTCACCCGTGGAAAGTATTGGTCTATGGATATCATCTCAGAAGTAAAATGATGATCCGCATAAATATAACGTAGTAAGGCCAGCTAGCCAGTGTAAATGCGTGACATGTAATGGGCCACTCCTTCAAAGATAAGCACGTGAGGTGCTTTTAGAACAAGACTGCATTATTTACTAAAACACAAAGAATAAGGAGTCCAATGAGTTCGCATAAAACTTAAGCTTTATTTATTTACAGGTCCGAAAGTTACACTATGTCCCATGCTAGGGTGAACCTTTAGAGGGGTGGATCCTCGCTTAGTGTCATCCCCAAGATGCCCCTCGGGCGCCTACTCTACTGAGGGGGGGTGATCCTCACCCATCATACCTGAAAAAAACATACTCATATAATCAAGACTTAATAAAGCATAAAGCAAAAGAACAATACAATGTAAAAATGTTAAAAGTGTATAAGTATAACTATAAAAAAAGTTGCAAACTATAGTATCCTAATTGTAAATTAAGATATACCTTTGTAAGGGCATGATGAATGATCGAAGTCTTGCATAAGCTACAAGACATATTACGCTACATATGTTCTCATCCATTATATTTTTATTTCTACTATTGCATGGTCTCCGACCTTCTTGAAAGTGTGGTAACTCAACAATAATACCTTGTTTGGCATTATAAGTTGTCCAATCGAATCCATCGCAGTGTATGAAACTCGCCTACATATGCAAACTTATGGAGGTGAGGTAATAATACCGCGGATGCCTATGTCAAATGATTTAATATTCTAAATCCTAATGCTATTATGGTGTTTATTTTATGTGTTTATGTGTGTGTATATGGGGACACCACGCATCCGAGGATGTATTGAGAGATGATACAACATGGAATAGTGCACTATCTGAAAGATAGAAATCAACCTACAATGGATCTAATCACCTAAAAGGATTCCTAAGGCATGATGGGTCTTCAAAATGTACCAAAGATCTTTTCTACTTTACATGGATGAATAAAGTTGGTTTAAAGTGTTTTAAACCGGAAAGCTTCTAACAACCCCCATAAATTATCATAAGGAAGTCGAACTCCTGGAATACTCTGAAGTAAATTATTATCCCCAATTCAAAGATAGACTATCAATAAATTGGTTATGTTTGGAAAAATCAAGTGAGATAGATCAAAAGGAGAGACTTATTATCTAATCCAAAAGGAGATGAGATGCTCGAAAACTAGAAAACCCAAACTTGATCTCTTATATATATTTGAGATTGAGGAGAATTATTATATTTGAGTCAAAATTTATTAGAAAGTAAATATAACTCAAGATAAGAACATACCATACCATACAAAGCAATATGTTTGTTAAATTTGCATGGGTAACATGGTCCACCGTCCTAATGTAGATCATGCTTAGGAGTTAAGCAACCCGCAAAAGAGATCATTTATATTTATTTTAAGTGCCTCTCTCACAATCTCCTACAAAAAATATGATTAGATAATCAAGGCCTAACATCCAATCTACAAAGCATACCCTAACATATCTATAATAATACATCACAAAAACAAATACATATCAAACCATGCACCACCATAACATAAGGCTAGAAGTGGTGACTTAATCTAATGTGTGTTAATGCTTGTGTGGTAGCTTCTTTAGAAGTTAGGATTTTCTAAAAGTGAAGAGATTTAATTATGAAGGGTTCATTTCACTTAAGTGATTTAGTTAATTTCTAAGATTTTACTTAATGTTTTTCTTTTGTTTCATTTTGACTTACACTACACAACTAAGTGTTATGGAGAGAAAGAAAAGGATCACTCTTTATCCCTACCTTAAGTCACATCTAAAGAAGACATTAATCAATTCCCTCTAGTGATGGCTTATGCTTTAATTAAGTTTAAGTTTTTTACTTTAAATAAACTCATTCAATAAGAATCTTAAGATTAATTGGAATGAATTACTATCACATAATACATGTTTATTCATTTCTTTTCATCATATATATGGCATGCATATGGTTAAGTCCTAAACATACCTATACATGCAATTTATATATCTTAGCACACTTGAATGATAAATGTAAGCAAATATAATTTGAATTGATATTTCATTGGTTGAATTATTTTATCATATTAATTTAAAGCTCTATCTAAATTCTTATGCAAAAGTATAAAGAAAGAGCCCTAAATCATATGATTAATTAATTCAACCATTTGAACAAAGTATGAATGCATATCTTTTTAATAGAAAATTGGTGTTTTCATTCATTATCTAAATACACATTCAAATGTATAAAAGTTTTAAGTATGACATTATTGTTCTCACTGGGGAACAGGTGGGAACCTCCTTAGGGCTACTTAAAGTCGTGTGTCCCCGGAATGTCTAGACTAATATACATGTTATTCTTAAATACTTATGGATGTATAAACAACTATAAGAATAGAAAAATCATGCAAAAGTAGCATTTAATTGAATTGATTTATTTGTGTAAATGAATTAAAGCTCTATATAAATTCTAATGTTAAGATGCATAAGAATGAAATCAAATGAGTACGTCACTATTGTTCTACACTAGGGGAGTGAGGTAGGAACCTCCTTGGGGCTACATAAAATGTCCTAAAATGTCCGGACTAATATACCCATTAACATTCAAACTTATGAAAATCAACACATGAATGTAAGAAAGAGACTTCACTTCATACACTAATCTTATATTCACATGCATCTCTTATGTATACATAACTAAAATGACAATATATATTATCATTCATTAATACACTTTTGAAAATACATTTTATATTTAATAGTGATAATAGCCACACATATTTCTAATTATGTCAACACATGCAAATTAACATAAAGGAAATTATTATTATTATTTTTATTAATTTAAAAGAAATGAATGCATGAATACAAGTAGCATATAACATTTTAACATGATTGGAAAGAAATAAAGAAACACAAGCATGTAATTTCATTCAATCCAACTAAGTCCAAAGGATAATCATATTAAACAAACTCATTTAAAATAAACCAAAGTTTCTTAAAGCCATTTTGATTTTATGTTTGATTGATTTAAGGAATGTGAAAGAGGTTTGATAATCCTAATCTCATCCCCAATGTGTGAGTTAATTTGGTTTAATGAAGAGAAATTAGGTTGATTTTATGCCTTAATTAGGTTAATGTATGAATTAAATCCATTAATTAACCCTTACCTTCATCACCTTAAGCTAATAACTAAATAATGATGAGCCAACATAAGATGTGATCATATGAAAAGTAAATTGGCAATGTCAAGAAATTAAAGGCCAATTAGTTATAATTAATAGTTAATTAAGCTTAAGGAGCTCACTTAACTACTTTCATGATTTTCTCACATGAGCTAACCATGATTTCATTAGCTCTCTCTCTTTAGGTTGAACACCTAAATAGATACCCAAGATTGATTAAAAAAAGATAGGTTGTGAATGAATGGATTTTAAATTATTTTAACTAAGACTTTAATTGGTTAATTAAATCTTTTGATTATATCTTTTAATTAGGATGATGAAATAACTGTGAAAAAAGAGATTAAGAAAGAGGCCTCAATCACAATCCCCAAGTCATTTCAAACAAACCAATGAGGCTCTCAAACAATTAGATATTCTTTCTATTTTAATTTATTAATTAAGTGGTTAATTAATTAATTAAGCTTTACTTAATTTGAAATAAATGAGGAGGTTTAATGAAATGGTTATAAGGAGTGAACCCAAACCATTTCTCTAAAGCTCCCCACTATTAATAAAGGATAATGTTTAATTAATTAAATCACTGTCATTTGCTTAATTATCACTAATTAAGGTTGGAGAGTACTAAGGTTTAATTAATTTAATTTTCCTAATTAACTATCCAATAAATTCAAAGAAAATTAGGAGATAGAGGTCATCCTCCAAATATCTCTAAAAATTTTAAAATTAATTGGACAACTAATAGAGGATAATTAGGCTTAAATTTTTTATTTAATTTTAATTAAGTAGAAATTACTATTCAAAATCAATTAATAATAATTTTAATAGATTCTACTCTGAAGTATCTTCAAAATGAGCCCTCATTTGTATTTTTTGGATTTTTCTAGGATTAATTATGATTTTAGAAAGATTCAACCTAATTAATTAAAATATTAATTTAACCCTTAATATCGCCATGTGATTACACGGTGCGCTGCCTTAAAATGGGATAGGGTATTTAAGTTATCAAATATGAGGTCGGATTGTGGGCAAACGACTTTCAGGATTGTCCCATCTAAGATCTGATGACCATGATCAAACCCGCGGATTTTGAAGGATTAATCAAGGGATCTACGCATGTGATCAATCAAGATCGGCCCATTCTCGACACTCGAATGGACGGCCCATGATCCATCTCTTCGGAATGGTGAAAGATGGATACCGGCCCATCTTTCTCCATCCAGCTCACCCGAAGCTAATTTGGATCAAATTAATCCCACACCATCGGAAGAGGAGACAAGCACATCCAATGGTGGTCAAAATGCATGGCATAAAATTTCCTTCAAAAAAGGACCAACACATTTTTCCTAACCGACGCTTTGAGGAATTACCTCACAGCTAATGTCCATTGATGGGATCGACTGAGGGTTCGCTTTAGTAAAATGAAGCTATTGAGCCACAAGCCTTGATTTGAGGTGGTTTGCTCTATGGACCAAGCTCCTTTGATTTGGTGTTGGCCTGATCAAGTCCCATTCCAGGTTTGGGAAGCTGGCTGGCTTGGTGGTGAATGTGTGAGTAAATTTAATTGAGATTTGATTGAGTGGATGAGGAGTTTGAATCAAGGAGTGCTCCCTTATTTCGATGCAGAGGAGAGCCGACGAGGAGCTTTGGGATACTTGGAAAAGCTCTGAGGAGTTTCAAAATGGCTTAGGGAACTCTCACAGTGCGAATTGTGTCGAATCTCGCTCGAATTGGGGAGTATGCCCCCAAAATCGTGCTTGATGGATGGATGGGATGGGTTGGCTTCTTTTTGCTAGTAGGCCACCGGAGAGGTCACATACATCCCACTCCATTTGAGTGGAGAAGGCAAGAGAGGTCGCTGGTGTGCAAAGAACCTCTTGGCTTAAATCCATGGGTTTTCAATTTTGGAGTAAATGAGGAAGAAGAGAACTCCCTTTGGTCCTTGGCTGACCTAGGATGGATTAGGTGGGCTAGGTGGGTTGGGTGAAGCCTCACTTGAGTGCTTGGGGGTTTTCATGGTGATGGGAGAGTTGACTTTGCTTGTTAATGTGAGGATCCAATGGAAAGAAGGTTTGTCCAATGGCTCATTGGGTGGGGCCCACTATAGATTTGGCTTTTTGGGAATTAGCTAGGACTAGTTTGGGTTAGTTTAGGCGAGGTCCTTGGGTCCCATGGGTTGGCTTTGGGTGATTTGGCTTCATATGATCAAAATAGGCTCATTTGAGTTAGGTTGGTTTGACCATTTGATCAAATTGGGTCAAACCAAGACTTGGGTTAAATGATGATTTGAAGAGTTTCGATTCAAGTGGTTTTGATTAATTTGGCTCATTTGGATTCAAATAGTCATAAAAGTTGACCAATACTAATTTGACCAAATTGACCAAGTTTTGGTCTAATAATTTAATCAAAATGATTTAGTTTGGTTTGGTTTAATTTAGGTTTAATTTGGATTTTGGCCAATTTGACTTTTAGATTAATTTGGGCTTTTGGGTCAAAACCCAAATTGGTCAAAATTAGGCTCAATCATGGCTATGGTCAAGTTCAACAAGTGATTTGGAATGAACTTGAGCCATTACAATCAATTTGGATCCAATCATGATTTGACCCATTTTAGCTTTTAGGCTAATTTGGATCAACTTAGGTCAAATGACCAATTGGATTTGGCTCACCAAGGGTTTGGTCATGTTCAATCATTGATTATGAGTTGGTTTGGATCAAAAGTTTCAATCAATTTAGTACATGATGGGTTTTGGCTTGCTTAAGTTTCATTTCAAAAGGTTGACTTGGTCAAAGGACCAAGTTGACTTGGTTTGACCAATTCAAGTTGATCACCCTAGATGATTGATAATCATATGAGATTTTGATTTCCAATCTAATTTGGGTTGAATTAAAATTTGGCTCAAAAAAGATCTTTAGCTCACTTTGGGTCAAGTGGATCTAAATGGGTCAATTGGTTTAGTTTTGGCTTGATTTAAGTTGAACTCACATATGGATTTATGATGAAAATATAAATCCAATTGGTTTGGAGTCAAATGGATTTTGGTTCATATGATAAATTCAAGTCAAAAGGGATGGGCTTGACTGTTAACTTGGATTTGGTTTGATAATTATAGTTTGTGTTTATATTTGGAACAATTATTGAAGGAATGATTGAATCATGAAGAAATACATGAGTTTTGAGTTAATTTAGATATTATTTAGCCAAGTTCAAGAAATTGGCTAAAAGGGCTAAAATTGGAAAATTGATTTGATTTGGGTTTGGTTTTTTAGATTTATATTTCATTTATATTTGTGAATATAAATGAAGATATAAATAATTCATGAGAAAATCACTTGGGTTTGGAGTGATTTGGATGCAAATTTTACTAAATTGAAAGATGAGGTCAAAAGGGCTTAAGTAGGGAATTGATTTAGTTTGATTTATCTTTGATCATTGGAGGGTGGGTTTTATTTATATTTGTGAATATAAATGAAGGAATAATTTATTTATAAGAAAATCAATTGAGTTTGAGTTGATTTGAGTTGAGATTTGATTAAGCTTATGGAGGTCGGTCCATATGACTTAAGAAAGCCTTGATTTGATTTAGTTTGATTTGATTTGAAGGTTTGAATTTAGATTTCATTTATATTTTGAATATAAATGAAGGAATGATTGATTTATAAAGAAGCTCATCAAGTTTGATTTGGTTTAAATAGAGTTCGCCTAAGCATTTGAAGGTGGTTCGTATGGCTTTAAAGAAGGATTTTGAGTTTGAATTTAATCATGGGTTTCAATCATTTAAAGTTGAATTTGATTTGGGATTTGATTTGATATTGAATTTGAGATTGAATTTGAGATTGAATTTGATATTTGAGAAAATCAATTGAATTGGAATTGATTTGAATTTGATTAAGGCTAAGTCTATAAGATAAAATTAAAGGGCTTAGGAGGAGTTTTGGAATTTGAATTTAATCATGGGTTTCAATCATTTGATTTGGGATTGGATTTGAATTTGAGGTTTGGTTTGAGGAAGGAAGTAAGGATTGAGTTTAAGGCTATAGGGTAGGCAATTCTTTTTAAATCCCTAAGGCATGACCTATTCTTATGGCTAATCCTTCTAAGTCTCTAGGTGTAGGTTTAGTGTTCACCTAATCACTAGAAGTGTCTTAAGACTAAGGAGCTCTTAGTGTCTACAAGAGTCCTAGATCTATGATGAGTGAGTTGAGAGCTCACTCTAAAAGTGGTCAACAGCTGCAATAGCATGCGGACAAGGCAAATGATATATTACATATGACAACTACAACCAAGCTATTATCGATAATCAAGCTCAAAAAAAGATATGCATGACCTATCAAATACTGTACCTTCTAGATTTATGTTAATTGTTTAGGGAATGGTCGAGCCTCTCATTCAAAAAACATTGTAGCATACTCAAGCTACCCGCTGGAGTGAACATGAAAATCATTCGATTCTTGATACAGAGTCGCAGTAACATACCTTTTCATGAAAAGTGCAATGATATTATAATAAATTGCACTAATGTTTTCCTAAATGGACAAACCATGTGCACGTGTTTAAGCACTCCATTGAAACACTTTTAACACATTTGTCATCTTAGTTCTAATTTGCCACCATCATGCACTTCATGACCATTTAACTAGATCACGTAAAGAAGCCATTTGTTTCTTTCTTAACATTTGTATGTCACCATATAATCCATTAAAGGCATGAATATCATCAAAATTTTCAGCCATATACATCTTCTAACATAAAAATTCAATATCTCATTCATCTTAATGGCCTTTTTGAAGTTTTCTGGTAGATGCCTGCATAAATGCCGACCAACCCAAGAAAATAT
>CM038220.1:61294485-61541691 GCA_021442155.1 Cymbidium sinense | reverse complement strand
TCAAATCAAACCTCCCATCCCCTGTACAGGATGACTTGAACCTGTTTCTCTAGAGGAATGGTTCTACATACTCTATCCCTGTGGATTCTCCTTCACTCTTATGTCCTTGACATGAGTCAAGTCACATTGCACTAAGCTCGGATTTCTACACTTGCTAGAGTAGATCTTCTCTATTAGTGCTTATGATCGTTCGGTGTTATTGATCATTTCGATCAACACCAATATGTGCAGTGTACCTTATTAGTCACACCACACCTATTGGGCACTCTTTATTGACCTCATTTTTGGAATGAGCTCTCAACTCCTCCATCTCAGACATAAGACTTCTCTTGACTTTAAGAGTTCCTTAGTCTTAAAATAAATCTAGTGATTAGGTGGACACTCATCCTAACCCTAGGGACTTAGAAGAGTTAGCCATAGGAATAGGTCATGCCTTAGGGGTGTTAAAAAATTTGCCTACCTTATAGCTTGAACCAAATTCCTCACTTTATCCCTTCAAGTATGTTGACTTTATTTTTAGATAAGCTCTCAACCCCTCCATCTTAGACATTGGACTCCTCTTAGTCTTTAAGAGATCCTTAGTCTTAAGATACATCTAGTGATTAGGTGGACACTCAACCTAGCCCTAGAGACTTAGAAGAGTTAGCCATATGAATAGGTCATGCCTTAGGGTGTTAGAAAATTTGCCTACCCTTAGCTTGAACCACATTCTTCCTTCCTTCAAGTCAAACTCCAAATCAACATCAAACCTAAATCAATCTATAATTGATTTTCTCCAAACTCAAATCAATGCCATATGATTGAAATCATGATCAATCCAAGTCAAAATTCCAAATTCAAATTCCAAATCCTTTGATTTCCTTTCATGGACTTAGCCAAAATCAAATCTAAATCATTCATGAAATTTTTTCATAACTCATTTATATTCTCATATATAAATGAAATATAAATTCAAATCAATCAAATCAAATTCAAATTCAAAAAATCCTTCTTAAGTCCTTTCCTCTTAAAGGACTTAGCCTAAATCATCTTCAAATTTCAAACTCATGATCATAACTCATTTATATTCACATATATAAATGAAATATAAATTCAAATCAATCAAATCAAATCCAAAATTTAAATTCAAATTCAAAATCCTTCTAAGTCCTTAATTCCCTCTTAAGGACTTAGCCTAAATCATCTTCAAATCAATTCAAATCATGAAATTTTCATAACTCATTTATATTCTCATTTATATTCACATATATAAATGAAATATAAATTCAAATCAATCAAACTAAATTCAAAATTCAAATTCTAATTCAAAATCTTTCCTAAGTCCTTTAATTCTCTTAAGGACTTAGCCTAGATCATGATCAAATCATTTCAAATTCATGAAATTTTCTCATAACATTTATATTCTCATTTATATTCACATATATAAATGAAATATAAATTCAAACAACCAAAACCAATTCCAAAATCAAACTCAAATTTAATCAAAATCCAACTTAAGCCTTTCAAGTCAAAATCCTGAACTTAGCTAAATCAACTTCAAATCAAGCCAAACTCTTGATTTTCCTTCATGATTTAATCAATCCTTCAATCATGAACCTAAATATAAATACAAACTTCAATCACTTAATCAAAACTCAATAAAAAAAATCAAGCCAAAATCCATTTCATGTTCACCTTTGAACTTGAAATTATCAAATGAATCAAAACCCATTTGACTTCAAACCACTTGCAAATGGATTTATATTTCAATCATAAGTCCATATACAAGTTCAATCAAACTCAAATCAAGCTTTGACCAAGCCATTTGACCCACTTAGCACTCACTTGACCCAAAGTGACCTAAAGTACCCTTATGAGCCAAATTAATCCTAACCAAATTGGATTGAATCAAATTTACCTAAGCCTTTTCATCATGATCAATAAATCATCAAATGATCAATACCAAATTGGGTCAAAGTCAAACCTAAGGCTTGACCAAGTCAACACTTAAAGCAAAATTGAAACTAAGACCTAAAAATTCAAAACTTTAAGCCAAATTGATTGAAACCAATGGGTTCCCTAAATCACTTGTTGAACTTGACCAAAGCCTCAATTGGCCAACCTAACCTAGCCAATTGACCTTGAACCCAACTTGACCTAAAGGGGAATATTGAGCCAAATTCAAACTTAACCAAAATTGATTGGAAACAAAGATACCAATCCACTTCCATATGACTAACCAAACCTAAACCTACCCATGACCTAGCTCAAATAGGTCAAATGGGTCAAATTGGTCAACTTGACCCATTTGACCTAAATGAAGTCATATGAACCAAATTCAAACCTAAACCAAATTGAATCAAACCAAAGCCACCAAAATATTTCAAATGGTCATATGAACTTGACCCAACCTTTTGACCCAATTTGACCAATTGGTCAACTTGACCAAGTTGACCCATTTTGACCTAAATGGGTCAACATGAGCCAAACCATACCAAATGAACTCCAAATCCAATGAAACTTGGCCAAACCTATTTTCTCAACATACCCAAACATATCCAAATTCAAAAATCAAAAATGACCATTTTACCCTAGGCCATAGGTAAATTTTGGCCAAATCCATGGAATTTGGTCAATTCTTCATCCTACTTGATTTTAATGGATCAAGTGAACAAGAGGGAGGTGGTGCACCCAACCCAATGGGTTTGGGTCACCCAAATCAAGCACATGCTAAATGGCCACATGGGAATCTCCTAATTTGAAGCACATGGGAGTTACCATTCCACTCCCAAGCCAAAATAACTCAAGGACACTCCTCCTAACAAACCCTCCCAATAATTGATCAAAATGGATGCTCTTCCTCCCATTTCAAAGGGGAGATATATCCCCTAATTCATAATTCAAATCCATTAATGATGGGAATTAGAGGAGCCATTTGCAAGTGATCCTAAGCTTCCTAGAGATTGAAATTCCATTTCTCATTTTCACTGAAAATAGGGAGCTCATTAAATTCCAACTTTCACACTCAAAATCACTCAATTCCTTCTTGCAACTCATCGGACCAAAGTCAGTGCACCCAACTTTCCCAAGCTCCAAAGGCAAGGAGGATCCAGACCAAAGCTCAAGCTAAGGAGGAGTTGGTCCATAGAAGATCCACTCAACAAGAAAAACTTCAAAAAGCTTTGTCTCAACCACAAAGCTTCTCCAAGGGAATCGAGCACCATGAGGTATGCATTAAACCACTTAAACTCAATGTGTTGGTCCTTTGTGAAAAAAATTTTACATGAAAATTTGATGGATGTAATCTTCTATGCTTGATGGTGTGGGTTGATCAACCAGCTCAATCGAAGCTGGATAATCTCCTAAGATGGATGTCCATCCATGTCATGAAGAGGATCTGCATCCATCCATGATTTGATGGACTAGATTAAAATGCACATTTTAATCTTATCCTATTTTAATCTCACCATTCGATCCTTGATTGACGGCCGAGGAGAAAGCGTGAAGCCACATCGCATAATGCTACGATGACATTTAAATAACCATGTGAAGCATGTGAAAGCACATGCCGCAGCCGATGTGATTAAGATTATTAATAAATTAATTTATTTAATTCTAATTAATCACCTAACTTCTAAAAATATATCTCAAATAGAAAATCAAAAATATGAAATAAATTGCATTAGAAAGATAATAACATTAGAATATTCTAAAATTATTTTAATGGATTTTGAATAGTTCTTTCTCTAATTTGGGTTTTATTAGAATGTTAATTTTTAATTACTCTAATTAATCCACTAATTAATCTCTTGGTATATTTTGGGGATGACTTCCCTAATTTTCTTGGGATTTATTGGCTTAATTAGAAAATTGCTAATTCATTAATTACCCCTTAATGTAATTAATAAGGGTTTGATTAGTGGTTTAACCTCTTATTGAAAATTTTGATTAAGTGAATAGAGGTTTAGGAATAATTTTGGATATTTCCCAAGCTATTCCTTAAACCCCTTTTTTCCTTAATCCTCTTTAAAAGGGTTAATTCAAATTACCCCTTAATTAATTTCTTAAAATTCTAAAACTTTCTAGAACTTAATTAATCTACTTGGATAGATGCTAGGTGTTCAAGAGCCTAAGTTCAATTAAGGAAATCAAAATTCAACTCATGTGTGAGGGTGTTTTGAAATTACTTAAGTTAAACCCTTAGCTTAATTAATCATTAATCATGAGCCAAATTGCATTACTTTTCTTCCTAGGTGCATTGCAAATTTAAATTCTTGTGTTTTTATGTCATCTCATTGGCTCATAATTATTTGATTAACTATGCTAAGGTGGTGTAGTGGGTAATTAACATTTAATTCATACCTTAACCTAATCAAAATATAAAATGAATCTAATCATCTAAAATTAAAAAAATATCAAACACATGTGAATGGGTTAGAATAGCAAACTCACTCATATTTTCAAAATTAAATCAAACTCAAAAAAAATCATTAAATAAACTTTGATTTACTTTAAGCTTTCTTATTTCATAAGATTGTCTTTAGATTAATTAAGTGAATGTTTACATGCTTTCATTACTTTAGTTCTTCCCAACATGTTAAATATGTGTCTCATATGATTTCATGCATCCATGCTTTTCAAAAATCAAATTTAAAATGAAAATGTTTCTTTATGTCAAATTGCATGTTGGCTAAAGTAAGAATATGAGTGGCTATTATCACTATTAAATTCAAATTATTTTCAAAATATATGAATCAATTATCAAACTAAAAAAGTGTGTTACTTATATCTTATTATAAGTTTGTATGTGAGTAAATATAAGGATGTGCTTAGTGTAGTTTTTCCTTCTCCTCTTTGTATAGTTTGAATAGATTTGGCAAAGTGTATAGTTCATTTGAAAAGAACCTAACACTTGCCTAATTCCATATCCTATTCATTCTATACTATACTTAAGAAGGATACACTATGTATATATAATTGCATAAACAAAAAATAAATCAAATACAAACTTTGCATTCTTTCTTTTCCATTCATTTCTTTTACATGCTTGTATTTAAGGAAAGTGGTATATTAGTCTGGACAACCGGGTTGAAGGCTTTAAGTAGCCCTAAGTAGGTCTTGTACCTTACGTTAACAATGGTATCAGTACTCACTTATGCCTTTCATACATTCATATGTGCATGTGAAAATTGGATAAGAAACCCTTTCTACTTAATGAAAATCATGCATCATAAACATTCAAATTTTCTTGAACTTACTTAGCATGCATCATCATAAAGTGTGCTAAACATTCTCATTTGTATGTATAGATATGCTTAGACTCATTCATATGCATGTTATACATGTTGGGAAAGAAATGAAGTGATGTGTATTTTGTGAATTTAGTTCATTTTATTTAATCTTAAAAATGCCTTTTTTTGAATGTTTGTTTAGAGTTCATCTAAACTTAGATTAAAACACATAATAAAACATTCACTAAACAAAACTAAAACATGAATCCACTTTAGAAATTACTTAGTTAGGAAGGAAAGAGAAGTTCTCTCTCTTCTCTCTCTCTATAACTTAGTAATTAATTATAGATTCACTTGAACCTAATCAAAACATAAAAATAAAATCAACCCAAATAACTAAACCACTTAAATGAAACCCTCCTCTAAGTTGAACATTCTTCACACTTAGAAAATTTTAACTTAAAGATAGCTAAGCATACCACACAAACCTTAAAGCACACACATTGCTAAGTCACCACTTCTAGCTTTAGGTTGGGGTAGTGCATGGTTTGATGTTTGCTTTTTTTTTATGATATATGTTTTATTCTGATGTTGGGTGAATGTATAGAATGAATGGTGGATGATTTAGTCTAACCATTTCTCTATTGTGCTTAGGGTGTTGTAATAAATAAAAATATAAATGCTTTTTTGTGTGCTTATACCCCTAAGCATAATCCAATAGGGTGGACTTAGTCACCCATGTGTGGGTGATAAGTCCAATATACATGCTTGGATTTGTGTGGTTTGTTTAGCTAATCTCTATTTTGTGTGTTAGCTAGATTTACTTTTTTTCATGTAATTTTAATTAGATTTTGAATGATTGTTATGGGGATGAACATTGGTCATAAGATCTCATCTTATGTACCATGTGAAGCCTTTGGAGCATCCACCTTCCAACCATCCAAAAAGAAGAAGAAAAGAAGAAGAAAAAAGAAGAAAGAAGAAAAGAAGAATGAAGAAATGAAGCAAGACCATAACAATGAGTTCCTTGCTTAATTGTATTAATTCATTTGTAATCTTGTATAAGGGTAGAGCTCTACCCAATTTATTTTTGGGTGCCCGACCACAAATGGCCTCTTATTCTTTATGATTAGCTTTATAAATTGATTGATGATTTGTTTAGCTTGTGCATTAAGTGGCATTTTTTCCTAGTTTCTTCCTTTTTATGTATATGTATGTGGATTAGGCTCTTAGGAAAAATAAATCTCTACCAAATTTAACAATCAAAATTAAAATAAAGAACTCATAACCTCACCTAAAGCTTAGTTTAAAATCAAGATAAAAGAATTAGCAACCCTTAAATGGATTTATTTCTTTAACATCATGCACAAATGCATATTATTTCACTTGATTGGAGGGCTTCCACCTTTGCCAGAGAAACTTGGCTTGACCTTTGAGAGCCATGGTGGAAACACACCTCCCTTCTTGCTAATTTTGGCCAATACTCTCATTTCTCATGCATTAGGCATATGAATTCTATTAGCCTGAGTCAAAATGATTGTCCAAAAATGAAAAATAAAATGAAATATGATTGCATTAGATTTAGGTCATTTGAAGCATACCCACATGATCTAGTCTCTTTAGGGTGAGTTTAAGGACTTAGTCTCTTTCTAAATAAATAACTAGCTATCTTGCATATATGACTCTACATGAATTTAAAATCAGAGGAGTTAGTTGCCACCCCGTGGTTGTAAGTCCAAGCAAATGTGGTTTGTCCTCTGTGGAGGCAAACCAAATACCCATTTTTGCCTTAGATTTAGGTTATGCTTTCCCTCCAAAGCTCCCTAGATTTAGGTTCTTGCTTCTCCCTTTATGGGCCATAAGTAAATCCTCACCTCTAGGCATTTCCATAATCTTGTGTTATGGAATCATAAGCCCTAAATTTCTAATGAAAAATTCAACTCAAATAAATTAAATCAATTTCAAAAATGTAAAGCCCAACCATAAGATAGTTTGAGATGCTCGCTATATTTCATAGCATCATGAGAATCTCCTATTTATCTTCCTTCGGCTTTGATAATAACTCCCTCTCCTTAATCAATCCCATTTGATCTTGTAAAATAAGTTAATCGATTGATAGTCCTACCTATTGAAATCTTGGAGACAATGATCATTTACCCAAGAGTTTCTAAGGGATCTCATAGGATGTAATTAACTATGCTTGCCCTAGGGAACTTAATGAACTTTTAAAATAAACCCTACTTTTTCCATGTAGGGAAGAATCTCACACATACAGACCCATTGTCCTGGAGTCCTGGGTGATTAGGTCCATTGTAGGGTGGTGACTTCTATCTTCAAGATAGTACCTCCTCAATGTCACCCACAATAAGAATATCATGGATCTACATGGTGTCAAAATGCATAAAAAGAAGAAATGTATATTCTATCTTATCCCCAAGAGTGAAGATGGAAGTATATATTTTATTCTTTAGAAATAAAAAAAATTTCAGATTTTTTTCACTCCTGGGATGGTTCCTCTCTCCATCTTTGGTAAATGATCATCTTCAAGTATCGATAGGTTTGTACTTTGGTATGAATCAAGACTATCTTTCTTCCTGGCACTTAGCTTATTTCATTCTTAAGTTAAGCTTAGCCAACATCTTTAGGTTTTAGGACCTCACCCCTGTTGGTCTTAAAACCCCTTTCTCCAATGGGTAAAAAATAAAAAAAGATCTAAATAAAAAGAAAACATTTAAAGACTTCCTTATCATTTTATGATAAGGAAAGGTTCATTCTAAAATAATAAAGACAAAATAAAATAAAAACTTGCTTTCAAAAGCACTCTTTCAAAAAATGCACATAATAAAATATTTCACAAAATTTTTTAAATCATTTCATCTAACAATCATCATATATGAATTTCACATAAAATCTTCAAAATTTAAAACATAAGATCATTTTCAAAAAAATAAATGAATCTTTCACAAAATCAAATTAACATATTTTATGAAATTTCATTTTAAAAAAATGAAATCTTCATTCAATTCAAAATCATTTTCAAATCAAAATCAAAAAATAAAATTTTCAAAAAAGCACACATGAACCTTTCCATTCAATATAACCATGCCTATTGAATGGAAGTTTCATTTTCAAACAAAATTAAATTTTTCAAAAACATATATGAACATCTTCATTCAGTATACCCAAATTTATTGAATGAAGATTTCATTCAAATAAATAACATCATTTGAAATCCCAATTTAAACATATCCATATATGATTAAGTTGAATTCCCCTTTCAAAAAAGCAATAATCAACAACAAAATTTTCACATTTGCAAAATGATTGATTTCCATTTCTACATACCCAAATTATTGAATGGAAGTCTCTTTTTTCAAAATAAAATTAACAATCATATTTTCAAAATTCAAAACACATTTGAACTTCATTTAGCAATATGCTAAGTGAAGTTCCAAATAAAAAAAACAAAATTTTCAAACACATTTGAACTTCATTTAGCATACCCAAATTTGCTAAAATGAAGTCTCCAAAAAAATTTTCAAACACATTTGAACTTCATTTAGCATACTCAAATTTCAGTAAAAAAATCCATCAAAAATTTTCAAAACACATTTGAACTTCATTTAGCATACCCAAATTTGCTAAAATGAAGTTTCTTTCAAAATAAAAAAATGAAACACCTTTGGAATTTTCATTTAGCATACTCAAATTTGCTAAGTGAAGTTCCAAATTCAAAAAAATTTTCAAACACATTTGAACTTCATTTAGCATACTCAAATTTGCAAAGTGAAGTTTTCAAATAAAACCAAAAAAAAAAATTTTAAACACATTTTTGGAACTTCATTTAGCATACTCAAATTTCTAAGTGAAATTCCATTTCAAAAAAATTTGAACTTCATTTTTAGCATACCATATTTGCTAAAGAAGTTTCCATTTTCAAAAAAAAAATCAAAAAAAAAAAAACACATTTTTAATTTTTTAAATTTCAATTTTCTAAAAATCATAAAAGGAACTTCTCTTAGCATACCATATTTGCTAAAGTAAAGTCTCCACTTTCAAAACAAATCAAAATCAAAAGAAACACATTAGGATTTCTTAGCATACCCAAATTTGCTAAGGATCCTACTTTTCAAAAAATCAAAATATCCAAAACAAATGAAACACTTTAGATTTTCTTAGCATACAAATTTGCTAAGAATCCTATTTTCAAAAATCAAAACAAACACACTTGGTTCTTCACTTAGCATACCTAAATTTGCTAATGGGAATTCCAATTTTCAAAATCAACAACAATTCAAAAGAAATAATTATTTTCAAACACTTCACTTAGCATACCCAAATTTGCTAAGTAAAATACCAAAATACTAAATCAAAAACAAAATCAATTGACCCTAACTTTAACATACCCAAATTTTTTAAAGGAAAGGGTCCTCAAATAAAAATCTAATTTCAAACATGAACCTATGGAAGCATTTTCTAAAAAATATTTGAATCCATTTTTCAACATACCCAAATTTGTTGAAGTTGGATTCATATTAAAAAAATTCCTCTTTCAATCAGATTCTAAATCTTCTAAATCCATTTGAACCCCACTTAACACTTCCAAGATGTTGGATGTGGGTTCAAATTTTAAATTCAAATTCAAAATCAACAAAAAAAATCTGATCCAAGTTTATTTTAGATTCTCATCGCTCACATTACTAAGTTCGCCTTCGCTTTTGCTTGATAAAATGAAAGTTCTAGTAAGTTTGTGTTCACTTTCCCATGGCATGGACTTGCCTGGATCACAATCTCCCCTCAATACACCCACCATCCATTTGAGGTTTTGAGGGTGAAGATCACATGTGAGGCACTCCCCTCACAACTATCGAGATCGCATGTGGCATCATCAGATTGATTTACCATCGGATTCTGACATCCCCTCATTAAAGAGGAAAGCAGTGGTAGTCCATCAAAGAGTGACAATGATAAGGATAGTCATCCCTCGTGGTCTCATAGGGCTAGCACCACTCATCCACCTCTGTAAGGCTCCTCCCCAGATTGCCTAGGTTGGGTCTAGTTCTTACTCCACTCACCCTACTAGAGCTCAGAGGAGAAATAAAATGCATGATCAGTCATACTAGATTGCTAGGAGATGGAGGCCGCTATGTCGCTTTGAGGAGGTACCCACTGACCACCACTGGTTATAAAAACCCATTTCATCCTCTCTTCGAGAGGATGCTAGGAGGATCATCACCTCCACTAGTGGTTCAACAGCCTAGAGTGTCAAAGAGGTCATATGCCTCCTCATCTTGCCGTGAAAGCTTATGAGTTTGAGTCTGAGCTCAATTGATTTGAGATCATCATCCATGGGGAAACATATAAAGGGAGAGGGCCAGAGGCACATATCACTTGAGAGACGAGGTGGTCAATGGCTCACACTCATTGATTTTCCACTGATGCTACCCGCCACCATACATAGCATTTTACTTACTGGATGACCATCATAGAAGAGGGTCCTGGAGAGAGTTTCCACCCACCAGCTTCTACCCCATCCCGCCATCACCCACCATCACAAGATCTAGTTCCATAAAGGCCATGAAGGCCATATCCGGAGAAGTATGCTTGGTGATCTCAGCCAGAGGGATCCTATTCCATCTACACCCATGTGGTGAGGTCGAAGCTCTCTGCTTGACCTTCTACCCCAAGTGGTGGAGGGAATGGCAGAAGCATAGTGGTCATCCCTTCACCAACACCACTCATAGACATGGAGATGGTAGTATTGTGAGGAGATGATAGCCCATAACCAATGATAGTAGAACCTCCTAGAGTGTCACCCCTTTCAGTTAGTGTCAGAGTGTGTCTCTTCTAGTGAGTATCCTCATAGATTGATTCTCCAAGAAGTGAGGTCTGCCTCTCGATGTGATCACACCACCCAAAATCATTTGCATTTATTGATCATTCTTAAGGAGATAGGCACATTATCTTGTAGAGAAGAAGGAAATTTTGGGAATGATGGAGATGAGGAGAAGATCGCTTTGATCCCAATGAAGATGATTTGTTGGGAGACTCTGTATGGTAGATACTGGGGATCCTCCTCAGAGCAAAGAAGCCATGGAAGGTGATGAGTGATCAGAAGACAGCCCAATCATCAACACCTTGATATCAGAGAAAAGATGATAAATAGATATGGCAATAGCTTGAGGACTTATTGTAGCTTAGTACTTAAAATAAGCCCCAAAGTTCATCCTACTACAATACAGTTGAGTTAGTGCATGTCTTGGACCTGCCCAAGACCTTACCTCCCGCTTGAGCAAAGCACTAGCATGTATAGGAAGGTAGTGGAAAGTACCTCCATACAGAGAAAGACATCGATGGTTGAGCGAAGTGAAGGAAGCATTGGCAAGCCCGGGAGGATCATCGCCCAAAGGGTAGACTACCCAGAGGAATTTGATGCAATCCAATATCCCAAGGGTTTTGTGCCACCTTCCTTCAAGAGCTTTGATGGCAGTGGAAACCCAGGTAGCATATTGCACACTTCGTGGCTAGCTATTAAATGTGTAAAATGATGTTTACTTTACTTCTTTTGCCTAGCAGGATAGCTTTGATTGGTATGTGAACTTAATGGTTCAAGAAAGACATTTGTAAGTTAGAGCAACTCTTTATCAAGAGGTTTGTTGGAGAAAGGGTGTAGTGATCTCTTGTAGCAACAACACCCAAGTGAGTCCCTTATTGATTATATTCTATGTAACCGAGTATGAATGAGCCACAAATTCTGAGTAGCATGCCATTGAGATTCTTCTAAAGAATATCCATGGCCAAATCAATTTCATTCTTAAGGGCTTCACTATTAAAACATTTGAGAAGCTAATCAACAAGGAGGTTAGTCTACAAGGAGAGGCCAAATAGTTGCCTTTTCAAGACCATCAAAGCAAAGCCACAAGGTCTATGAGAAGAAGAACAAGAAATGGTAGATGGGGGAAGCAACTATAGAGATCGGTCGAGAGACCATGACCTCTCTTCCCACCTTTTACCACCACCAGTGCATACCCTCCATAAGCTCCGCCAAGCACGCTCCCCACCATACCACCATAGTACACACATAGCCAGGTAGCTATGGTCCACCTACTCTTTAGATAAGCTTAATAAACCTTATTCATTTAAGAGGGAGGTAATAAGAAGATCTTTAAGAATCTCTAAAGAAGCCTGATTTTACTACCCAGCCTAGAGACGAGGAAGTGGGCAAAAGTCATGATCCTAACTTTTGCCCCTACCACCATATGCTAGGCCATGTTTTGGAGGATTGCTTCACATTTAAGGATTGGCTTGAACATAGCTTCAAGATCGGTGTTGTAGTTATCCCAAAGGAATACCTTGTGGAACAACCATCCAGTTCCATTAGCATAATCTTTGGGGATACATGTGATCCTTCCAAAACCAAAAAAGGTTGGAATATTTCTTTATCCAAAACCTCTAAAAGATCATCTAAGATCAAGAAACTTTCTGGTCGCCTCAAACCTCCAACATCAAGGAAGGTTTGCAAGTTGGCCAACGAAAAGGGGAGCTCAAGCATCGATGTTAGCCCGATAGCATTACCAACCACAATGAGTCCACCTCTCCGCCTACTCAGCTACTACCAATGACTTCTCACTTAGCTTCTTCTTCTTCTACTACTAGTAGAACTTGACAAAGGGCATCAAATCCCTACCCCACTCACTTTACTTGATTTCTACTTTGTACCTCCAAAAAATCCAAGAAATTGAAGAATAAAGCTAGCTTGAATTACATCTATGTCACTGATGGGTTTTCTTCTATTCTAATGATAACTCTTCAAGTCAAAATAACTATATAATTTTGATCTTCCTCTTTCTGATTGAGTTGGACTTTCCTACTCAATGGGTTCACCTCTTGAGATAGACTTGGAATCATCCAATTTTGAGGGTCCCATAGGAGAGAGTGATGTGTGTAGAACCTTCCATTACCTACCACAAGAGATCACCAAGTCAACCTCCATAGTGGCAAGGTTCTACCTCCTAGCACCTCAAGATAGAGGGAAACAAGTCATTGGTATAGAGAAGCCCCTCCATAGATGCTCCACCCTTGGATATGCTTATGGAGGATCAGCTCAAGGTGGACTACAATGTCTTCTCTCATCTAAGAAAGTTGTCATCTAAGCTAAGCATATACGATGCCCTTGTCTTATCCAAAGAGATGAGGGAATCATTAATCAAGGCTCTTGATCCTGAGATATGCTTAGCTTAGCTGACCGCTATAGGTGAGGAGGCACATTACATAAAAGAAGCTCAGGGGATCACCTTCATGAAGCTTCTTGGGGACTTGGAGCACAACCGCCTCTACATCAAATGACATGGAAGTTCAAACTTTCTCTGTGATCGTGTGCATCGGTGAACATTATGAGTCTAAAGACCCTTGCCTATTTGAGGATCGACATCTCCACACGAGGAGATTGGATGATGTTGAGAGGATTCAATGAACAAGGTGAGCTGCTGTTCCATAGTGTTACCTTTGGAGATAGGTGACCGAAGATCAAGCCAAGTTTTACATCATTCAAATATATTTTGTTTACTTTTGCTAGGCCTTGGATACATCAATAAGATAATTCCATCCTCCCTCCATCAATGCATCAAGTTCAAAAGATGGGATTGAATACCTGTCAATGGAGATGAAAAGCCATTTTGAGAGGTTGAGATTTATGAGGATGCAACCTACTATCTTCCTCAAAACACCCTTTCTCGTGAACTTGGACAAAATTCAAATTCAAAAGAAAAAGAAAATGAAGAAAAGAAAAGAAAGAAAAATAAGGAAAAAAAAAAAAAAAAATCCAAGTGAACAAGAAAGGGGAATTGAAGAAATAGATCCACATATCACATTCCACCCACAGCTCATTCCATCATATGGACATGTGGGTAGATGACTCAACCTCCAAGTAGAGAGCTCTAAAGAGGTGGAAGACCCCGGTTGGCCATCGCCAATGAGGTCATGTTCCGTTCATAGAGTACCTACTATTCACATAGACTTGGAATCCAGGATGAGTCTAATGTGATTAGTATACTAGCCAACCCTCTCAGGTTCCATTGGAGGTGACTTTGATCCAGATAAAGATGAAGACTGCCTCCAAACAAAGCAAAGTATTGAATCGTTTATGTGAAACTATTCGTGGAACCTTAGCTCTAACCTCACTTACATCTCAAAAGTTGAAGGTTTATAAAAGTCTCTTCCAAAGGACATGAAGAAAGAGATTCTTTTGGGATCATCATCCTCAAGTCCTCAAGTTGATGTAGAACTTTGAGGATACATTTAAAGAATTAATGGAATTACCATTTGACTTTTACTCCTTGTGTTCATAATCTTATATAAAGGTTTAGTTCCTCATACATGGTCCGCATAAGTCAGTACTTTGAAAAGCTATGGAATAGAAAAGGAAGCACAATCAAGAGCGACTAGGATTCACAAGTGGGTCCAAATGATGATGACATTAGTTGTTACCAATCATTTGAGTCCGATAGGTTCTTTTCACACAACACCAACTCTTATGAGAATGTGTGTTAGAAACCTGATGATCTAGATGATCTCCAAATCAAAGAGGCACCAAAATTTGAAGAGGAGATTCATTCAACAATTGACAAGCTTAAAGAAATCAACCTCGTGATAAGAAAATCCATGCCCGACGCATACATTTCATATTGAATGAAGAAGAAACCAATGACTTAGTTAGCTATTGATCGAAGTTTAAAGACTTTCACATGGAGTTATGAAGAGATGCTATTATCTCTAACGTAGCAAATCACAAGCTAACGCTACCCTATTAAGCAAGCTCCTAGACGCATGCGATTAGAAATCAAACATGTCATTTTTAAAGTCAAGAAATTGATCGATGTTGGTTTCATCGGAAGAAAATATCCTATGGTTAGCCAGTGTCATCCCGCTAAGAAGAAGAATGGCCAAATTCATATGATCAATTTTAGGACTTAAATAAAGGCATGTCCTAAGGATGAGTTTTCCTATACTAATTAATGGTGGACATCGCCTCATCTCATGCAATTTCTCTTTCATGGATGGGTCATCGCTATAACCAAATCAAGATGTCTCTCAAGATGAAAGAAACACTTTTCAAACCTCGATCAATCTTCTATTATAGGGTCATGCCTTTCGACCTTAAAAATCGGTGCTACATACCAATGGCCATGACTCGATCTTCAATGAACTCATCCATCAGTTGAGTGCTACGTTGATGATCTAGTAGTCAAAAAGAGAAAAGGAAGACCATCTCTTTGACTTGAGAGTAGTTTTGAATGGTTAAGATAATATAACCTCAAATGAATGAATCAAGTGTGCATTCGGAGTAGCTTCAGGGAAATTCCTTGGGTTTGTTGTCCATCGGGAATAAAAAATAGATCCTAAGAGTTTAACTCAACTCAGATCCTTCCAAGGATTATTCATATCTAAGATGCTTTATCTCCAACCTATAGGGGAGATGCAAACCATTTTCAGCACTTGTCAAAAAGGATACCAAGTTCAAGTGGGATGACAAGTGCCAACATGCCTTTGAAGACATCAAGCAGTATTTGGTGAAGCTTCTAGCAACCCTATCCCGCAAAATGCCACTCTACATTGATGACTCTCTATTTTGCTTGCGATGAAGGGAAGGAGAATGCTCTACTACCTAGTCATTATCTTATTCTGAAGCAAACTATCCACCTATTGAGAAACATTGCCTAGCTTTGATCTTTGCTTAAAAGCTATGACATTATATGCTTTCTCATAAGGTGAAACTTGAGAACCAATCCACTACATCTCATGACATACCAATGCTATCTTTGGCATGGTCCATGATTCTCTTGATATCATCACATTCATCCCCGTGTAAAAAGGACAAGCACTAGTGATTTCTTAGACACCCACTTCCTATTCTCCATAGTGATGATCTCCCAAATCATGAACTTGAATTGACAACCACCCGATGGGAGATGTATTTTGATGATGCCTTCTTTTCATAAAGGGAAGAACACTGATCTACTCTTAGGAAAGGAGGGGTAGAATAGTTCTCTAACTGACCGATGTGATGAGATTCTCATACTATCTTTCCAACCCCGCACCAACAATGAAGAGTATGAGGCTTTGATTGGTCTGAGTTAGCCATCACTATCGTCAAGAGCATCAACATCTTTGGGATTCTCGCTTGGTCATCAATCGATTGTCGTCCTACAAGGTTCTCAAACCCAAGCTTCATCATTACTGAAGTATACCATGAAGTTGGCCCAAATTCAAAGTCACCATCTACAAGGTTCTCGAGAAAACAAGTAGATATGCTTTGGCCAAACTTGCCAAAGAATTGGCATGTCCAAAGATGAGTCCATTTCAATAAGGGTCCAAAATAGACAAGTCTTATCCCTTATTGATGTTGAACTCATCGAGAGACTTTCTCTTGAAGGGGAGGTTGTCATTGCCAATAGAGACGAGGAGCTTGATTGGAGGCAACCATTCATAGATTATTTGAACACCAACAAACTACCTTAAGAAAAGTTACGCCCATCAGGTGAAACAAAGAGCTCTCTCCTATGCTCGTTGATGGCACAATCGTCCTTTGACCAAATGTGGTTATTGTTTAGACAAACATGAAGCCCATGGCATTATAACCGAGGTACATTGTCTATGCGAGCACATCAATCCGTCAAAGATGAAGACAAAGATGAGACTAGATACTACCGCCTTCGATGATTATAGACATGGATGTAGCTAGAGATGCCATCGTTGTCGTACATGGTGTGTGGTCCTCCACCAACCAACATTACATTGGCCTCATGGCCATTTGAGTGTTGTAACATTGTGGGGTCCGATCGATCCTCCTTCTTCCAAGGCCATCGACTATTTTTTTAAGTGCGAGGCCATCCCACTGAGAGGTCAACAAAGATGTGCTTCATTTTAGAACCATATCATATAGGTTTGGGGTGCCTCTGAATTATATCGATAATGGTACACATTCAAAAGCACCAAGATCAATAGCTTTGCAAGACTATAGATTGGAGATACTCCACCATCTACTACCAGAGCAAATGGCTTAGCGAAAGCATTCAACAAAACTCTCATCCAAATATTAAAGAAGACTCTTGATGATAATAATGATAGGAATGAGTAGTTGGTTGAAGCCTTGTGGCCTACCCACATACCTAACTCAACCCCATTTTCCTTAGTGTATGGGTTCAAAGCTATTCTACCTTTAGAAGTTCAACTCCCATCACTAAGGATAGCATTGGGTAGCAAGATCACTACAGAGAATGCAAAGTTGAAGAAGAGCTCAAGGTTGAGGAGAGTCACCGCATGCCGAAAGTTGTACAAGGCCAAAATGATTCAAGCTCACAACAAGTCGGTCCGCCTAGGTCTTTCCAAGTAGGAGAGAACTTGTGTTAGTCCTAAGGAGACCAATTTTGCCAAAGATGGGAGGCAAGTTTGAACCCACTTGGGAAGGCCCCTATGTCATAGAGAAGGCCTACCAAGGAGGATCTTATCGCCTTATTGATTGTAAAGGGGAACAGATGCTTCCAATTAATGGCTCTATCTAAAGAAATATTACCCATGAAATAAATCATGTTTGAAAATAATTATAATAAAAGAACAAAATCTGATTCCATTCATCAAATCTTCTTCTTTCAAGCATTATTTGCTTGTCTTGGAATCCACCATGATGTGGTAGTGTAAGAGTCCCAAAGGCATCCTATCCCTCTTTCACAACACAAACACAATAATCTGATATTAGAATAGGTGTAAGAGAACCCAAGAGGCATCCTATTTTGATTAGCACAACTAAGTTTGTAAGAGAACCCAAGCATCCTTTCTTAGTGGAATTCCTGCCATCCATGGCACCATTTCATCAAATCCCAAAGTGTGTTTAAGGTAGTGTAAGAGTCCCCTAGAGGCATCCTATTCATTTAACATATGCACAAAATAAACATAAATCTTTTATCTCAAGCTGCTTTGATGTGGGAGCAAGCCCCCTCGTGGCACTCACTCATTAGTCTTAGGTCTGCTATACTACCGCTAGTATGTCACCCTAGTGGTCATTTTTTTGGAAGATGTGAGTCCCCATGCTTTCTTCCTAACTTGACCATTGCAAACCAATGAACGCCTTGTTAGTATGGTAGACTTCACTGCCCAACCAGTAAGCTACCTCATGTTGACTTTATTTAAGAAGATGTGAGTCCCTGCTTTCTTCTTGAACTAATCATCATGATCTAACTAGGTCAGTATATATTTGAGGTTTAGGATAAGTCCCCGAGGCTCCTTTCCTCTGACTACATTTGAGTCGATATAAGTCCCCAAGTGCATTCACTCAAGAGTCTCTAGGTCGGATAACATCGAGTCAAGATGTGACTATCCCAGAATCGCCATAAGAGGATGTGAGTCCCAGCTTTCTTCCTGGTCGATTGTAAATGAGGCACCTTAGTTGGTTGATGTTCTATGTCGATAGTGACTCACCCGGGATACACCACTCTGATGTGAGTCCCCATGCTTTCTCCTGAGTTGGCTACCTATTAATATATGACTAGCCATGTCATCTTCTGTGGTTTGATTAAGCCCTTAGCCCCCCTGCATTCTATTTGGATCAATGACCCCATTTAGACCCCATTACTTGATTGGACATCCCTTTCTAGTCACCCCATGGTTGGAGAATTTATTCAATGGATAGATTCTCCTTGGTTCAGAATGATAGGTCTATTAATAAGCTCCTTCTGATCCCTCATTAACAGGTCCATGATAAACAAACTAAACAAACAAACAAAATTTTTTGTGGATTAGAATTCAAGCCCCAAAGTCTCTTTCCCAAGCGCATCCTATCTTAGTGTCGCATAACTCATAGAATTGGACCACCGAGTTGAGATAAGTCCCAGTAACTCAAGAGTCTCATGGTTCAAATTTTTTAAAGCCACCCAATTATTCATAAGATGTACTATGCACATTCTTTCTAGCATGATATCACAAACCAACTAGCCAGTCGGTTCAATTTTTTGCCCAAAGCAACTCATCACCCCTCTAGTGGAAGATGAGTCCCTCGCTTTTCAATTGATCATTCAAATCACCCTTTGGATAGTTCTCTGGAAGCTACTCCCTTTGGTTCAATAAATCAGATAGGTCTACCGATATAGCTTTTCATGATCCATCGCAAACCAACTAATCCATCAAAATCAAATTTAAAATGAAAAATCTTGACTATTTTGATGAAGTCCCCGCAGATTCACTCAATAGAAGTCGTGATTTGTTGCCAACCAATCACCCAAGTGGTCTTATTTGAAGATGTGAGTCCATGCTTTCTTCCCAATTGATCATTGCAACCAAAAGGCATCCCTTGGTTATTCCTACCCATGGTTGGTGTAGACTACCCTTTGGATTGGTAAATGAGAAGGCCTCCATGGCCCCTTCTCAGTGTGATCCCTCACAAACCAATGGAATCCATCAAAATAAAAAAATCTAAAAAAATGAAATTAATCTTGACTATCTTTGAGTTGATCTAAGTCCCCGATTCACTCAATCACCCAGTTGGGTTCAATCCATTGTCTTGCCAATAGAAATGTCCCTACTTTGGAGGATGTAAGTCTACTTTCTTCAGTACATGCACACAAAGGCATCCCTTTGGTTGGCTCCTACTATGTGTAGTAGACTACCCCTTGATTGTAAACTTAGGTCAAGCCTGTGGCTCTTCCATCAAAACTGTATCTCAAACCATTCAAGATCTAAAAATCTCCATCTCAAATCCAAATTGAAAGCAACAACTTCTTCTCCAAACCAAATTGATTTCTCCCTGAGACTTAAATCAAATCAAACCTCTCATCCTCTTTGGATGACTTGAATTTTCCCAAGTGGAAGGTTCACATACTCTATCCCTAGTGGATTCTCTTTCCTCTTATGTCTTGACATAAGAGTCACATTGCACTAAGCTCGGATTCCTTCTACACCTTGGTTAGATAGATCATTTCAAGTGCGTGATCTCGTTGTTGATCATTTTGTCAACACCAATATGTGTGCATTCTGACCACACCACACCATTTGGTGCCCTTTGACCTCATTTTTAGATGAGCTCTCAACCTCCATATCTAGTATAGACTTCTCTTAGACTAAGAGTCTCCTAGTCTTAAGACACTTCTAGTGATTAGTACACTCAACCTAACCCTAGAGACTTAGAAGAGTTAGCCATAGAATAGGTCATGCAATAAAAATTTGCACCCTAAATTTAACCAAATCCTCCTTCCCTCTTCAAGTCAAACCCAAATTAAATCAATTCAAACTCAAATCATTTATATTGATATTTTTTCAATATGAAATGATTAAATGATTGAAACCCCAAATTGAAATTCCAAATTCAAAATTTCCTAAGTCCTTATTTCTTATGGACTTAGCCTAATCAAATCAATTCAAATCAAATTCAAGAAATTTTCATAACTCATTTATATATTCATTTATATTCAAATATATAAATGAAATATAAATTCAAATATCAAATCAAATTCTTCAAAAAAATTCAACTAATTTTCTTAAATTCCTCTTAAAAACTAAATCAAATCAAAACTTCAAACTTGAAATTTTTCTATAACTTTATATTTCATTTATATATATATAAATATAAATTCAAATTAAATAAAATAAATTCCAAAAATCAAATCCAAATTAAAACCAAAATTCAACCTAAGTTTCAAGTCAAAATCTTGAACTTAGCCAAATCAAAATCAAGCCAAACCCTTGATTTTCTTCATGATTCAATCAACCCTTCAATCATGAATCCAAATATAAATACAAACTTCAATCATCAACCAAAAAAATTCAAAAATCAAACCCAAATCCATTCATGTTCACCCTTTGAACTTGAAATTGTCAAATGAATCAAAACCCATTTGACTTCAAACCACTTGCAAATGGATTTATATTTCAATCATAAGTCCATATGTAAGTTCAATCAAACTCAAATCAAGCTTTGACCAAGCCATTTGACCCACTTAGGCTCACTTGACCCAAAGTGACCTAAAGTACCCTTATGAGCCAAATTCTAATCCTAACCAAATTGGATTGAATCAAACTAACATATGCCTCTCATCATGATCAACAATCATCATGAGATGATCAATCAATCAAATTGGGTCAAACCAAGTCAAACCTAAGGGTTGACCAAGTCAACACTTAGCCAAAATGAAACCCAACATAGCCAAAATCCACCATAGGCCAAATTGATTGAAACCATTGATCTAAGTTCATTCATGATCAATGTTTGAACTTGACCAAGTCAACATTTGAGCCTAACCTAGCCCAATTGGCCACTTGACCCAAGTTGACCCAACTTGACCTAAAAAGTCAAAATATGTCCAAACTTGATCTAAGCCAAATTGATTGAGACCAATGGGTCAAGTTCATTCCAAATCACTTGTTGAACTTGATCAAAGACTCAATTGGCCAACTAGACCTAACCTAACTCAAATTGACCTTGAACCCAACTTGACCTAAAGGATCATATTGAGCCAAATTCAAACTTAACCAAAATTGATTGGAAACAAAGATACCAATCCACTTCATATGACTAACCAAACCTAAACCTACCCATGACCTAGCTCAAATAGGTCAAATGGGTCAAATTGGTCAACTTGACCCATTTGACCTAAATGAAGTCATATGAACCAAATTCAAACCTAAACCAAATTGAATCAAACCAAAGCCACCAAAAAACATTTCAAATGGTCATATTGACCAATTATCAACTTGACCTAAGTTGACCCATTTTGACCTAAATGGGTCAACATGAGCCAAACCATATCAAATGAACTCCAAATCCAATGAAACTTGGCCAAACCTATTTTCTCAACATACCCAACATATCCAAATTCAAAAATCAGCCAAATGACCATTTTACCCTAGGCCATAGAACAAATTTTGGCCATCCACTTGGAATTTGGTCAAACCCTCTCATACCTACTGATACTCTTCTAATAGGTCAAGTGAACACTATGGAGGGTGCACCCAACCCAATGGGTTTGGGTCAACTTGACCCAATGGCCAAACAACCACCTCAAAATTACATGGGAATCATCCTCCACTTGTTTTTGAGCACATAAAGTTCATATTCCCACTCCTAAAATCAAATTCAAGGACACCCTAAATAAACAACCAACTCATTGCATGATCAATTGATCAAAATGGCATGCAGCTCGCCATCCGATTGCCAAAGGGGAGATATACTCAATTTGAATTAATGAATCATTGTCATAAGTAGAAGTCTAGGAGCCATTCAAGAGATCCTAAGCTCCTAGGGAGATTGAAATTGCCATTTCTGATTTTCATCATTTGAAAATAGGGAGCTCAATAAATTTCCAACTCCTCCTCACACTCAAATCCACTCACTTTCAAGCTCATGAGGACCAAGTCTAGTGCACCCAAGCTCTTCCAAGTTCCAAGCAAGGGAGATCCAATTCAATCAAAGCTCAAGGAAGGAGGTGACCATAGAAGATCCACTCAACCTCAGCTAAACTTTCAAAAAAGCCATCTCAACCGACAAAGCTTCTCAAGGGAATCGGTGATGATCACCTCCTGAGGTATGCCATTTTGATCACTAAACTCAATATGGTGTGAGCTTTGTGAAAGAAATGTTAATGGCATAAGATCTTGACCGTAGATGATAGGATGTGATGGTGTATTGAGTTTCATCCCAATATGAGCTCAATTCGATCAAGCCTAAACATGGCTTCCATGGCTCGTGTAGGAAGATCTCGCCATCCATCCACATTTTGATGGACCAAGATTAAAACACATTTATATCCTATTTTATCCTCTAAAATTTTATCTAGCCATCGATCCTTGATCGACGAGGGAAAAGCACATACCACCAATGCGACACATGAGACATTTTAAATATCCAATGGGAATCGCACATGTAAAGTGCACGCCACCAATCTGTGTCATTTAATTAAGATTTAAATAATTCTAATTAATTACCTAAACTTCAAAATTCATATCTCAATATAGAAAATAAAAAATATGAAATAAATTGCATTTGAAAGATAATTGAATCTAAAATAAAATTAATTTTAATGATTTTGAATTATTTCTCTAATTTTATTTTATTAGAATCTTAATTTGCTAATTACCTTTAATTAATCCACTAATTATTTCCCAAACTTGAGTATATTTTTGGGATGATGACCTCTCCCCTAATTTTCTTGGGATTTATTGGTGGCTTAATTGGGAGAATTGCTAATTCATTCTAATTACCCTTAATATAATTAAGGATAATTAAGGTTTGATTAGTGGTTTAACCTTATTGAAGTTGATTAAGATCTATTTTGAATAGGATTTAGGAAATAATTTTGGGGTATTTCCCAAGCTATTCCTTAAACCCCTTTTCTTTCTTAATCCTCTATTAAGGGTTAATTCACTAATTAACCTCTTAATTAATTTCTTAAAATTCTAAAACTTTCTAGAACTCAATTAATCTACTTGGGATAGATGCTTAGGTGTTCAAGAGCCTAAGTTTAATTAAGGAAATCAAAATTCAACTCATATGTGTGAGGGAAATTACTTAAGTTAAACCCCTTAGCTTAATTAATCATTAATCATGAGCCCAATTTCATTAGGCCCCTTTTTTCCTAGGTGCATTGCAAATTTAAATTCCTTGTGAGGTTTTATGTCATCTCATTGGCTCATAATTATTTGATTAACTATGCTAAGGTAAGTGTAATTAACATGCTTAATTCATACCTTAACCTAATCAAAATATAAAATGAATCTAATCACCTAAAAATTAAAAAAATATCAAACACATGTGGAATGGGTTAGAATAGCAAACTCACTTCATTTTTCAAAATTAAATCAAATTAAAATCAAATAAAAAATCATAAATAAACTTTGATTTACTTTAAGCTTTCTTATTTCATAAGATTGTCTTTAGAATTAATTAAGTGAATGTGTTTACATATTTCATTTTTAGTTCTTCCCCAACATGCTAAATATGTGTGTCATATAATTTCATACATTCATGCTTTTAAAAAATCAAATTTAAAATAAAAATATTTTTTTTATGTCAAATTGCATGTGTTGGCTAAAGTAAGAATATGAGTGGCTATTATCACTATTAAATCCAAATTATTTTCAAGATATATGAATAAATTATTAAATCTGAAAGTTTGTTACTTATATATTAATTATAAGTTTGCATGTGAGTAAAATATAAGGATGTGCTTAGTGTAGGTTTTCTCCTCTTTTTTAGTATATTTGAATAAGATTTGACAAAGTGTATGTAGTTCATTTGAAAAGAACCTAACACTTGCCTAATTCCATATCCTATTCATTCCTATGCTATTACTTAAGAAGGATACCTATACTTGTACATATAAATTGCATAAACAAAAATAAATCAACCAACACAAACTTTTGCATTCTTTCTTTTCCATTCATTTTTTTGTACACATATGTATTTAAGGAAAGTGGTATATTAGTCTGACAACCCTAGGGTTGAGGCTTTAAGTAGCCCTAAGTAGGTCTTGTACCTTACACCCTGGTTAACAATGGCATGACTACTTATGCCTTTCATACATTCATGTGTGCATGTGAAAATTGGATAAGAAACCCCTTTCTACTTAATGAAAATCATGCATCATAAACATTCAAATTTTCTTAAATGAATTACTTAGCATGCATCATAAAGTGTGTAAACATTCCCATTTGTATGTATAGATATGTTTAGGACTCATTCATATGCATGTTATACATGTTGGGAAAGAAATGAAGTGATGTATGTTTTGTGAATTTAGTTCATTTTACTTAATCTTAAAATGCCTTTCTTTTGAATAGGTTTGTTTAGAGTTCATCTAAACTTAGATTAATTAAAACATATAATAAAATTCACTAAATAAAACTAAAAAATATGAATCCACTTTAGAAATTACTTAGTTAGGGAAGGAAAGAAGTTCTCTTCTCTTCCTCTCTTTATAACTTAGTAATTAATTGTAATTCACTTGAACCCAATCAAAATAAAAATAAAATCAACCCAAAACAACTAAACACTTAAATGAAACCCCTCTAAGTTGAACATGCTTCACACTTAGAAAATTTAACTTAAAGCCATAGCTAAGCATACCACACAAACCTCTAAAGCACACACATTATTAAGTCATCACTTCTAGCTTTAGTACGGTGCATGGTTTGATGTTTGCTTTTATTTTGTGATATATGTTTTAGTCTGATGTTAGATGTATGTGCATAGAATGAATGGTGGGGATCTTAGTCTAACCATTATCTTCTATGGGATTGTGCTGGGGCATGATAAATAAAAATATAAATGTTTTTTATGCAGTGCTTATACCCCTAAGCATAATCCAATAGGGTGGACTTAGTCACCCATGTGTGGTGATAAGTCCAATATACATGCTTGGGATTTGTATGATTTGTTTAGCTAATCTCTATTTTGTGTGTTAGCTAGATTTACTTTTCCTTTTCATGTAATTTTGCAATTAGATTTTGGAATGATTGTTATGGGATTAGATGATTGGTCATAAGATCTCATCTTATGCACCATGTGAAGCCTTTGGAGCATCCACCTTCCAACCATCCAAAAGAAGGAACCAAAGAAGAAAGAAAGAAGAAGAAAGAAGAAAAGAAGAATGAAGAAATGAAGCTTGAAGACCCCCATAACAATGAGTTTTGCTTAATTATATTAATTCATTTGTAATATGGTTGTAAGGGTAGAGCTCCTACCTTTTATTTTTGGTTTGTGCGGTGGTACCACCACAATGGCCTCTTATTCTTTATTAGCTTTATAAATTGATTGATGATTTGTTTAGCTTGTGCATTAAGTGACATCCTTTTCCTAGTTTCTTGCTTTATGTATGGCCTGGATGTGGATTAGGCTTTTAGGAAAAAATAAATCTTCTACCAAATTTAACAATTCAAAACTAAAAATAAAGAACTCATAACCTCACCTAAAGCTTAGGCTAAAATTAAGATAAAAGAATTAGCAACCCTTTAGTTAGATGAATACTTCTTTTATAACATCATACATAAATGCATATTCTTTTCACTCTTGATTGAATGGCTTCCACCATTGCTAGAGAAATTTGGCTTGACCTTTGAGAGCCGTGGTGGAAACACACCTCCTCCCTTCTTGATTTTGGCCAATAATCTCATTTCTCATGCATTAGGTATATGAATCCTATTAGCCTGAGTCAAAAATAATTGTCCAAAAATAAAAATAAATTATAATATGATTTGCATTAGATTTAGGTCATTTGAAGCATACCCTTACATGATCTAGTCTCTTTAGGGAGTGAGTTTAAGGACTTAGTCTCTTTCTAAATAAATAATAGCCTAGTTATCTTGCATAAAGCATATGACTTGCCTACATGAATTTAAAATAGGAGGAGTTAGTTACCACCCGTGAGTTGTAAGTCCAAGTCAGTGGTTTGTCCTCTCTTATGGAGGCAAACCAAATACCCATTTTCATCTTAGATTTAGGTTATGCTTTTGACCCTCGCCAAAGCTCCCTAGATTTAGGTTTTGAGGTTGCTTCTCCCTTTTGTGGGCCATAAGCATAAATCCTCACCTCTTAGGCATTTTCTTAATCTTATGTTATGGAATCATAAGCCCTAAATTTCTAATAAAAAATTCAACTCAAACAAATTAAATCAATTTCAAAAATGTAAATCCTAACCATAAGATAGTTTAAGATGTTTGTCAGGTTTCCTAGCAATGTGGGCATCTCTTACTTATCTTTCTTTGGCTTCAATAATAACTCCATCTCTTTGATCAATCCCATTTGATCTTCCAAAATAAACTAATCGATTGATAGTCCTACCTATTGAAATCTTTGGAAATAATGATCATTTACCTTAATCAAGAGTATTCCTAAGGGATATCATTCCTTAGAATGTAATTAATTATGGGGGCTTGCCTCTATAGGGAACTTAACGAACTCAGTTTAAATAAGCACTACTTTACTTTTCCATGTAAATTAGGGGAAGAATCTTTGGTACAAATGTAGACCCATTGTCCTTAGGAGTCCTTATTGAGATGATTAGGTCCATTGTAGGGTGGTGACTTCTATCTTTCAAGATAGTACACCTCTCCTCAATGTCATACCCGATCACCCTCAATAAGACCATCTACAGATCTACATGGTGTCAAAAAAGCATAAAAAGAAGATGTATATTTTCATCCTCATTTTATCTTGCATAGACTATAGATGGAAGTATATATCTTAAGCATTTAGAAATATTGAAAATTTCACACCTACATGTATTTAAAATCATAGAGGAGTTAGTTGGCGACCACCTCCATGTGGTTGTAAGTCCAACAGTAAGTGGTTTATCCTCCCTTGTGGAGGTAAATTAAATACCCATTTTCGCCTTAGATTTAGGTCATGTTTTTGTTCCTCGCCAAAGCTCCCTAAATTTAGGTTCAGATGGTGCTACTTCCCTTTGCGGGCTACAAGCATAAATCCTCACCACTTAGGCATTTCCATGACCTTATATCATGGAATTGTAAGCCCTAGATTTCTAATAAAAGTTTAACTCAAATAAATCAATTCACTTTCAAAAATGTAAAGCCCAACCATAGGATAGTTTGGGGTTCTTACTAGGCTTCCTAGTATCCTAAGCATCCCCTACTTATCTTCATTTGACTTTGATAAGACCTCCCTCCTCTTGATCGATTCCACTTGATTTTTCTAAAATTAAACCAATTGATTGATAGTCCTACCTTTCAAAATCTTTGGAGATAATGATCATTTATCTTAATCGAGAGTATTTATATGGAATCTTATTCCTTAAGATGTAATTAACTATGGGTTAGCCCTTATAGGAACTTAACAAAGTTGATTTAAAATAAAGCATACTTTACTTTTCCATGTAAAGTAGGAGAAGAATCTCTCGTATATTTCAAAGACCCACAGTCCTTAGGACTCCTTAGGAGTCCTTATTGAGGTGATTAGGTCCATTGTAGGGTGGTGACTCCTATCTTTTGATATAGTGCACCTCTCCTCAATGTCATACTCGATCACCCTAATAAGAACATATGTGGATCTGCGTGGTGTCCCAACAGGGCATTATTTATATTTCTATTTTCATTTATCCTCTTTTTCAAAAGTGGGATAAATGAAGGCGGCATAGTTAATATCATAAATCTAAGCATGAGATTGCTTCGTGATTCATGTACTATTCATTTTCTTAAAATTTTGATTGTTCACATGCATTTTGAGGCTATAAGTTTGAATATAAGCACACTTCATAATGCATGCAATAGTTCAATTAAAGCCTTAATTAACACCTTTTGTTTGCTTGTATGATATATTGTGAATCTGGTGGCGTTGAGCGTTTCAGCTTCTGTTCAATTATTTAGATTAATATTCATTTATTTGCATTTAGTTCATAGCTCATTGCTTCTTAAATTTCAATGAAACTTAGCTTGTGGTCACTAAGAGGCTCATAGGCTCATCACAAGTCATTCAATTTTTTTTTTTGCTCTGAACAATTTTGATGTGGTACATAGCACAACTCAATTGTTCAGTATGAATTGTAACATTATTTTACTTTTCAACAAGAAATATGATTTATGATCATTGATAAGCTTTCAAACCTTCATAAATTCATCACATCTTATATTTATTCTTGCTTGTAGAATAGTCATTAAATCCCTTTTAAGCTGGCTTGTGTAAACTTAAATTCATGTGGTTCTTTTGACACAAGATATAATATTATTCAAATATTTATTGAAAGATAATGCTAATACTCATAAGTAAACATTGAATTTCTTATAAGTACCAGGAGAGTTATGACTGAGCTTTGTTCTTATTGAGAAACAAGATTCCAAATCCATGTAATTCTTATTGTGCTCATAAGAGACTATTAGATTCAACAAAAGCAATAGCAATACGTAACCGGAACGAAGTATAAAAAAAATACAGTTTCATTTGATTTCATTCAAATAAGCTATGAAGTATCAAAGAATATTTAGGTTTATATTCATTCATTATTTCATTTAAGTTTAATTAATCATTATTGTTTTGTTAATCCTCTGACATCCAAAGTGGCTATCTTAATCTTCTGTCATTTTACTAAGCATAACAAGAGTGTCTTTAATACTACACGATCATGGCCTTCTACCTGTTAGCTCTACTAAGCATAACGGGCTCTTCAAACAACTATAATTTTAATTCAGATTTTAATTTTTAGCTTAGAGTTCATTTTACATTAAATTAATTAAGTCCTCTATAAATATGAATTTCGACAGCCTCTCAGCATCTTTCTCACATAGGGGGCTACATTGGGAGTTTATTCAGCAGTCCACCAGCTCTACTAAGCAGAACGGTTAGTGCCTCATGACACTGCGACTATAATCTTCAAACCTATCAGCTCTACTGAGAATGATGAGGTCTTCATACACCTATATAGGATGATGTAATCTTGTTTCCATTGAAAATCTTTTTAGGACCCCTAGAAAGATGAAGAACATCATAGAAATATATCATGTTATCCATGCAAGAGGCCAAAAGAAGGACACTTGAATCTTAAGATAGAGAGGAAATCCCATGCTATATTTTCTACTTTTTTTTTGGAAAATGATTTGATGTTTGGGCACACTTGAAAATAAATGATTTCAGGTTTTGAGTATCCCAAAAACTTAACAACACTGTCCACTGCACCAGTACTAGCAATAGAGATATCATCTTTTAGGTAAAGTACATAGTAGCGCTCTTTGAATTAGCCTGAACTCTTCTAGTTCTCCTTCATGGGAAGATGAATGGGCTTCCTTAACAATAGAAGTAGACAATACATGCGCTACTCCATGGGAACCAAACTTACACCTATGATCCCAAATGGCAAAAGACCCATCTTTAGAACTGGAAACAAAAAGATTAAGATTTGATGAGTGTGAAGAAGCTAATTTCACACTGCCCATATCCCTTGTCAATAATCCAATACATTTTCTCCTTCAACATTAAATATCTTTATAGTTTGATCACCATAAGCAATAAGGAGGTGGGAGTCATCCTTAATCCAACAAATATCAAATATCGTGCTTTCATGAGCAACCCATTCAGAAACTTTTGCTTTTACCATCTTATCCTAGAAAGAAGAATGATAGGAGAGATGTTTTCGGTATCATAGCAGCTCATAAACCCTTCTTCATCAGAGGCCACAAGAATGGAGATTTTCCACTAGTCTTGTAAAATGAAAGGGCAAGAGGAGGCAAGGGATTGCTCAGCTGGAAGCATGTGATGGATTTTGAGTATGGCTATGGGCTTGTAGGGAGAACGTCATCGAGCTATAGCATGGTATGGAGGAGGTTTCATCATCATCCCTTGTTGTTATGGCATGGGAATCATCGAATTCTGCGTGTGAGACCAACAGGATGGATGAGAAGAGAGGCAGTCGAGAGGAATCAAAGTGGCCTCTTCAGCTGGGAGAGTTCGACTTGCAAGGACAAAGAGGGTTCATGCGATCGGCTTGTAATCATGATGAACGGATGAACAGAACAGAACAATGTTCAACCAAGAGCTATATATGGATGGATCTCAGCTGCTCACCCACCAACCAATAGTAGGGAGAAGTATTTTTTTTTTTTGGCTTGCAATAGGGATGAGATAAGGCTAAGTGGGGTGGTATGGGATGGATGATGTGGCAGCTTATTATTGGTCAAATGGGAGGTGGAGGCATGGGAATGGGCGGATGTGAGTTTCAAGTGCATATTAGGTGTAATTAGAAGATGATTAGATAGATTTATCTCAAAATACTTGCTAATTTTGATGAAATTTTAAGTGCAATAATCTTAGTTAAATTGGATATTTATTCTAGGTAATTTTGATATTCTGATGCAATGGCATAGTCTGTTTCATGATCGAATATCATTTAGTTTAATTCGATGATGAATTAGGTAACTTCTAATTTAATCATCACTTTTGACAGCTCGATACTCGTATAAACTCCTCCAAATTGAGTGCAACAATTTTATTTGATAAATTTCATCATTTTGATGTTAATGACATAATCAATTTCACAAACAGAGTTCATTTAGGCATTATCATACCCTTTGACTCTATTATGCATGTTAATGCATTGACGGCTCGATCTTGATCGGTCGACGTGGAATTATGTAATATGTATATCCTGATCAATTATGACCTTTTGAATGTGACTTTGACCATAACAGTTATAAATATATTTAGGATCTCAACATAAAGCCCAATGTCAACCTGAATACATATACAAGAAAACCTCATGTTTCATAGGAGAGGGTTGAACACCTTGATCATAAAAAAGGGCTCCTATCTAATATGGGTGATTGCATATGAGTTCAAATATATATTGCAAAGTATGATTTCCTTTACTGCAAATTAGTCATGATATGTTATTCAATCATAATATGTATTCATCTAAGAATCTCAGCTTAAAGCATGATATCAATTCAAATAAACATATAAAAATATCTCATGTCTCAGGGGCTTTTGATGCTTGTTGAGAAGGCATGTCTTTGGTCATATGCTTTATGCCTTGAGACTTATTGAAGACTTCAATCTCAAAATTGAAATTTATATTTTCCTCATATCCTAACTTCATGCCTCAGTGGACTTGATAGAGTTGATGACATGTTTTGAGATGAAGATGTCTTCAGTCTTATGCTTTGTGCTTTGACGGACTTATTGAAAACTCAATCTCAAAATTTGAAATTTATATTTTTCTCCTATCCTGGCTTTGTGCCTTGGTGGAATTAATGGAGTTGATGATTTATTATTGAGATGAGAATATCTTTGGTCCTATGCTTTGTGCTTTAATGAACTTACTAAAGATTCAATCTTAAGATTGAAATTTTATTTTTCTTGTCCTGACTTCATGCCTTAGCGGACTTGATGGAGTTGATGACTTGTTGGTAAGATGAGAACATCTTCAATCCTATGCTTGGTGCTTGGGCAGACTTGTTGAAGGCTTCATCTCGGGGATTCATATCTTATTTTTCCTTCTAACTTGGCTTTGTGCTTTGACAGACATGATGGAGGAAAATCCTAGATTGTCTTGAAGACTTGTCAAGTGATATGAAATTACCTTTTGCCCTAGCTTTTTGGTTTCGTGGGCTTATACAAGAATGTATGTCGGTGACTTAGCCCTCAGAGCTTGTGTTGGCTTAGTGGTTAAGAGTTATTAGACATATGCTTTATACATAACAAACATATTGATGACATGACTCCCTTAGTTTAGCATTTGGCTTTATACAAACATTAGGATGACTTCTTTGATCCTTAGCTTTCTGTTTGGTTGGAATTACTAAAGAAGAGTTCTCTTTGATTTTTGCTTTTTTGCTTAATAGAATTGTTGAAGGAGTTGAGATTTCACATTTGATATTGAAATCAAACTCTACTTACTACCTTCTTGAGTGATAATATTTTTTGTTGGATTTTAGAAAATGATCTTACGACCATTATGGATGAACTCCTAGTCTGGGCCACTTGAACTCACCAAGTTGGGGGGTTTTGGAGATTTAGATGCTCTTGTCTTTGAACTAACGAAGTATGATAATCTCTTACTAAGGACTTTGTGGCATGTTGAGTAAGCATACCTGTCAGCGACTCGACCATATTTGGGCGTGTGAGTCTGACCTTATGCACCCACTTGAGTCATGGACTTGAACAATTGATGGATGGTTTTATCATCAGGCTAAGGAGGTGGGGATCTCTTACTATGACCTTTGTGGCGTGTTGAGTAAGCAGACTTGTCAGTGATTCATCCATATTTGGGAATATTGAGTCTGACTTATGCATCAACTTGAGCCATAGATTTGATGTGAAAATGTGTCTCTAACTTGATTTGTTAAAGTTTGAAGACTTGAAAATTTCTTTTTTTTGTCATCAAGACTTTGAAACTTGTGAATTTGAATACATAATTTGAACATGTATATAAGGATCTCGGCTTTAAACATGATGTCAACCCAAATACAAAAGGAGGCACTTATCTTACACAAGAAAACCTAAAATTTTGCTATAAAATTTTAAAAAATATCCATTGTCTAATAGAGGGATGCTTGCTTTATTTCAAAAATGCATTATTGTGTTACAAGATAACTTACACATGTAATGACGGTGAGAAATAATTGGTACTCTCAGCACGATGACTAATTCTCCTTCTTAAAAGTTTGAGGATGCACCGTATGATCAAATGCATTCTTGTGATTATATTTTTATATGTAATACTTTTTTAAATATCGATCATTGATTGGCGACATTGGTCTTTCACCTTTGAAATCAATGAGCTGCTAGGCAATGGGATCCCCTAAATGACTCTCCAAAGTGTCGATCATCAAAAATTTTATCACATATGACCTTTTTCTTAGGCACTCATTCTTGACGAGTTTTATTTGTGGTGGATCTCTTAGAGTACAGCCTAAATGTCACGTCATTATCTTTCTTTAAGATAGTTTCACTTTGAGGCTTTGGCCTCCAAATTTATTTACATTTTTACCAAGACCTTTCGATGACGAATTCTTGGACCTGTGGTCCAAGTGTCATGCCTTGATGCTCACCGTGTGGGACTTGATTGGATTGGTGTCTATTATTATGGGAGAAGATCTCCTTAGTGGAGCTTGATACTTATTTTTCATCAGTCAAAACCCGATGCACTTTTGTAGATATAATTTTGAGTTTTCTAACTAGGGGAGCCAGAGCTTAATGTTGCTAAGCCCAAAAGATTACTTAATTTCACTAGTAGAGTTATTCTTCTTTACCCATCTAAAGTTTTCAAACATATTAGGTTGGAAAACTTGCCTCTGGTTCCATAATTGGTTCTATAATTTTCTACTTGAGCAATGGTTATTAAGCATGCAATTCAGCACCTCTTTTTTACAACTTTGTTGTGTGTTTTATAGATAGGGCATCAAGTTGCAGTGTTAGTTGTGTAACTAGTGATCCAGGCCATAGTTATGAAGCTCACACTTGATAATAATTATTTCACCAGTTTTCATCCTTCAAATATGTTTATCTTTTCACTAGGACCTTTCAGTAGTGGATTCTTAGACATGTTATCCCAGTGTCACGCTCTGATGCTCATTGTGCGGGACTTGAATTGATTGACATCTTGTCGGGATTGTATGAGGAGGTCTCCTTGGAGGAGCAACTCTAGGCTCCCTAATGACAAGATATTGATATTTTCTTTTCATCAGTCATTTCTCCTTAGCAACTTTAAGGACTCGATGCACTCTCACATATACGTTTTTGAGTTTTCTCACTGGAGAAGCTGTAACTTGATGTCATCAGGTCTAGAATGATTCTTTGATTTGACCAGTAGTGTTATTTCACTTTACCCATCTTAGGCTATCAAACTTATTATGGGTTGGAATACTCGCTTCTAGTTTCACAACTAGTTGTACAATTTTTTGCTTGAATAATGGATGTTGATCATAGTTTAACATTTCACTTTCTCCACCATCTCTAAGTTAGTTTGCTTTTAAATGAAGTAGCTTCTACGTCGCTACTTCTTCTCGAGTCTTCCACCTCCATATTTATTTTTCTTTCTATTGGGACCTTTCAGTAGAGGATTTTCAAACATGCAATTCAGTGTGTCACCTTGATTTTTATTGTCCAGAAATTGCTTATAATGATCTTGAGCATTACTCAATCAGAGTAGCATTTTAGTGAAGCTTTCTCATTTTCTCTGATAATCGAGCATTGATACTTTTTCTTCATAAGACCCTTCTCATTGACAACTTTCAACACCTGTGCACTCTAGAGGATAGAGTCTCGGGATGCCTCCTTTGTGGGGTTATAGGTTGATGTTATTGCCCTCAAAATGATTATTTGATATCACCAGTAGAGCTGTTCCTTTCCACATACATAAGATTTTTAAACTTGTTGTGAGTGAGAACACTCGCTTCTAGCATCAAGTATGATCATATGGTTAGTAATTTAGACAACAATTGATAAGCTCACAGTTTAGCATTACATCTCATTTTTGCTTTCTACTCAATATTTCTCTAGAAGAGGAGGCTTCACATCATGCCTTTATAGTACAAAAGGTTCAACTGATAGAGTCTTGCATTCACAGGTATGATTGAAACTTTATGATAGTGCCTTTTATGACTAGCACCTCAGAATGATCCAATCTATTGAATACAAAGGTTCTCTTTCGAGAAACCTTAATAGCATTAGTAGCCATTCCAATTGTCCTCCTCTCCTACATACTTTGGTGTGTACAATATGCAAGTGCTTCATGTAGAGAATTATTTGCAGCACTAATTACTGAGAAGTTTATACTACTAAATTATATGGTAGGTCCAGCATCTCCAATATTGATAATTATGTTGATCAAACAAATTTTGTCACCATACCCAAGTTTGACAATGAAAATAGTATTCTGTAGATAAACTCTTCACAAATAAAAGATGAAATTAATAATTAACAATCAATATTTCACCCCATAATTTCAAAATGTAAATATATTACATAACAAAACAATATGTAGAATTATATTTATAATTAATTTAAAATTTATTTTTTTAGTTTATTCCGCTACTACTATAGCTCATATTTGACTAGTCAAAAATGGAAAGAGAAACATGTCCCTAGCGAAGTTGCTAAAAATCTATGGGCTCCAAAAAGTTACCACCGACCTCTTGATGTAGAGAGTTTGATTTATGTGTCGGTCAAATTCTCAGAAGATAGATGGAATAATAGATAAGACACTACTCAGAGATTTTGCCCTTATTTTGTGAGGACTTTAGATCTGGTTCTAAGTTTTCTATAAGCGCAAGCACCTACAGTTAATTATCCCTTCTAATGCTGAGAAAGAATTTTCAATTAAGGCTAGTTGTTAGATCGTTGAATGCATATAGTAGTAATATGTGGAGTTTTGGAATTGTGAATTTCTAAAATTTGTCATCTTTTAACTTAAAGTGGATGGTTGAGGGAACGATGACACGCCTGATCAAGATCTCATGGTTCCATCATCCCAGGCTATCATGGTCCTTAGTGTACTTAGTCCTAGGAGGTAGTTGACCAAACCTAACCGAAGGATCCTTGTCAGCAGTCATGGGTTGCGTCGTCCAAGGAGACCTTATAGACCTGGGGTGGTGTTTGTCTAAGAGACAAGCTTAAGTCCACCTAAACTAATAGAGAGTTTTTGCCCTATCAAGTGCACTTTATAGTTCACAACTCAAGGTATAGAGCCATTGGGTAGCATACAGGCTACAGTTGTGACTGTAATATAATGTTGTCATTTGGCGGTGACCACCTAGTCAGAGAATTCTGGTCATAACTATATCATATGTGTAGCTTACTAGCCAAATCACATAGTCAGAGGACACGTGCCATGTCTTACTAGCATGAGATTGATTGAGAGTAAACATAGTTATATACTTGACTTGACATTGGCTCATTTGTGAGCTGGAGTTTTCTTAATATGCCACTTAAGACAAACGATTGTGGAAGGTGGATAAATTGACTTTTGCTTTAAATTTTTAAGGATTGAATTTCATTTAGACGTTTATAACTTAATAGCATATTAAAATTTTCCTTTAAATTAATATTTGATTTAAAAGATTCAAATTAAATTGATCTAAATTGTAAATGCATTTTGATGATGGTATCCCCTCCGATTGAATTCTCCATTAAACACAGACATCATTAGGGTAAATAAGTCTGCTTGATCAGTTAGTTTATTATTTTAGATCCTCTCGACTCTATCAATTTAATAATAGAAGATCTAATCTAGATTTATACTTTAAGAGTTTTGAATTTGATAATATTTAATGTAAATATCTTAGACATTTTGATAATAATGATCCATCTATTTGATATTCTCAATCAACTCGGTCATCATTGAGGAAAATAGAAAATAGTCGTTATATTGTCATATGATAGAATTAACTTCTGAGATTTTTCAAGTGGAGAAAGCTATAACAACATCATTAGGTTTTGTTAACCCGGATCCAGCCATCATTAAATTTCTCAACTACCATACTTCAATAAATCTAGTTATCAAAAATAAGCATCTTATCAAAAAAAACTTCTAGAAGATAGAAATCAATAGCTAAACATAAATATAATAAGGATAAAAAAAATTATCTCAAATATATCTTGAATCTAAAAACCCCGAAGGAGAACTAAGAAATGAGAAATTACTAAATTATTTTGATGATTTTTTTTCTCCATTTCTAAATCAGCTATTAACTTCCTTGATGGAAATTTGCCCTCTTAGGCAATTTCAATAAAGGAAAATTGCCAACTTATAAAGATAAGTATGTCATGATCCATAAAACTCAATAGATCAGAAAATCTTGACAATATTAGAGTACTTCAGCTAAAATAGAATGCAAATAATGTATGCAATTTTTTTAAACTAAGTATCATTAGAATATTAATTAAGTAATTAAGTATTGTTAAAAAAATTAAGAATAGATACTGCCCAATTAGTCGCACGCTCATCTGGACGTGTGGTTAATGCGATGAGGCCAATCACCCACTTAGTGGGCGACTGGCTTCAGATGTTTTTTTTATTTGCAATGTATCTTTGATTTGCAAAGCTTGGGATATAAGAATGGTATTAAGTCAAAAATAATTCTTATCGTGCAAAGTATCTTGACAATTTTGATTTTCATTCCTTCTAATAATTATTTTATGATTTAAGCATAAATATTAGTAAGCACACTTGTATCTTCTATATTTAGATTTATGTTTTTATTTAGCTTGTGAAGTTGAGTTAATCTTTAATATTGTGCTTTTTTATAATAGGTTCACTTATTACCTTTCTTACTTAATTTACACCTTAATTCATTTGTATAGTGACGAACTTTAAAACAAATTTATTTTATTACAAGTTTATAAGCTAAAACATTTGAATGTCATACAACACAAAACAATACGCAAAAGAGTTGAGTAGAAATAGATAAAAAGATCAATGAATGAAATAGATAAAAAAAATGTAGTACATATCATAAATAGACTACCCTAAATATCTAACGCCTCTGGCGTCTGCGTGAATCGCACCACTCCCGGTGTGTCGCGGTGTGCGGGATGGATGGTCACGCGCGGATGACCCTCCGGTGCAAGATCTTTGGCATCCGATTGTCTGTCGGAAGATAGGTGGTCGTGACTCATACGTAAGCTGATATGTGGAAGGACCTAGATCAGCATACATAGATGGACCTAAATCCGCATAAATAGATGGCCTGGTGCTCCAATCATGATGTGCGACACCCTCTATAGGCACCGATCCATAATATGTGTCCCTGATATGTACACTCGATCCAGTCTCGCATAGCGGCTTCATCTATCAACGCATCCCTATAATGGTCATCTACACGACCGTATGGGCGAAGATGTCCCAGTCGAGATGTGCTCCGCTACACAAAAAATAGTATGAAAAATTAGCACTTATATAAATATTGAATTCAAATGAATACTTATATTAGCACTTACATAAATACACTCCAGTGCTCGCAGTAAGTGGTGAGGATCTATCGAGGTGCCCGATACTGAAGCCCATGATCGAACCCATGTATGTCGTCATAGTCATCCTATCAACTTCCTCATCTAAGGCCTTGACGAGGCAATCCCTTCGCCTCTCCTAAGCGACAATGTGTGACTGGTGATAATCAACCCAGTCGACATCCACTTTACCCCGACCATCAACCCTTTTGAAACTAGGATTAACCGGGGCTACATCTACTCTGAGAATGAGGCTGAATTGGCGCAGCACTCTATCTGGAAAATGTCACTCAACCTTCTTCCAGTTGATCAGAGGAACTCGTGATAACCATATCTCAGAGTCTGATGAGCATGTATCTGATAGACGTGTCGTGATCTGCTCACTGTATGGCTCCCAGATCACCTGCACATATTAAAATTTATGTTAAATTAGAATAAACATTACAGATACTTGAACTGAAGTGTTATCTACAAGTCTAACCTGAGTAAGCCGCAAGCCATCCAGTACATTTCTGTATACTGCAACGTTCATTATTGGCTATTGGTGAACATACTTCTCGTTCCATCTATGTACACAACACAGTTTAAATAGATGTATAAGCTAAAATTTTAGAAGTATAATTAACAAAATATACCTCAACCAAATGCTGAGATCGTCAAGCTCAGTAGGATATGGCACATGTAGAGTCGGCCTCCCCACATGAATATGCTCCCAAGACCATATCTAAAGAAGGTGAAGGTAGCCATGTTGGCCAGTAGGCTGTCATCGATAGCTCCTCTGGTGTAGAATTGCTGCACCCATAGTCATCATACTGAATGTATCCAGTCTTAGTGGTAGATACTTAGGTGGACTTACATCAAGTGTCCGGTAGTAAGAAACAGCCAATAAGAAATAAAATGTAAGCACATACGTGCCGAACAAACTCCTCGGTACTCAGACTAGTGTACGACTCCCTGTAAAAAGTCTACCTTAGCCACCTCAGTGGCATGCATGTCTGTGTGTGTTAGCACATCCTGAATGTCGACCTGATGTATGGACTAATCGGGTCATGATACATCACGTCTGGCATGAGGTGTCATCCCAACAGATCATCGCAGTAATCAGGCCAAGTGTCCCATCTCTTCCCCTCGCCAATCACAATTGGGCCTATGATAGGTGGCCCATCAACCCGTAGTCCCAGGATCATTGCCACATCCTAGAGCGTCACAGACATCTCACCGACAGCAAGGTAGAAGTTGTTGGTCTGCGGAGTCCATCTCTCAACCAAGGCAGTCACCAGATGATGATCTAGGCGTATGAAGCGAAGCTGGCTAACACAGTGTAGGCCCACCTGCTCTAGCCCATGGATGAATCGTCTACAAGTGATAGGCCACTCCTTCAGCATAAGCAAGTGTGACGTGGCCTCAAGTACAGTGCTCTGCCAACAAAAAAAATTTGTCATTAACCAACATAAAAGGTAAGCAGACATAACGTAAAACATAAATTAAATATTACTTACGATTGTCGGGTGAGCGGCTCGATGCCACATAGGGAGGCAATGCTAGATGAACCTCGTGTGCTCCACGGTGGGGTGGCCTCCTTAGCATGGCTACGTTGTCATCATCTAGCTAGCTGGCAGGCGGTGCTCCTCTGCCATCGTACCTGTCAAAAAAACAAGCACAAAAATTAGTAACAGGCCAAAAAAATAAGCGTAAATATCAATATCATACAGTTTTAATATCCTATGGGTAAAATTTAACATCCTATAACTAAAAGGGAGAACGTACCGTCGATTGTTAATATTGTGAGGGCATGATGACCTATAGTGGTCAGTTGTCTTGCATAGACTACAGGTTCTACCACTGTTATCGATATTTTATCCATTATGTTTACGAGTCCCTTTCGTCTGTCGACCTTCATAGAAATTTGGTAGTTGTAATGCTATTAAACCATGCTCTGTACTAAAATATGGCCACTCAGAATGGTCAAGCAGTGTATGAAACTCATTTATGTATGTCAACTTATACATATGCAGTGTGAAGTATTGTGACACACACGTGAGGTAGCTCAACCATCTAAATCCAGTCGCGGTGAGCATGGCAATGATATATGATCGCTTTTATTGCACTACAACTACAAAGGCCATTATCAGCAAATCAACTCTAAATGATCGACTGCCAAAACTTGCATCTCATGTGGGTTGATGTTCACAGGTTCAGGAAAATGTCTAGACTCCCTTTCAGTATCCTGTAACATTGTGGATGCCCTTTGGGTGAAAATAGCTAAGTTGGCATCTACTTGTTGAGTTGTAGTGGCTAGTCTTTTCATGAACAAAGCTACTAAGTTGTAGTAGATAGCAGTGATTAGATCATGTATCTATAAATCACGTTCCCATTTCAGGACACCATTAAAACACTCATATGCATTAATCGTCATTGTCCCATAAGGCATTCCACCATCGTGCACAAGTGACCAATTAACAGGGTCATGCTTTACAAGCCATGTGTGTGCTTCTTCTTTTATATTTTTAATATCTAATATTAACCGATTGAACTAATGGATATCATCAGTATTTCCTGTCATGTACATCTTTTGACATAGAAATTCAACATCACCAATACCCAATCTACGTATTATCTTTTTAAAATTTTTACGTAGATGACGCAAACAATGTCTGTGAGCTGCCCATGGAAATACTTCTTTACATCCACATAATAAACCAGCATGTTTATCAGATATTATGCACAGATCACGTCTAGCAGACACAATAAGCTACATATCATGCAAGCATATTAAGAACCACAGCCAGGCATCAATCGACTCAGACTCCACAACGGCAAAGGCCAGTAGAAATAACTCATTATTTACATTAATTCGAACAGCAGTTAATAATGTACCATGATACTTGCTTAACAAAAAAAGTATTGTCTAAGCTCAGCACTGGTCGGCAGCTACTCCATCCCATGATTGAAGGACCAAATGCCCAAAAAAGTCTCTAGAAGCATTGTGTACTATTAGACTAAATTTTGTACACTGTACCAAGTAAAGTACTGTAAATTAATTTCATATAAAGACTTAGAGTCCTGTAAGACTCTTCCTAGCTGCCAAATATAGTTTTATTGCCTTATGCCTTGCATCCCAAGCCTTCATGTATGAAACTTTAACATTGAATTTTGACTCCATTCTACCTATAATCTCTCTAGGTTTCAAATCTATCTGGTGCCTGATCATAGGTATAATGAAGTAAGCTATGAATTTTGAACTACACTATCGATGACCGGCTACACTTACTGCATTGATACATCTATGGTTTTCACCAACTCTTGATATTCTCCAAGAACCCCCTAAGCGTCTGCTACTGCTATAATGAAAATGCTACTTACATGGTCTTGTTGGACTATCATATTGTACGCATACAACCGTGTAGTTCTTTTGGTTAGAGGTAACTGTTTAAAATTGAACATTATTTACTATGCACCATCCAATAACAGCAAATTACAGACTTTGTTTACTTGCAAAACACATACCTTCGATAAGGTCACCTGGGATTTCAATATCATCCGTTAGGACAGTTTCGTCAGATGGGCCGTCAAAGTAAACATCGTTGTCCCACTCTCTTGTAGTTTGACACATCCGGACATACTCATTTGTGGACAACAAATGACTCTCACTGTCAATATTTTGGAGTGAGTAATTTTTTAGAAGATTATTACTGTCTAGATTCTCAAGTATAATGGCTTCTATTCTACCCCAAGTGAACAATCATCATCACTAATATCCTACTCAGACTCACTACTCGAACCATCATAGTCGATACTCATCTTCGCACTAGGCATATATGGTTCTTGACGATGAACAATATCGCCGCCACAAAACTCATAAGTTGGATGACAACCTATCATATTAATTAGTACAAGAGTAAACAGATAAAGGTTGACCATATATTACCTGGGAATCAACTCATCAAAACTACGTTGTGTCCCCAGAGGTGCATGTGTGATGAAATCCTGTGTATGCATCAACGGTATATCTACTGACCTTATTACCGGATCAGCTGATGTGGATGCAACATTAACATCCTCCATTTTGGCATACAACATCTCGGAAGCTTCATCCGGTGTAACTTCAGCGTCATCAAATATTACGACGCTTTAAATCTACCACCCCGGATAACAACTATAAGTAGTGATTGTGGACGCTCACGGATCAATGTGCAAGGTTCTCATAATGCATTTGCTTCACATTTGATGTTGGCTCATAGATGGTCTCTATTCATTCTTGCAAAACAAATTATATGAATAATCAAAAAATTCATATCAATCAACACCCTAAATAATACTACCATTGTCTACTTAACACCTGAAGCGCAACACATAGCACAAAACCTACAAATCAAATCCCAAATAAAAGTCTCACAATACAACTCCTATCCCAAACACATACTCTATTAATTTATAAATTGATAGAAATAGAGATTTACCGTGTCTTCTGAAACGGCAGATATGCGTTAAAAAAAGTAGAATCCGCCACAGAAAACTTCCCCGAATAAAATGGAGACGTCGAAATCATCGCCGGAAGCTAATGTTGGCTTCCAACAGCTGCTAGATGGGAGAAGGAAGTTGTTAGCTGTAATGAGCGTCGGGAAGAAAGGGAGTTTATTTATACTGAGAAGACGGCACAATGTAGGCGGTTGGAGTGACACCGACGGTCGCCAAGTTTCAAGATGGAGAGAACCGTGCTCGGATAGAGAAATCGGGCGGTCAGAGCTCCGAGGGTGGCGGAATCAATGGGGGTGGCCGAATCGAGCAAAATTGAGAAATCGAGAGTATTAGGGCCGATCGGGGTCGATCGGCCCTAATAGAAATCGCGGCCAGTCCCCCACTTAATGGGCGATTGGCTTTGGTAGTCTAAAGCATGGGCGACCTGTCTGAAGCCGTTGACGGCCTCAATTTTATGTGTACGATATGCCGTCGATCGATGTGGCGTGGCTCATTAATTACTATCTATTCTTAAATTTTTTTAACCATAGTTAATTATCTAATTAACATTCTAATAATACTTAGTTTAAAAAAAATTTCAATAATGTATCGATTGATGAAGGATCAACAATTAATAATTTATTTGGGATTTCAACTATTATTATTATTATTTTCCTTCGTTCAAAGTCCCAACATTAAACAAGTCTTTTTTTGGGGGGAAAATTGAGGGCCGCTCCTAGATTTCATTAAAAGATCAAGGCAAATACCAAAAAAATAGATTAGGGAAATTCTTTCCTAGTCTGCCAAAAACCTTGTACAATTGATCATTTATAGCCTATCAGAGAACAAAATACAGGAAAGCTTTAAAAAAAATACATGAGAGTCTGAAATAAACTACTATAAAATAATAAAGAAATGAGCATTATAAATAAGAGAATGTATGAGATGAGATGAGAGTTCAAGATGTCCAGCAATTGGGGATGAAATTGCTTGCGTCAGGCGACCAACAAACCGATGTATCAACCAGAAAAACTATCAGCCCAAATGATAAAAATGAACCCAGCAGCCAAAAATGAATAGCAGCCAAGATAAAAATAGCCAAGAAATTAGAGTGAGAGAAACCAATTTTAGATGTGATAACACCTTGATCCATTTCCAGTAAATGACATTTTGCATATATATAGCCACCGAGAAAACCCAGCAGCCAAAAATAATGGAAATGCCCAACATTCACCTGTCAAGTAACCCGAGATGTACTCGTACAACTGAAATCCATTTGCATAATACTCAAATTAAGCAGAGCAAAAGAGCAGAAAGAATTGGACCACCCAGATTAAGCATAAAAGTTGGCTGTCAGATTAATATCCAGTTGATATATGGTAGTTGGCTGTCAGTTGAGCGATTCAGCTGGAAACTCATCATTGCTCCAATAGAAAAAGAAACAGACACTGTAAGCAGAACTGAAGAACCAGAAAGCTTCAAGATTCCAATCATGATCCTCACATAGTATTCATCATAGGAAAAGAAAGGTCATTAGTCCAATCGATAACATGTCCCGCAAAGAAAAAATAATGTGTCTTATAATATATTAGAGAGAATATAGATATTGAATATGATCCGGCAAAGTATAGTTGTGGTGCCATCTATTGCTTTTGATTTTTATAGCATTGCAAATGATTTTGATAACCCCTCTAGTCTCTTGACATGTGTTGTTAAAAATGCGTTGATTTCTTTCCTTCCATATATAAAAAGCCGCAATAGGTATAGCAAGAAGAAAGAATTTTTTTTGTTTTACAGTGAATTTGATCCGCATAAAGAAGTAGTTGAGTTAATGTACAGCCCAAATGAAAAAAAGAACCGTGAGGTATAGTAGCTCTAATAATATCCATGGAATATGAGCATTCAAAGAAAAGATGGTGATGATTTCCGTTAACCTTCTAGCATAGAACACATAACTGATTAACCAACATACCCCTCTTAATCAATATGTCTTTTGTTTTCATTCCATTCAAGATTATTATCCAAGCAAAAGAAGCAAATTTTAATAAATAACCTTTGTGCCATATGAACTTTATCCAGCACAGTTTAGATTGATTTTGAAAAAGATAGTTATGAGTTGCTTTGTGGCTATATTTTTCCTTTTTCAGCCATAAACTAACCTTCATTAATTGGAATGATTTGGATCTTGTTTAAACATTAATAAGGAGTATGTTCATTCATAGGAAGTTTCCAATGGTTCTCAAAAATAGCTTCACAAACCAGCATGGATGTGGAGCAATTAAACCAAGTAAACACCATAGGCCCAAACATTTCAACCAGAGAGAAACCTCCTAACCATGGATCAAAAAAGAATGAAAGCTTGCTTTCAGTTGTCACCTGTAAGGTGATGCAACCTCTACATCTAACCGTCATATTTTTTAGCTCTTTAACTAATGCAGTATTCATAGTAGTAGTGCCACTCCAAATTGAGAGGTGCTGATTTCTGAAAAAAATTAGTAAGAAGAGAATTGGAATTATATAATCTCCAAATAATTTTAGCCTTGCACATTAGATTTAAAGAGTCTATACTAGCAAGTCCAATTCCCCTAACATCAATCGGTTTGTTAGTGTTTTCCCAAGCTATAGTGTGAATTTTCTTTTCAGCCCCATTATTGTAAAGGAAGGAAGAGATGAGCCTCTTTATAGACTTTCTAACCTTTTTGGGAATGGACAATGCTCTAAACCAATAAGCACAATAGCTAGCACATGTAAATCTAATCAATTGTAACCAACCAGCAAAAGAGAGTAATGATCTTTTCCACCCAGCAAACCATTTATGCAATTTGTTAAAGATTTTATCACAATCAGTCGATTTCAGCCTTGAATGAGAGATTGAGAGACCTAAATAGTTCCAAGGCATTTCAGCAATATTAAAACCCATGAGAGAGCCCAGCTCATTCCTTGGCCGAAAGTCTACAGCTTTGGAGAAGCAAATATTGGATTTGCTACCATTCGAAGAGAGGTTTGACTCCTTGTAGAAGGAGTAGAGAAGAGATGATAGATAGCTAATATTAGCATGGTAAGCCGATCCAAAAACTATCAAGTCATCAGCATATATAAGATGAGAAAGAATCCCATTTGCAGTTTTGATCGGGCTGAATCTATCAGCATTAGTGTCATTTTCCAATAATCTAAAGAAAGCGTCAATTGTGATAGCAAAAAGATAAGGGGATAATGGGCAGCCTTGCCTTAAACCAATGGAAGAGAAAAAATAGCCCGATAGTTCACCATTAAGTATAATGGAGAAAGGCACATGCAACACACAAGCTTCGATCCATTTTATGAAAGTTTGGGGAAAATTCAGAAGCTTAAGTCTATGTATAATAAAGTTTTTGTTGGCGTTGTCAAATACTTTTTGAAGATCAATTTTAGCACAGAAGCTCTTTGGTTTATGTTTTTGATTGAATCCATGCAAGACCTCATTAGCTAAGATAATATTGTCAGCTATGTCTCTACCCTTTAGAAATACGGAGCGGATGGACAATATGTGGTAGAATCATCTAAAGCCTACTAGCAAGAAGTTTTGATATCACCTTATATAATAAGTTGCACAAAGAAAGTGGCCGATAATCTGTAATTGTTTCTGCATGACAGGATTTTGGAATTAGAGTGATAGCAGTGTGTTTGACCCTGTGAGGCAATATATAAGTAGAGAAAAAGTATTGAATAGCATTCACTAAATTGCATCCAGTAATCTCCCATGTGTCCTTAAAAAATTAAGATGTAAAGCCGTCCGGTCCCGGTGTTTTTTCAGATCCAATGTCAAACACTACAGTTTTAATATCCTCAGTGCTGAAAGATTGAGTAAGTAAAGTGCTTTGTTGAGTAGTGATTTGAGGTCCAATGGGGATGTTAAGCCAATCCTCATTAGTATCTCTATGAGGGTTGTTTAGAATGTTTGCAAAATGTGTTGTAATCTCCCTAGCCATGTCTTGTTGAGAACAAATTTCAACATCATTAACCTTCAAGCTTTTGATATTATTTTTACTTTTCCTTATGCTGATTTTTTGATATAAAAATTTGATGTCATCTTCTCCTCTTGTAAGCCATACACATTTTGCCCTTTGTTTGATCCAATTATTCTCAATCAATAGCCTCATTGAGAGATTTTGAACCTGAGAGTCTCATTTAGATATTCAAAATTTAGAGGGTTGAAATCAAGTTTGAGTTGCAAGTCTTCAAGTTTAGCTTTCAGCCTGGAGATATTATTTGCAATGTAGCTATAAGAGTGCCAGTTTGCATTATTAAGAGCTATCTTTGTGTTTTTAAGTCTATTACAGAAAGCAAATATTGGGTCCCCATCCACATGCTTGCTCCAAGCATGTTCCACTATGTCAATAAAATCTGGGCATTTTTTCCAGTAATTTTTGTACATAAATCTGTGCTTGAGAATTGGCTTCTTTCCAGTAGAGAGAATAATAGGAGAATGATCTGATGTAAGAGGAGACATAACCTTCCAACCAGAATGAGGATAGGTGTTCATCCATTGATAATTGCATAGTACCCTATCTAACAAACATCTAATTGGGTTATACATTTATTGATTAAACCAGCTAAATGCATGTCCCATATTGTTAGTTTCCAGGAGACCAGATTGAGATATAAAATCATTGAAATCTGCTAATTTACTTGGGGGTATAGAACGACCCCCCATTTTTTCTGAATGTCTTCTGATGCAGTTAAAATCTCCCATAATGATCCATGGCTAGTTAATATCACTAGCTAATGAGCTGAGAGAGTTCCACAAATCTTTTCTACCAAGGTTGCTATTGTCAGCAAAGACAACAGTGATGAGGAAGGATTGAGTTGATCCCAAAGATATTCTACCATGTATAAATTGAGGATGCTTACAGATAGTAGAGTAATCAATTTTATTAGTGTTCCATTTTATCCATATTCGGCCATTTGGTGCTTCCAAAAAATTGTCCACCCTGTCTTCATTATAGAAAATGTCAAAATGTTTGCTGTTAGTGGTAGTGGATAATGTATGCTGAGCTAACTTGGTCTCAAGAAGACACATAATATCAATGTTATTATCTTTGACAAATTTTCTGCAGTCAGTGACCCAAATGTCACTATTGAAGCCTCTTACATTTCAAGAGACAATATTAATAGAGTTATGCATTATCTAATGGTATTGGGAGGCCCCCCTTTAGGCCTACCCTTTCTACCTTTGGTCAAATTGAGCACAAGAGGTGTTTTGGATGTTGAAGCTATATCAGTTGATGAGATTGTATTATTCTCCTTAGGATTCTCAGGCAAAGGGTTAGACAAAGTTGCAAACAGGTTTTGCACTGGAGATGTGATTGGAATTGGAGGTACAACTGTGTTTGAGATAGCATTTTCATTTTCTACACTAATATATGAATCCTCAGTAGCAGATTCAATGCTAGAGGACGGGTTATTTATTAGGAGATTTAGGTCTAGGGTTGGGGCTGGTATGGTGACTGTGGTATGCATGGGCATAGGCTGAGTGGAGTGGAGTGTAGTGGATTGGGGTTTCCTCATAGGCCCAGAAGATTTTCGGTTCAGTGGCAAGGAGTGGATAGGCTTAAAGTTTGGAGATTTAGGGCAGGTAGATGGGGTGTGTGCAAACGTGTCGCATGGGATAGGTTTCCATTCATAACTCACTTGTTGTAAGATTTCCTTTCCATTGAGGGAGAGTTTTATGGCTTCGGGTAGAGTGGATTTAGTGTTGATTTGAATGCTAACTCGAGCAAAGGTCAATCTAGCCCCTTTAGCCATAAGAGGATCAACAGTAAGGGGTACTCTAATTTTACTAGCAATTTTTGATATGCCCTTTTCCGACCAACAACAAAGAAGAAGATTGGGGAATTTAACCCAAATGGAAATATCCTTGAAATCTTCTCTGGGAAAAGTCCTGTCCATTTTTTAATAAAGAAAGGTTTTCCCAAAATGAACCACATTTAACACCATCTCATAATCCTCATTACAATTGAATTTGAACAAAAGAAACCATCTGGGGAAATAAGATCGTTAGGAGGAGGCCATAATTTTCTTATGGCTTGAAGTAAGTTTTCATAGTAAGGTCGCCTGCCCAAAGCATGTCCCACTAGTGCATTGCTCCACAGTTTGGAACCATCCACGATTTTCTCCTCTGAGAAAGAGATGACATCTTCCTCCAGAGGCATAAATGAGAGATTGAATGGGGTAGCGATTGAGGCTTGAGAAGTGAGCAGACTTTTCCAGTTGAGGGACGAGATACCTCGGTTAGCTTCCACCATAGTGCGGCCGCTAAGGCCTTACGACCTTGCCACGAAGGGAGGAACACTATCTCAGCCGATTTTGTGATTTCCTTTCAGAAATCGGAGGATTTCGCAAGGCTGGAAGGGGAGAAGAGGGGGGTGCGAGGAAACCCTAGCCAGTTTCCTTGGAAAGAGTTGGGATGCAGTATTGATAAAATCTTCCTTTTACATTGAACAAGTCTTAGGGAATGCTACGAGCAATAAATCTTTGTCACATGCGGGCTGAAAAGACAGAAATAAAACTTTCATTTCTCGATCTTCCATTCCAAGAATATGAATTCTTGCAAAAATTCATTAAAGAAATGTCTCAATATCATTCATTCCAAATGTTAAGATCTCTTATAAAATTGAATAAATGACGTATCATTTATCCAACAATACTTGAGAGTTTTCAAGGCTATAAATTGAGCAACAAAATATTTTTTCCTCAAAAGTTGATGAAATCAACATATAAAAATAAGAGTATGTTCAGGATAATTATAATTTTTAAAAAAATTAATTATAAAATTATTATGAAAAAATCAATTTTTTAAAAAATTATTGTGTATTAAACATATTTTTCTTTTTAAAAATTCAAATAACTATTTTTTCACGGTTTCATAATTTAATAGCTCTCATTTTGAAAAATATTTTTTCACAACAATTTTTTTTTAATATCACCAAAAAAAATAAGTAGGCAAATATAATTGTATTGCTTTTTAAAAAATAAAATAATCATAAAACTATCTCAAAAATATCTTAAATTAACATTTAAGTGATGTTGGATTGAAAGCATCAGTATAGTGTGTTGGTATTATGCTTTATGTTAGTATATATAAAATAAAATCATCAGCTTTATTATGAAAAAGGAGCCACGACTTATAAAAAAGAGTTTTTCCAAAGCTTATTTTTATATGAATTACAAAAATTGCTTTTTTTTTTTTTTTTTTGAGAAGTTGAAAGAAATACGGGATGAATCAATAGAAGAAAAGCCTTAATTTTATCTTAACATTTATTGATTTTTTTTAATGAATTAATAAGTAAATATATAGTTTCACTGTTCAAAGTCACACAGACAACTGTAGCCGCTTAATATTCAAAGACGTGTTACCAGCAATAAATTTTTTACAGGCTTAGCTTCGCAGAAGAACACTTCGGAACTAATATTCAAAGGCTGCCGCTAAATTAAGAAAAGCATTTGGTCCTTCGCTTCCATAAGAAGCTTCTCACCTATAGATTTTTAAACTTCAAAGTTAATGGCTTTCTTAGTTGAAAAGCTTGTGTTCTTTTAGATGATAGTCCATTCAAACGCGAATACTAATAGCAAACAGTTTCTCTATCAGAGAAATACTAGGCTGAGTAATATAGATAAACAAAATTATTTTTGACTCTTCAGGTAAAAATGGGGAGAAATATACGCTGGAATATTTTAATTAAAATAGCCATACTTTTTTAAAAAATAAGTATAATAAATAATTAATTAATCAAAATTCTAGGAATAATTAAATTTATCTCATAAAAATTAATTTAAAAAATGCAATATAAAATTAGTAAATTAAGATCTATGTTAATCATGTTTAAGCAGATTTGAACATTACAAAGCACGATTTAACCATTTTTTCTGCTCAAGTAAACGGTGCATCACATGTTTTTCAATTTACACTTGCCAAGACACTTTTCCAAATTTTTGTTGGTCTGATGTGACAATGCGGTAACCAGTTTTTTTTTTTTTTCTTATGGTATTTTTAGGCTGTGTAACAACACATTTTTTACTACTTATGGCCTATCTCCAAGGCTTACACAATAATATTATATAATATTAAAAATTTTATTAATCGAAACACAAATCTTAATATCAAAAGCAATCTGATCCTAAGTCAAAACAAGTCCAGATCAAACACTTAAAATATTATTGAAAACTTTGGGATATTAGTTAAATCTCTAAATAGTTCCTAAATATGGAGTGTTTATGATCAAATCGAGCGTCTTGACGAGCCGAATCTAACAAGCCCAAGATCTCTTGATTTTGACTTCATTTGAGCATTCAAATACCTAAAATACATGAGATGATCAAGAGAACATTTTGAGCCATCCGATGGAGTGGTTTGAATTTTGCATGTATTTATAGAAACGTTATCCCTCTAATTTATAAATGATCATTCTTCACGAGAGAAACTCGCTAAAGAGAAGAGAGTATAAACCTCAAAATCCTCCAAGAATAATCGTGCCATCGCCGATCATAACCAAATCACCGCCATCAACCACCACCGTCGGTTCTCGCCACCGTCGATAGTCGCCACCGCCGATAATTATGGGTAAAATACTTTTTAAAAGGATGTCATGAGTGTCACACATATTTTAAAAAAATAGACATCATACTCAGTATAATTTTAAATTATTTTACTTTTTACTATAAAACTTTTAAAAAATAACCAAAAATTAGTAGTCAAATTAAGTTAAAATTATTTTTTGAAGAATAAAATAACAAAAAAATTACTTTAAATGTACCCTTAGTCAGAAATTATTGAAGGTTCTTAAGCATGAGAGGACAATAGGTCCCATGTAAATAGTCATTTTGACTTTGATGACATTTTTTAATAGGCATATGTACATAGAAAGTTAATGTCATTGAATTTGTGATTTTAGTTTGGAGATCAATGATAATGATAGCTATTGTCTTTTAAACGCTAGGGGTGGAATTAACTTATTACTTCATTAGCCAAATTAATTCTAGAAAAATAGAGTCGAGAATATCCCAAAGTGTGAGAAAGATAGATAAATGACTTCTAAATATTTTTTTTTCCTTAGCTCAAGCTCTTGTTGTATTCTATAAGTTCATATTAGCACGATGACCAGCTCATTTATTATAAAAGAGATAAAAATTGTTTGATTCAAATATTTTTTATAAGATGGTAAAATGATTTTAAAATTAGAAGAAAAGTAATACAAAACTATTTTATATGATAAAATGAGATATAATTTTAAATATATTTAATAATGTTATATCTAAATTATTAAATTCTAATATATTTTAATTATATATATTTTTATACCTATCTCTCCTTAACGAGCTTGTTTGTGAGCTTTAAATAATAATGTTCATGAACATAAATGAATGAAGAACAACTTGTTCAAATTTGTTCATTTAGCAATCGAACATTTACAAAAGTGTTCAAGCTCGTTCAATTAGTTAAATGAACGAACATAAATGAGCTCTAATCGAACCGAGTTACGAGTAACTTGTTGAACGCTCGGTTCATTTGCAACCCTAGGCAAAATAGACGAGCGAGTTGGGAAAAAGGTCCGCTCTTATGAACATAGAATCTTAAGCTCTTATGAACATAGAATCTTAAACTAATGTGCAAAGGTCACTTATTATTTTAATATTGATTTATTTTTAATTATTTAATGTGACACTAAATTATACAATATCTCATGTATCGCGCATATATGAGCTCTCATTATTTTTGAATATTAAGTATTGTAATATAATACTCACATTTATATTCTAATGTGAACTATGATTTTTTTATAGGATGGTAACCTAACTATTAATTACAAAGTCGTGAATTAGGCTAGTTTGGAACTACTATAATTTTTTATTAAGATGATGATAAAATTATTGTGGTAAAATAAATTTTTAAAAGAACGTCATGAGTGTCACACATATTTTTAAAAAAAATAGACATCATAATCACTATATTTTAAACTATTTTATTTTTTTCATTATAAAACTTTTAAAAAATAATCAAAAGTTAATAGTCAAATTTTTGAAGAATAAAGTAACAAAGAAATTAATTTAAATGTACTACCATCTCTTAGCTTAGTTGGTCGGCTAAAACTCTCCGGTTCGATTCAATCTTCCGGACGGGAGGCCTATACCTGGGTAGAAAATAAGTGGGCTACGCTGAAGTGATGAATGTAATTGGCGCCGTGATTAATCATATATCTTCAGATAGGTGAGATATTGAGTGAATACCCATTGCAAAAAAAATTTAAATGTACTCTTTGTCAGAAATTATTAAATGCTCCAAAGCGGGAGAGGACAATAGGTCCATATGAATAGTCATTCTCAGTATGATGACACTTTTTAATAGGTCCCATATAAAGAATCTACTCAATTTTGTAGAACTATTATGATTTCTTAAGCTCTGCTCACCCATAATATGAAAAAAAATTAGCTAGTTGAATCTATCAAAGAAATACTAAGCTGAGTGATAAGAGAATACATTAGTCAAGCAGAGGATAAAATACCCCTAGCTTAAACTTGAGCTCAAGCTCTTGTTGCATTTTATAAGTTCAGATTAGCATAGTGGCCGGCTCATTTATTATAAGAGAGATAAAAAGATTTTGATTCAAATATTTTTTTATAAGACTCTAAAATGATTTTAAAATTAGAAGAAAAGTATTAAAAATTTATTTTATATGATAAAATGAGATATAATTTTAAATATATTTAATAATTTTTTACCTAAATTACTATATTCTAATATACTTTAATTATATATATATATATATATAATTGTTAAATAAGTTTTTTGCTAATGAATTAAGTCAAGACTAACTTAACTTTATTTTAGTAGCTCAATGAGCTCAACTACAATAAAAGAGTTGTTGCGTGCTAGAAAATCAGTTCGGTAAGTAAAGTTTATACGCTTCATTGTGAAATTCAGACACAGCGATATTTAAAGAGTGAATAAGAAGACTCAGAAATTTTAACGTAAAACCTCAAGAAGAGGAAAAAATCACGGTGTAAAAGCTTCCTGTATCTGTTTGAGTACTGATCTTTCCCGATCACGGATTACAGATTGTATATAAGAAAGGGACAGATTCATACAGACGGTGTTGGCAACGATGTTGATGGCGATGTTGGCGACAATATTGATCGATGTTGGCGATGATGTCGTGATAATGTCGGCGATAGTGGTCGGTGATGATGATGCGGTAATTGACGGCGAGATCGGCGGTGGTGTGATGGCGGCGGCGGCGGTGGTTGATAACCGTCAGTGGTGGCACGCTTGGAGGATCTTTGAGCTCTCTCTCTTTTGCTTGGCCCTTCTTTGGCCTCCTTATGAGGAATGAGGCTATTTATAAATTGGAGGAGTGGCGTCTCAAATACTGCAATAACCACTCCTCCCATCGGACGGTTCATGATGATTCCTTGATCATATGATGTATTTTGTGCATTTGAATGCTCAAATGAAATCAATTATAAGATCTTTCTTTATTGGAATTTCTGACGCTCGATTTATTATAAATATTTTATATTTGAATAAGATTTAACTGATATCCCAAAGTTTTTAAGGATATTTTAAGAGCTTGAGTAAGTGGGGACCCGACACGTGTGGGTGATGAATGTGGCGCTAGCTCCCGTGGGATTAATCATAATGACATCTCTACTCACAAGATAGGTGAAGTATTGGGTGGATATCCATTGCAAAAAAAATTTAAATGTACTCTTTGTCAGAAATTATTAAATGCTCCAAAGCGGGAGAGGACAATAGGTCCCATATGAATAGTCATTCTCAGTATGATGACACTTCTTAATAGGTCCCATATAAAGAATCTACTCAATTTTGTAGAACTATTATGATTTCTTAAGCTCTGCTCACCCATAATATGAAAAAAAATTAGCTAGTTGAATCTATCAAAGAAATACTAAGCTGAGTGATAAGAGAATACATTAGTCAAGCAGACGATAAAATACCCCTAGCTTAAACTTGAGCTCAAGCTCTTGTTGCATTTTATAAGTTCAGATTAGCATAGTGGCCGGCTCATTTATTATAAGAGAGATAAAAAGATTTTGATTCAAATATTTTTTTATAAGACTGTAAAATGATTTTAAAATTAGAAGAAAAGTACTAAAAATTTATTTTATATGATAAAATGAGATATAATTTTAAATATATTTAATAATTTTTTACCTAAATTACTATATTCTAATATACTTTAATTATATATATATATATAATTGTTAAATAAGTTTTTTTGCTAATGAATTAAGTCAAGATTAACTTAACTTTATTTTAGTAGCTCAATGAGCTAACTACAATAAAAGAGTTATTGCGTCTAAAAAATAATAGAGTAAAGTTTATGTCTTACGCTTGTTGTAATCCGCGGTATTTAAAGAAACAAACAAGAAGACTCAGAAATTTTAACGCGAAAACCCCAAAGAGGAAAAAATCACCAGCTAAAGAAAACTTCCTATGTATCCTTTAGTACTGAATCTTCCGTCCCGGGATTATAGATTGTATATATGAAAGGGGCAATGATTCTTAATATGACAAATGTTGACGATGTTGATGTGATATGGCACGATATTGGACAATACGGCGATGTGTTGGATGATGTCGATAATGTCGGCGATAGTGGTGATGATAATGACGGCATTAATTCGACGAGATCGGTGGTGGTGATGGCGGCCCGTGGCATGGTTGACAACCATCAAATGGTCGATTGTCTTGGAGGATCTTAAGAGCTCTCTCCTCTCTCTTGCTTGGCCTTCTCCTTCGCCTCCTCATATGAGGAATGAAATTTATTTATAGATTGGAAGGGCGTCTAAATAAATCAAATCCAAACTCCTCTCCATGAGTTCATGATGATTCCGATCATATGATGTATTTTGTGCATTTGAATAAATGAAATCGAATTATAAGATCTTTGGCTTGTTGGAATCATCGTCGAGCCTCGATTTGATTATAAACACTTCATATTTGAGAATTTATTTAACGATATCAAAATTTTTGAGATATTTTAAGAGCGATCTGGCCATTCAACTTGGATCAGCTTTTAACATCAAGATTCGTCTTAATAAGTATTTTAAATGTCATATCAAGAGTAAACATTATTTTTATTATTATAATAAAAATAGTATTTTTTTTATTTTTTTAAGTTAAATTCAAGCATAGAAAAATTTGTATGTTTATAAATATTAAATTTTAGGCATTAGATATGTAAATTATGTGTATTTTTTTTTTTTTTTTGTAAGGATCAATGCATAGCTGTTAAATGCCGTCGTGGCTGAAAATTCCAAAAAAACTAAGACTAGTCAAACACACGTGCCATTAACATGCCAATCTCAATCCGAATACGAAATCGAATACCAAAAACCATAACGTCTTCATAAGCTACCGCTTCCACCCTATAAAAACGCAACAGATCCCCCATCCCATAAAGCCAGGAATTCCCACAATTAAGCTACAATAGCCACCATGGCAAGCCTAGCTTCCTTCCTCTCCTCTGCAAGCTCCTTCGCCACCCAACCCATTTCCACCAAAAAACCACCACCACACCGCCACCATTTCTCTAAAACCATCTCATGCAAAACTAATGAGGTTGACGACAACAGCGTTCATGACAGCAAATCCTTCAGCGGCCGGCGTGACCTCCTTATAAGCCTCGGTGGCCTCTACGGCGCAGCCACGAGCCTTGCCGCCGATCGCCGCTTGGCCATTGCCTCTCCCATTCAAGCCCCAGACATCTCTAAGTGCGGCCCCGCCGAGATCCCGGCCGGTGGAACTCCGACAAACTGCTGCCCGCCGTTCAACTCCACCATCATTGACTTCGTCCCCCCGCACCACCACGGGCCGCTTCGCGTCCGCCCAGCCGCCCACCTCGCTGACGCCGAGTACTTGAAGAAGTACGAAAAGGCCGTGGAGCTTATGAGAGCTCTTCCGGCCGACGACCCCCGCAACTTCATGCAGCAGGCCAACGTTCACTGTGCCTACTGCGACGGCGCTTACGATCAAATCGGCTTTCCTAAACTTGACATCCAGGTGAGCATTTAATTGAGGTCTAAAGTAAAATATAAATCTTAATTAATTAAATATGTTTTTTATTTATTTGTATATTAATTTAAAACTATGAAATCTATTCCATCAAAATATCCTGATCTGATTTTTCACCAAAATTAGTGATATTATAAAATAGAGGAAAATATTAATTAAATGATTAGATTTACAGATTAAAATATAATTTGATTTATATAAAATTTTTATTGCTCATAAGATATTTAAATCAACAATTGGCCAATTGTGTCATTATGACATAAGATTATAATACGACAAGATATGGTTATTGAATGCATGCGTGTTAAAAAATTCGTTTAAGAAATTTTGATAAGAAAATCAGATTAGTTAACTAAATTTAAAATAATAAATTTATTTAAAATTCACTTTTAATATTTCAAAATGAGAAATGCAACAGAGTATATCTTTATTAATACATTCGTATCATTTATTAAATACTGGCATTATATTTTTGAAATTTAATATGATTATACCTAATTGTACTTTTGAAAAAGTCAGTCAAACAATTTTATTGAATAATTCAACAGCGCGTGCGTTATAAATTTATAAAAATTTAATACGAGACTTTATTAACTATGATAATACAAAGAGGTACATATTAGATTTATTTCAAGTAATATTTAATAAATTCAGTACATCTAAATTTAGTAAATTTTAAAAAATATTTTAAAACAGATTAATTAATTCCTATTAAATATTTGATAAAATATTTAAGTATTTAAGTTCATTAGAATTTAAAATATATATTTAAATATATATATATATATATATATATATATATATATATATATATATATATATAAATAACTTGACTAGTATTAAATTTTCACTTATTCATGATACTTAATTTATAATACATATTAATTAATCATTAATACTATTAAATTAAAATAATTAAAATTAATTTAAACTATATTAAAACTAATATTAATTAAAATCAATTAATTATCAAACTATAATTATATTTAATAAATTATAATTAAATTTTAATAATATATTAATAAATCAGCAATAATACTCTATTAAAATTAATTTAAATATATATTAATAAATTAATTATTAGTATTAATATTAATATTAATTTAAAGAAATATGTATTAATATTAACTATTAATTAATTAAAATTAATTAACAATTAAATTATATTAATAAATTAATACGCTCACAATTAAACTATATTAAGATATATGAAGAGAAAAAATCATACTAACTCTTCGGAAACCCACGTCTTTTCTCCCTTCACGTACTTCAAATACTTATAATTATAAATCGTGTAAATTCGCCTTCCTATACGATTTATTAAATTCAGGATTTGATTTAAGGAATTTATAGGATTTATAGGATTTACTAAATCCCAAATAAATATTTGATAAAATTTATAAAATTTAAACGCTTAAATCTCATATAAATCAGTTACTAAACACCCCTAAGACTAACCAAATCCCAGTTAAGAGTTAAACATAATTGAATAATAAAAAACTAAATTCGATCAACAGTTTGCTGAACTCTCATCACATTCGCATCCTTGAACCTCCAGGTACACAACTCATGGCTCTTCTTTCCCTGGCACCGCTTCTACCTCTACTTCCATGAGCGCATCCTCGGCAAGCTCCTCGGCGACGATAGCTTCGCCATTCCGTTCTGGAACTGGGACACCCCCAATGGAATGGTGTTGCCTGCTTTCTACGCAAAGACGTCCTCTTCCCTCTACAACAAGAACCGTAATCCGAACCACCAACCGCCGGTCACCATCGACCTTGACGGCAACACGAACCCGAACTTTAGCGATGCGGAACTCATCGACGACAACCTCAAAATCATGCACCGACAAATGATATCAAATGGCAAGACCGCGCAGCTCTTCTTGGGGTCGCCGTACCGGGCGGGGGACGACCCCAGCCCCGGCAGTGGATCCATCGAGCAAACCCCACACGGGCCGGTTCATGTCTGGACCGGGAATCCGGCGAACCCCAATACTGAAGACATGGGCAACTTCTACTCCGCCGCGCGCGACCCCATCTTCTACGCACACCATAGCAACATCGACCGCCTCTGGTCGGTCTGGAAGACAATCGGCGGCAAGCGGAGAGACTTTAAGGACCACGACTGGCTCAATGCCTCTTTCCTCTTCTACGACGAGAACGCACAGCTTGTGAGGGTGAAAGTCAGGGACTGCCTCGAGGCGGACAATTTGGGTTACAAATATCAGGACGTGGAGAATCTTTGGTTGAAGACGCGGCCGACGCCGAAGGCGGTGAAGGTGACAACGAGGGGGTTGCTGAAGAAGAAGGCGCCGGCCGTGATCAGGGAGCCTGTGTTCCCCATCACGCTTAATAAGCCGGTGAGCGTGACGGTGAAAAGGCCGAAGAGAGGGAGAAGCAAGAAGGAGAAGGAGGATGAAGAGGAGGTGCTTTTGGTGGAAAGCATAGCGGTAGACCGTCATGATTTCGTGAAATTTGATGTGTACATAAACTCGTCGGAGGAAGAGAAGGTGAGGCCTTCGGCGAGTGAGTTCGCAGGGAGTTTCGTGAACTTGCCACACAAGCATGGGCATGGGAAGAAGGTGAAGGATCTAAAGACTAATTTGAGGCTGGGGATAACGGACTTGCTTGAGGATCTTGGGGCTGAGGATGATGACAGTGTGGTGGTTACGTTTGTGCCGAAGACTGGGAATGGGAATAAGGTGAAGATTGGCGGCCTTCGTATTGAGTTCTCTTCTTGAGAACTAAATCAGTGCATGAATGTGGCTTCTGGTGCGTTGTTTTTTTTTAGCTGTTGAGCATGGTTTGTGTGCTACATATGCTCATAATAATGATGCGGAGTGATAGACCATAGGTTAACTCCGGCATTGTTTTGCCGTATTGGCTGCTGCGGCATCGTGGTTCTAATGGGAAATGTCCTTAATATTTTATTTTTTTAATAAAGATGGATATATTGTTCCTAAAATATTTTGTTCTTAGCGAGCTCATTGTATCGCTGGTTTGTTAAAATAAATAAATAATACTTGCTCTATCAAAAATTTAGAGGCCATTGAGATAACTTGTTATATTTTATTTTTCCAAAAAAAAAAAAAATAAAAAAACTTGTTATATTTACTATTTTAACTCTATTTTTAATTTTTAATTTAATTCAAAATAAAATATATTTTTTATACTTTTATAGAAATAGCTATGAATGCTATAGCAACCATGATAATGATATTATTGATGATTAATAAAGAAGATAGGTTATAGAAGTTGATAAAGATTGATGACAATAATGAAGATGATAGAGAATAGTTAGTATTGGGCTACAACTATTCAATAATAATTATTTTTACAAAAATTTAAATTATTTAAAAAGTATTAATTGATTTTTAAAAATATAAATAAAATAAATTTAATCGTCGAGCGACTCTTAATATCTCATCTCTAAATAATATGAATAGATTTTTCTTTATCTCTAATATATATTTGTGATTGATTATGCTACAAATTTATTATGAAAAAATTTATTCTAAAAAATGATCATTTATAAATTTTAAGAGATTGTTACATGGGAAGTCAATAACTTTGCATCCGTATTCTAATAATTTGATCTCATGTGATGCTCAATTAATATATGATTATTATATCTTGATTGTGAAGTGTAGTGTATTATTATATATTGATGTAATATTAACTTTATGATAATATACAATATTTTATAGCTAATATATAATACTTTATAACTAATACATAATAATTATGTATAGACTAAACTTCATATAACACTATATTATTTTATATTCTAATAATCTAAGGCTCCGTTTGTTTAAGCTTATTTGGTGCTTTTTGCTTTTGGAAGTGGGTATATTTTTTTTTTATAAGTGTTTGAATAGTGATTTTAAAAATACTATTATAAAACTAATTTGTAATTTTCCTTCAACAAATCTTCGTTCTTGACTTAAAAATATTATTCGAAACTTTCCATTATTTTATTTCTATTTTTTAGTATTTCTATTTGTAATATTTGTTGCAAATAATTTGCAATTGGGTTTAGTGATCTGTTGACCCTCATTCGCTCAAATCGCAAACTGTTACCCCTTCTTCCCGTTGCTCCGCACAAACTGCTCCCGCTCATCGGTCTCCTACTTAAAAACTGCAAGGAAACCGCAAGCCTCACGACCTCACCTCTCCTATCTCACTCGTTCGATCTCCCCACAACCTGTTCCCGCTCCGTCTGTCTCCCCTTCAACCGCACGAAACGTTCCCCCCTCTCGGCTCTATTTCTTCCCTCAACTGCAAGGCTTCGACTTCCTCTCAGTCCAACCAAATAGTTCCCTCATCTTCTCCCCCTCTCGTCCAAGCCGCACGCAAGCCAAACAGAAAATCCTTCCTACTCCCCTCATCCTCACTTGGCCGAAATCATCCTCTTTCCCTCATCCTCCCTTGGCCGAATTCCTTCTAGCCGAACTTTCCCTTTGTCGAATTCATCCTTAGCCGACCTCCCCTTTTTACAAGCGAGGGCAGCCGAGAGGCAACTCCGTCATCAAGCGGGTTCCTCTCGATATACCTCCTCGCATCCTCCTCTAATCGAGCGCATAGTCGCTGAAGTACCCTTCCGACCTTTCCTTTTGTCACAGTCGAAGAGGAGCACTCGTCATCAGGCAGGTTCTTCTCTAGGTTTCCAGCATTTACATCATTCCTTCCACTTTTACCTGTGTTTGTTGATCGCTGCACTATTCGTTGCAACAAAAAAAAAGAGTTTGGATGTGTAGGAATAAATGTGTGGAAATGATTGTATGTGATATGACACTGAAAAATCTACTAGTCGAAGCACGAATCTTGATGTCAAAAATAAGTTGATTCTCAGTTGAAACTAGTCGAGATCAATCACTTAAAATATTCTTAGAAACTTTGGGATATTAGTTAAATACATAAATAGCTCTTAAGCATGGAGTGTTTATACAAATCGGGCCTTGACGAAATGAAATCTAACAAGCCCAAGATCTCATAATCCACTGCTTGAGCATTCAAATACTTAAAATACATCAAATGATCAAAGGAATCACTGAGCCGTCCAATGAAGTGGTTTGATTTTGCGTATTTTGCATATCACTCCTCCAATCTATAAATAACCTCTCATTCCTCATATGATGGAGCTCAAGAGAGAGAGAGAACAAAAGCGAAGATCCTCCAGCACACCGAACCACCACCATCATTGCCAACCACGCACGATCCTCACCATCAATCTCACGGTCCATCATGGCGATCTTCATCGTCATTGATGTCTCTCGTCACCATCATCTCTGCTACCACTAGAATCTACCACCTCAACGTGACTACATATTGTTCTCCCTTCATACATTTTGTAATCCTATCGGAAAAAATTTTGTACTCAAAACAGATACATAGTGGAAGATTTTCTTTGGCTAGTCCCCGTGGTTTCTTCCCTCTTTTCCAGGTTTTTCCACATAAAAATTTCTGGAGTTTTCTTGTTCACTCTTTAAATACTAATCGGATTTTATAATGCTGCGCGTAAACTTTCACTTAACCGGTTTTCTAGCACCACAAGATATATGCATATGTATTTGTCTTTTGCAAATTTGTTCTTGTCATACTCATCGTATGACGATAAAATTGACAGGTGTTTCAAAACACCGTCGTTCATCGATGGAGAGGCCTCCAAAATTGTTTAAACCCCTACGCTTAATGTAAATTTCATAATTTTGGACTTAGAAAAAAGAAAATAATCAAAATTCATTAAAAAAAAAAAGAGAAACACACAAATAACGAAACGATATGGAATTAAAATTAAATTAAATAAGGCAAGTAAATATGTAAAATAAATATAAATGTGAGCATAAGGGGGGGGAACTCAAGTAATATTAAAAAAAAAAATTTGACTTCCTTTACCGATGCTCAAAAGATAATATATGACTTGAAGAATTAATTATAGCAATTATATCTTTTTATTTAGGCATAGATGAAAAGATAAAAATGCTTCTAATTAACAACTATAAAACTTAACTTCACAATTACAATTTTCATAAAAACAATAAAAAAATCATAAATTTAGAGTATATTTTCTAAAAATAAATTAAAATTTTAAAAAATGCCCTTTTAGTAATTTTTTCTAGCTATTTTAAATTCTTAGCATTTTAATTTGGTTGGATAAAAATTAGAATAGTATAAGATTAGTAATTAACTTAATAAAATTTAAAAAAAAAATCTTTGTGAGAATGATACTCAACTCATCATTATATTATTTAAATGGCATGCATTTGCATTCACAATTTTAACTCAATCAAATACCCTTAAAACTAACTCCTTTTGGTCTTTGAGATGTTGATAAGCGCCAAGTTCTATTCTGAAAATGGTTCCTAAATCTATACATGTAACCTTATTAAAACCCTTATAGCTTTTTTCCATAATCCGGGTGGAAGTCATGAAGAGTAGCACCCTTCACACCATATTTTGATGTTATAACTCCCTCGTATTTTTTTCTACATAAACTTGAACTCATGTGGCATACATTTATGTTTCTACTTCGTACAAGTTAGCAATAAAAAGAAATTAAATTTAACGTTTATGGCAATAGCACAGTAAGGGGAGTCTATGTAATCGTCTTCCCCTTTCTTCTTGTGAATCCTTTATACAAGCTTAATTATTGTTGGAACTCATTTAAGCTCTCTCTCTCTCTCTCTCTCTCTCTCTCTCTCTCTCTCTCTCTCTCTCTCTCCAAGGCTCAGACTAAAGTCTTCCATGAGCACCAGACGACCTGTGGCCCAAGACCCGCTTTATGATCATAATCGCAATGAAGATCTATTCTCTCAAACTATTTATGACTCAAAGGTTAATAAACCCACAAATTTCATTGAATAATTTATTATTTTTAATTATTTGGCATATATTTTTGAATGATAGAGATAATGTCATCCAAAAATAGGTGGATAACTGATATGGCACTGGAAATTCCACTAGTCGAAGCACGAATCTTAATGTCAAAAGTAATCTGATCCTAAGTCGAAACTAGTCCAGATCAATCACTTAAAATATCATTGTAAACTTTGAGATATTAGTTGAATCCCTAAATAGTTCCTAAATATGGAGTGTTTATGATCAAATCGAGCGTCTTGAAGAGCCGAATCTAACAAGCCCAAGATCTTTTTATTTTGACTTCATTTGAGCATTCAAATACTTAAAATACATCAGTGATCAAGGGAATCATGTTGAGTCGTCCGATGGAGTGGTTTGGATTTTGTATGTATTTACAGAAATGATATCCCTCTAATCTATAAATAACCCATCATTCTTCACATGAGGGGAGCCCGAGCTAAAGAGAGGAGAGAGCTCTAAGGCTTGAAGATCCTCGTATAATCGTGCCACCACTCGACGATCGCCGACCACCGCCACCGTCCGACCACCAGCGAATCGCCATCACCATCGCACCGCCCCATCACATCAATCATCATTATTAACCATCGCAGCTATATCATCTCACCGATTATCCGGCCACCGTGTCACCATCGCCGCCACCACCGCCGACCACCGCCATCGCCACCGGCGCCATTATCACAATCGCCGACCATCATTGTTCACCATCGCAACAATCGTTAACCACTGCTTGTATAGCGCATATTCTCATTCTCATTTTCAGACTTTCTTATATACAATTTTGTAATCCATTATCGAAAAAACTTAAACTTTGTACTCCAAAATAGATATATAGTGGAAGACTTTTACTGGGCTAGGCCCTGTAGTTTTTTCCCCCTATTTTGGGATTTTTCCACGTTAAAATCCTAGAGTTTATTGTTCACTCTTTAAATATCTATGTGTGTGCCGGATTTCACAACAAGGGGTAAACTTTTATTCACTAACTTTTTCTAGCATGCAATAGTCAGATGTGGGAATCAAACCCCACAATCCCAATCTTTGTTAACACTTGCATTATGGCCAACAGGCGTAATACTCGCAACAACAAAGCCTCCCACTCCAACTCCCGTCACTCCTGAAACCAATCCTTGAACTAAGGACACCAAGCTTCTGCCTCACTTCCCACTGATAGGCATGACCCTAATGGTAAAAGTGCAACAGGAATCTCTCTAGAAGTCCGTGTTCGCCGAATGTAAGAGTCTCAAAATGAGATAATTTAACTTTTACGAGAAACACGACAGCCACTACTATGGCAAACGCATCTCCCCTAAGATCGATTGTTAGTCAGGGGAGGTCAAAATACTAATATGGAGTCTTCTCTCCATCAGGTTGAAGTTCCTCCGCTTCCAAACCATGATGCCGACCTCCTTGACACCGCTAGTTCTACTCATTCATCACTTGCAGCTCAATAGATTGCTAACCTACCAATTATTGCTGGTAACTTGGCATGTTCTCGTCATGTTAATTCCACCCATCATATTATACGTTCAGAATTATAACGCTTAGTGCGAGAAGAGTTCTACTTTAAATATGAAAATTATCTTTCCTCTCATCGCGGCTATCAAGAGTCTTTACCTTTAGCTAAAGCTATTCTTCAACATTCTATTCCCGTAAGTTTCAAGCATCCAGCATCCTCTAATGAATCTCATATGAACACATCATGTCATACATCATGCATATCCAACGAGCTCCTAACACATTACTTTCTCAGGTTTTTCCAATCACCCTCAAGGGTCAGGCTTACACTTAGTTCTACTCCCTTCCAAGGGGATCCATCCATTTCTTTGATGAATTTTCTAAGATTTTTATAGAACAGTTCATTACAAACCGGAGGATCATTAAAGATTCCTCTCATCTCTCAAGCATTCATCAAAATGAGGGTGAATCACTAGGAGTACTTCTAGAGGTTCTTCTTAGAGGCTTATTATGGTGTTTATTTTTGGGATGTGAGACATCACGCAGATCTTAGGTGGTACTTATTTGATCTGCACAACATTAAGAATGATGTACTATCCCGAAGATAGAAATCACTACCCTATAATGGACCTAATCACCTAATAAGGACTCCTAATGATGGGTCTTCAATATACCAGATCTTTCCCACTTTACATGGAAAAATAAAGTAGGGTTTATTTTAAGTTGGGTTCAAGTTCCTATGGAGGCAAGCCCCATAGTTAATTACATCCTAAGGAATGAGAATTCTTTAAGAATACTCGATTAAAGTAAACAATTAGGGTCTCCAAAGATTTGGGTTAAGACTATCAAAAGGATTTTAGAAAATCAAATGGGATATATCAATGAGAAGACTTTTTTTTTGAATCCAATGGGAGAAAGTAGGAAATGCTCATGATACTAAGAAGCCTAATGAGCATTTCAATCTACCCTATAGTTGGGCTTTATATTTTTGAAATTGAAGAGAGTTGATTATTTGAGTTGACATTTTATTAAATTGTTAGGGCTTATAATTTCACAACATAAGATTGTGGAATTACCTAAGAGGTGAGGATTTATGCTTATAGTCTGAAGGAAACTACTACCTCAGATTCCTAAACTAAGGAACCTTGGTACAAAACAAAGGCACGACCTAAATCTAAGAAAAAATAGGTATATGATTTACCTCCACAAGAGAGAATAAATCACACACGGACTATTACCGCGGAGGCGCTTAACTCCTCCTACACTTTAAATTCATGTAGGCAAGTCTTATGCTTTGCAAGATGGCTAGGTTGTTGTTCATTTAGAAAAAAAACTAAGTCTTTAGACTCACTCCTTAAGAGACTAAAGCATGAGTGGTATGAATCCATGACTTAATCTAATGCAAATTTTATCAAATTTATTTGATTCTTTTGGAATTTTTATTTTGACACAGGCTATGAGATTTTGTATGCCTAAATGCATGATAATTTGATTATAAGTCAAATCAAGAGAGAAAGGGGTGTCTTCCACCAAATGCTCTCATAGGTTAAGCCTTGATTCTCTGGCAATGATGGAAGCCCCTTCTTAATAAGAGTGGAAGAATATGACATGCATGATATTATACATTCATTCATCCAGCTAAGGGGTTGCTAAAAATATTATTATCTTGATTTAATTCCTAGACTTTTATATGAGGTTATTAGTTATTTTAAAATTTTAGTTATGAGTTCTTAATTAGGGTAGTAAAATTAATTTTATCCTAAGAGCTTAATGTATCCAGGTCACACATTCAAGCATCAATCATAAAGAAACTATGAAAAATATGTTGTTCTAATGTGCAATCTAAACACAACATCAAACAATTTTATAGACATTGAAAGAATAAAAGGCCATTATGGTCGGTTCAGCACACTAAAAAAAGAGAAAAAAAAGTTGGGTAGAAGCTCTACCCCTTATACAACCATTAAGTAATACATGTTATAGGGGTTTTCTTTTCTTCATTTCTTCATTTCTTCATTCTCTTTCTTCTAATTTGATTTGCTCCAAATTCATCACGGGGCACCCTAGGGACTAAGCCTTCTGGCCACTGCTCATCCTAATCCTCATAACACTAATCCTAATTCCTAATGCAAAATTACATCAAAAATAAGAAAAGTAAATCTAGCTACACCTGCAAAATAAATGTTAGCTAAACACACCATACAACCCAAGCAATTATATGAATAATTTGGACTTAGCACCCACACATGGGTAAGCCCACCCCTAACATGGGTTACACTTAGGGCTAAGCAACTGCATAGCAAAAAAAAGCATTTATATTTTATTATAGCGACTTTTAAGCAACCCCTGCGTAAAAACATAATTAATAACGCCTAACATCCGTCTACAAACATACACCCTAACATCCGCCTAAAATATTACATCACAAAATAAAATATAACATCATACATACAACGCCCTCACTTAGCACTAGAAGTGGTGACTTAGTATTCTAATGTGTGTGCTTAAGGCTTGTGTAGCAAGACTTTACTAGGCTTCTTTAGTTTAAGTTTCAATTTGGAGTTTGAGTTTAAAATTAACCTTTAGGTGATTTCAATTTAAATGATCTAATAATTTACTTTTCATTTTTATTTCACTTTTATTTGGTTAAAGTGATGTTTAAGTTTTCAAGAATGAAGAGTAGAATGAATTATATTGTGAGAACTCACCCTATTCAACATCCTAACTCTTAAAGAGTATAACTAAGATCCTTAAATATCTTGATTAGCCCATTTTAATTTATGTAATTGATTTGATTTGATTTACTTGATTTGATTTATAATTTAGAATTTGAGTTTGTTTAAGTATTTGATTGATTGATTTTGGATTAGAAGTTTTAGTTTAATTGCATCTTGATAATTCAATATCCTTAATATCCAATGAAGTTTAAGTTTATTTAAGTTCATGTGTTTTTGGTTGATTAATTTTAGATTAGATATTTCGATTTAATTGAATCTTGATAATTCAATATCCTTTTGAATTAATATTTAACTCCTTTCTTTGATCATGGTTGTGTGATTTAACTTTATGTTTATTTAATTTGATTGTGGTTCGTTTATATATAATTTGATTGTATTAGATTAATTGAGATTTTATTTTGATTTTAATTGGGTTTGATTATTTGTAATTAAGACTTTATTTTTAATCACATACATTTGTCATGTTCATCAAAATTTGGTTTGTATTTTGATTTCATACATTGGATAGTTGATTAGTTTATCTTATTTAAGTTGAATGAGATTTGTTTTGATTGTATATTAAATTGATGAGAGTCTTTCTTAATTTAGTTTAATCTAATTTAATTTGATTTGATTAGTTTTATTGGTCTATGGGTTTGCTTAGGTTCAATGTGAATATATGATTAGATTAATTAAGAAGTGTATTTATGTTAATTATAAAAGTTTATCAAATTTTTAATTTGATTTCATATTTGTTTAGACTAATGATGTAATTAATGACTTAATGGTTTAGATTTAATTTAAGTTTTGGTTAGTATTTAATTGCATTTTGATTGATTAAACTTAAGTTTAATGTGATTAATTTGATTAACTTAATTGTTTGTTTAAGAGGTGTAATTAATTATTAAATTAGATAAAGATTTGTTTAATTTTTAATTTAATTTCATATTTATTTGGGTTAATGATGCAATTAGAGAGTTAATGATTTAAGTTTAAATTAGGATTTGATTAGCATTTAATTGCATTTTATGTTTAGTTAAGATTAAGTTTAATATGATTAATTTAATTGACTTAATTAATTTATTTAATATGTGTGATTAAATTAATTAGTATATTAATTAAGTTTTTTCTTTGGATTAATTTTAATGTGATTTATAAAATTAGTTTGATTTATTAAGATGATGGATTAATTTATTAAGTTTGCATTAGATGTTTGATTAATTAAGTTTGATTAAGAGTTCAATTAAAATTATTAGATTAATTAAGAGTTTTATTTAATTAGAGATTAATGAATTAATGATTTAGGTTTAATTTAGGTTTTGATTAGTGTTTAATTGTATCTTAATTATGTTTGATTAAGTTTAGGTTTAATTTGATTAACTTAATTAGTTTACTTGAGGGGTGTGATTATTAAATTTAATTAGGGGTTTGATTTAAGCTTAATTTTAGAGTTAGCTTTAATGTAACTTATTTAAATTAATTTGATTAATTAAGGTGATGGATTAATTTATTAAGTTTGCATTAATCAGATGTTTGACTAATTAAGTTTGATTAACGATAATTAAATTTTTAAGTCATTAGATTAATTAAGGGTTTGTTTAATTAGAGATTAATGACTTAATTTCTCACATTTGAGTGATTTGGTTTAGTTAAGTATTTTCTTTAAGTTTGATTTGATGAAAGGATTATTGTTATTAACATCATTGTTATTAAGTGAATTAATTATTTATTTCATTTCAATTAAGTTTGATTATTTATGATTAAAGTTTTATTTGATTTGATTCATTTTTTATGTTTGTTTGATTTCATTAACATGTTTGATTTAGTTATTAGGTTGAAAGATTTATTAGTTAATTAATTATCTTATTCCAAATAGATGTGATTTCATTATATGTTAATTAAGTTTACTTTAATTTTATTTGGTTTAATTTTATTAGTATCAAATGATTAAAGTTTCCTAAATTTGTTGGATTTTGGGTTTGATTTAAGATTTAATCTTTTAATTGGTTTTATTAACCTAAATAGGTTTAATCATATTTAATTTAATCTCTTTTATAGATGATATTTTTCTGATTTGAGGTTTGATTAATATTTGCTAAAGTGCTATTTCATTTCTGGTTTTGATTTAATATTTAAATTATTTTTAGATTATATTTTAATTAACTCCTTAATTGATTAAACTCTAATCATATGTGTTTATTTAGGGTTCATTAAGATTTAGAATATCACATTATTTTCTTAAGAGTCCTAGATGTCAATTGAAGTGATTTAAGCCATTTTTGAAGATTTTTGTAAATTTTTTTAAAATTTTTATTAATTTATTTTATTAAAATGGATAATCTGAACTTCAAAATTTAATTTCTCTTCATACAAAAGTCCTTTTTACTTGAAATTTTTATGGTAGGTTTTTCTAACTTTAATTTCAATCTCTAAAATTTCAACTTAATCTAACTTATATTTTTGGTTCAATTAATGGAATTTGATTTTCACTAAAACTCAAATTAAGCTCACAATACTTTAGAAAATTTAAGAATTTTGGGACTATTGGATTTCTATCAGAAAGATGAATCTAATGAGCCCTTGTTTGTAATTTTTAGTTAAATATTTTATTTTCTGTGAATTTTTAAAATTTCAGGTGATTTAAATTATTATTATTATTATTTATATAAAAAAGGAAATACGCGCGGTTTGGGCGAGAAGAGACAGCGACCCGCGGCTCGCTCTGGACCGTTTGATCACAGATCGGACGGTCCAAAGGTCAGGATCGCACGATCGGTGCACTATCTTGGCGGTCCGTCCGGCGAATGTGATCGGACGATCGGATCGTTTGCTATCTAAAGCTTCGGATCAAGCTGTCGCGATCGACGGTCTAGATCGCATCACACGATCTAAAGGCCAGAACGCGCGATCCAAGCATGATCCAGCTGATCCATGAGCTGGAGATGGTGGAGGTGAATATTTTTAGGTATTTTGGAAAAAAAAAAAAGGGTTTCTAAGCCAAAACTTATCCAAATGGACCCATTTTTGCACCAATTTGTACCGAAAAAAATTTTATTTCTTAATTGGGATGATTTAAAATAAAAATATTGGATTATCTGAAGAAAATTCTTAAAATCGTGAGAAAATTAATACAAATATGAAATCTAAGGTTGTCTGAAATTTACCTCAGGGATGATTTCGGCGGTGAAGATCCGAGCGAACTCGTGGGTATAAGAAAGCTTTGGGTGATCTTTAGCCTTGCCCTTGAACGTCACCTTCTCCGATGTCAGTCTTGCAGAGCAATTACTTTTGAGCTCAAAATGGCTCAAAGAAGTGGGAGATGGGTTCCTTTTTTGATTTGGGGAGCTTTTGGGGGCTTGAATAGTGGTGAGAGCTAGAAAGCTCAAGCCTCATCCCCTCCTTTTATAATGGCCGAAAATTCATTATTTTTTGAATTTTTTGGCTCCAAATTGATTGTCATCTTGCTGTGGTGGTTGGGATGGATGCTAGATTGATTGAGAACTTTGGATTTTTACTCCAAAGTCCTCTCTTGTTGTCATATGATCAGATTTATTCAATGTAAATATTGGGGATGAGTTAAGTGCATGTGATGGGGTTAAATGAGGTTGGGTGGAATCCATGTGGGGAGGATTCATGAAGGTTTAAATGGGTTTGGGTTTATTTTGGGCTGATCCCAAATGGGTTTGGGTGTTTGATTAGCCCCAATAGTTTTGGCTTGGTTTCAAGGATTTGGACACAATTTGAGTCATATGGGTCATTTTGGGTGACCCATTTGACCAAAATTGGCCAAATTAGCTTGGGATATGGGTTGATTCATGTTCAATTGGCTAATTGAAGATGAATGTGGTCTTTGTTTTGAATTAATTTGGATTTAATTTTGATTTAGGCTAAATTGACCATTTAGATTAATTTGGGCTAGGTAAAGTCAAGTTGATCAATTGGGCTCGATTGATCAAATTGAGTTTAATTATGACTTTGGTCAAGTTCAATAATCAATTTGGAATGAACTTGAGTTATTGGTTGCAAACAATTTGGGTTAGATCATGATTTGACCCGATTTAGTCTTTTAGGCCAATTTAGGTCAATTTGGATCAAATGACCAATTGGGCTTGGTTTGGCCCAATTGATTGCAATTGATCATCCTAGGGTGATCAACAATCATGGTGGAAGATTTTGGTGAGCTTAGTTCAATCCAATTTGGGTTGGATTAGAAGTTGGCTCAAATGGATCCTTTAGGTCACTTTGGGTCAAGTGGACCTAAGTGGGTCAATTGGTTTGGTTTTGGTTTGATTCGAGTTTAGTTGAACTTATATATGAGCCCTAGATTGAAATATAAATTCAACGATAATCAATTTAGAGTCTAAGAGATTTTGGATCATTTGAAATGTTCAAGTCAAAAGGGCTAGGTTGGGTTTGACTTGAGTTGGTTTTGATTTGATTTGATGATTATATGTTTCATTTATATTTGATAGATAATTGAATGAATGATTGATTCAAGAGAAAATTCATTGGTTTTGACTTGATTTGGATAAAATTTGGCTAAGTCCAAAGAATTAGCTTAAAGGGTTTAGATTGAGTTTGGATTTGATTTTTGATATAGTTTTGGTCATTTGAATTTGGATTTTATTTATATTTGTGAATATAAATGAAGGAATAATTGATTCATAAAGAGATCAATTGAGTTTGATTTGATTTAAGGGGAGTTTTGGCTAAGCTTATGAATGTAGTTCATATGGCTTGGGAAGGGGTTTTAGGATTAGAATTTGATTTTGGGTTTCAAACATTTGGAGTCAAATTTTGAAATTAGATTTAGAATTTGAATTTGAATTTGGGATTTGATTTGAGAATTGAGTATGGGTTTGATTTGAGAAAGTGTATCTAGATTGGGTTTAGGCTATGGGATAGGTAATTTTCTTAAACCCTAAGGCATAGCTAATCTTATGATTAACATTTTTAAGTCTCTAGGCTTAGGTTAGGTGTTCACCCAATCACTAGATGTGTATTATGACTAAGAAAATCTTAGTGTCTAGAAGAGCCCTAAGTCTAAGAAGAGTAGGTTAAGAGCTCACTCCAAAAGTGAGATCAACAATTATTAAATACCTAAAGTAGACCTTGAATTATTAAGAGGAGTTTTCCTTGGAGAGCTCCGTCCTGGGCCTTTCTACTCGCCACTAATGCGAGATACGGTCCACTCATATGTAGAATTGGTTCATCGTGTGGAAGCATAAATTTTTGCTAATGAGGCTATTAATTCCCATCGTAAATAATTTGAATAATTCACAGGAAAATGTAAGAGTGCCCCAGGGAACACAGATCGGCAATCCCATCAAAAGAAGCAACAATGCAGTCGTGATCTCCCTCCATGGCCCTTACATCAACGGCATGAACCATGACTAGAAAAGGAATACACACCACTGAACACATCTCGTGTTAACATCTTGATGGTCATTCGAGATGAAGAGACCATCAAGTGGTCACATACATTGAAACCAAATTCATGAAATCAGGAGCAATATTATCACTTTTATCAGTCGTGGACATACTACTGAGGCGTATAAACAACTCAAAGAAGAGATCGAAGCTCATTCAATAAGGAATATTTTAGTTGATTTATGCAGAATCAATCAACTCAAGTAAACATAACTCCAAATGGGGGGCAACCAGAATAATCATCACAGAAATAACAAAATAGTCGTCAGATAGTTGGAGAAATTAAAACAATCGTAAGAGGACCACTATTATCTTATCAAGTCCTCATTGCCATCTCCAAAGAGCTAGAGTTAAATAAATCTCGTATGGATCATTCCATCACTTTTAATGACTCAGACTTGGAAGGAGTCCAAGTTTTGCATCAAGACCCACTTGTCATCAATGCGGGGATCGGTGACCCATGTTATAATGTTAAGATAATTTTGATTGATAATGGGAGTTATGTCGATGTTTATTTTACTCCATATTTATTAGCATGGGCATCATTAGGGAAAAGCTCCAACCCGCTGTAGGACCATTATATGATTTTGATAATCGCCCTGTGCGAGTGGAGTGGGCAATCACTCTTCCTGTTGTTCTCGAAGAATTTTCTCGACAAGTGACTCATTCAATTCAATTCATGGTAGTCAAGTCAGACTCAACATACAACACTATCTTCGGAAGGCCCATCCAATCAATCTTTGGTGATGTTACTTCAGTATCTTATCTTAAGATGAAATTTCCAGTTGGGGTTGTGGTATGAAATTAATAAATAGCAACCATGTTACCTCGGATAAGCTCAACCGCCCTTTGGTGACCTTAGCCGAATTTTAACTTTGAGATGAAGAAGTATAGGCTTTGTAAAAGACTTGCTCAATGTTTCATTATTAGATGACCAACCTTTGTGAACAGTGTAAGTTAGATCTCTGCTCTAAGATGAATAGAGGGTAAAATACATAGACTTATTGCACAAAAATTAAGATATCTTTGCTTGGAGTCTGACAGATATGCGTGGGGTCGACCCCAATATGATCATACACTCTCTCAAGGTTGACCAAACATTCAAACCGGTCATCTAAAACAAGTAGAGTTTTACACCTGATTGCCTCCAAGTTATTGAACAAGAAGTTAACAAGCTCTTAGAAGTGGGATTCATACGAGAAGTATATTACCCTACATGGCTAGCAAATGTTGTCATGGTTAAGAAAGCAAATGGAACTTAAAGAATGTGTATTGATCACACTGATCTCAACAAAACTTGCCCGAAAGATAGTTTTTCCCTCCCCCAAATTGATCAATTGGTTGATGCTATGTTTGGACATCAAATGCTCAATTTTTTTGGATGCTTACTCAGGTTACAACCAAATAAAAATGGACCAAATGGATGAAGAAGCCACATCATTTCAAACATATAAAGGTTTATATTATTACCAAGTTATGACGTTCGGGTTAAAAAATGATGGTGCTACTTATCAATGCCTTATGAATAAAGTTTTTAAAAACTTCTTAGGCTACACAATGGAGGTATATGTGGATGACATGTTAGTAAAAAGCTTGGAAGAATCACAATATATTTTTGACTTAGAAATATGCTTTAACCTTCTTCGACATTATAGCATGCAACTTAACCCAACCAAGTGTGCTTTTGGGGTTACGTCGGAAAAATTTCCTGGGTTCATGGTCATCCACCGTTGGATTGAAGCTAATCCTGAAAAAATCAGAGCGCTCAGAGATATGGCTCCTCCAAAGAATATCAAGAAAGTTCAACACTTGAATAGGCGAATTGCTGCCTTATCGTTTGGAGATAAATACTTATCATTCTTTAAAATACTAAAGGGAGCTAAAAATAATAATTTTTAGTGGACTGATGAATATCAAGCTGCTTTTGAGCAACTAAGAGAATATTTAACATCTTCACACTACTATCCAAGCCTATCTAAGGAGAGATATTATACTTATATTTTGCAGTCTCTTCTCGTAATAGGCTCAATTTTAGTGCAGAAAAAATACGATACAACGATCAATTTACTATGTCAGTAAAATTCTCTCTGACATAAAAAGTCGTTATCCACTAGTAGATAAGATGACTTTGACTTTAGTTTTCTCAGTACAAAAATTACATTCATACTTTCAAGCTCACACCATTGGTGTTTACACTCTTTTACTATTAAGAGTCATTTTACAAAGCCAGCATCATCTGAAAGGTTAATCAAATGATTCATAGAATTAGGAGAGTTTGATATTCATTTTCTACCCAGGACACACATAAAATCTCAAGTACTCACAGACTTTATAGTGGAATGCATTATCCTTACTACAAATGGGTTATCTATTACACACATTTCATCTCCTCAATGGATCCTCTATGTTGATGGAGCTTTAGGAAATGTTGGTGCTAGAGAATCTTACTTATTTCCCCAACAGGATACCTTAGAGTATGGACTTCGCCTAAAATTCTCTCCAACTAATAATATGGATATGGCTGAATATGATGCTCTCATCACAAGGTTGAGACTTGTCATCGATTCTGAAGCTCAAAACTTAATTATTCACACTGACTCTCATTTATCGCCTCATAGGTTTAGGGAAGCTTTAATGCTCATAATCTCCAACTAGCACAATACCTCAGCTTGGTGATGTCACTTCTTGCCCATATCAAGATACATCAAATCATACACATATTTCAAGAGAAGAATACTCGAAGTGATGCTCTCGCTAAACTTGCTACCTTAGCTACAGCTACAGGAGATCTATTTAAAAGAAGGCGTGTTGAGGAAATATATTTTTCTAGTATCCAAGGGTCATGCATAATACAAATAATTAATGAGACGAAGGAACCTTCGTGGATGGACCTATCCTATCATATATGTAAGAAGGGACCCTTCCTGAAGACCCAACTACTACAGCTCATTTTCGAAGATAAGCTACAAAATTTATTATTATCGAAGGTGAATTATACAAACGAGCTTTGTCTAGGCCATACCTTAAATGTCTCTCACCATTAGAGGTCGATTATGCATTAAGAGAGGTTCACTAGATATGTGAAGAACACATATGAGGAAGGGAGCTAGCCCTTAAAATTATGAGGCAAGGGTTCTATTGGCCTACGATGAGGTAAGACGCCTTGAATTTTATAAAAAAATTTGCGAGTTGTCATTTGCACTCTAACCTCTCCCATACACCACATATAGAGCTCTCATCCCTTCAAAGCGCTTGACCTTTTTCTCAATGGGGAATTAATATCATAGGACCTTTTTCAGTAGCATTAGGGCAACAAAAGTTTATCATTTTAGCTGTCGACTACTTCACTAAATGGGTGGAGGCTGAACCACTCGCTTAAATCATGAAAATAAATACTGAATAATTAGTTTGGAAATATATAATATGTCGATTCAGTCTTCCTGCAAGGATCATCACCGACAATGGAACCCAATTTACTAGAAAAGTCTTTACGTATTTTTATAAAGATCTTCACATTCAGCTGATGCATACGGCTGTAGTTCATCCTCAAACTAATGGACAGACTGAAGCTACCAACAGGACTATACTCAAAGGGTTAAAAACGTACCTCGAGAAGGCTAGGGGGCAATGGGTTGAAGAGCTCTCTAATGTTCTTTAGGCATACCGCACTATATTGCGAACTCCGACTGGTGAGACACCATATAATTTGTATTTTGGCACAGAAGCTATTATACTAGTAGATATCGGGATTCCAAGTCCAAGAGTTCAATCATTCAATCATAATAGTAATGAAAAAAAATTCTGACATAACATGGACCTACACCCCAAAACTCATAACATGACTACTTTGGACTGCATCCTACCACCAAAGGGTAGCTCGTCACTTCAGTAAGTGAAAGTCCCATCTCATCGTGACTTGGTCCTTGAGTCTTGAAGTTGCGGGCAAAATCCCTCAATGCAATAAGCTCTCACCTCTTTGGGATGGCCCTTATGTGGTTACAGTTACGGTCAAGCTAAAATACTTAAGCTCAAAGATCTAGAGGGAAAAACCTTATCAAACTTGGAATTGGAGAATCTCTAAAAGTATTATCAGTAATTCCTATTGCATAAATATTACAACTTTTATTTTGTCTCGTTTGTCATTTCCTCTTCAACTTATATCTTTGTTAAAATTATCTTATGATTGTATCAGCGACCTTATCAAAGTAATAAATTTATGGCCTTTTATTTCAAGCTTGTTCCTTCATTTAATCATCCCATTTTAGGAATGCACAACTCACGTTGTGTCTTAGTCGGGCATGATCAATCCCAAGGGGATTTGATCGGACCTCTTCAATATATGTAAGAAGTCAAGTAATACTTTGATTAATGCCTATGACAGGTCAAAAAGTCCTTGGTGGACATTCCAGGGCCTTTTTCATACATGTAAGATGTTAAATAACACTTTGACTAATACCTAAGATAGGTCAAAAGTCTTTGGTGGAGATTCCATGACCTCTTCCATACAAGTAAGACTTCAAATAATATTTTGGCTAATACTTAGGATAGGCCAAAAAATCTTGGGTGGACTTCCCACGGCCTCTTTCATATAGGTTAGTGTCATCGAATAATATTCTGACTAATCACCTCGGATAGGTCAAAATAAAACAAGAGCAAATCACCCAAAATTTTTAGTTTACTAATGTCATTGATAGCTCTAACATGATGATATAAGAAAGAATCAAAATTCTGAATACAAATAATAATAATAATAAATAATAATACATAAATAAAGAGAAATAAATGCATCCTCAAGTGATACTACATGATATTAACATCCTCCTCACTGATGGAAGATGCTCCCTTAAACTCACTCTCAACCCCTTCATCTCCTGAGTTTGGCAAAGGGTCTTCAGATACTTGGCTAGGAGATAGATTCTCAATACTAGGTCTAGTTTTGTGATGTACTAAGAGGATTCTTTTTAGGAATCCTTGGATGAAGCCTTCCTCCAAACATTGGCGCTCTAGTCCTTCACTTCAACATCAAGAATATGATTACAAGCTTCTTGGATATGATCCTTAATAGCATCGTGAAAAGCTAAAGAGTTCTTAAAGTCTTCCACTACCTTCAAGGAGACTTTATTTACTTCTTCTTCTGACATTATAAGTTCCTTCTCAAAAGATGATCCTGTAATACTTTCTTCTCTCAGTTCAAGAGCATTCTTCTCCATTGCAAATGCCTTGAGTCTTTTCTCTTTCTCGCGAGTCTCTGCCCTCATCTAAACCAACTCATCACGAGTACGCTCTACCTCCTGACATTGGAGAAAAAGAGAAGTTGACATGTTTGCTAGCTCAGTTCAACACCCGGTTAGCTAATCCTCCAAAGCTGTCACTTCTTTGGCCTTGGCAGACATCTTTCGCTCATACTCTCCTTGAAAATAATTTACCTTCATAAATTCAATATTTTAGAGTGACACCAAAATGAGCCATAAGCCATAACGTTTGGTCTACCTACAATCAAAAATCATAAATATTACATGAACAAAAAAAAGAAAGAAAAAAGAAAGAGAAAGAGAAGATAGCGTACTAATTTGTCTACTCGTTAATGTCTAATGCATACGTGCTTTAACACCTCTTCAAGAATATGCGACTTCAAACGAATCCCTTCATTATGAGTTGAGATAGCTAAACTCTCAGAAGCCAACTTGGGGCAAACATCTTCTCCATAAATATTTGACGTAATTACTTCGGCACATGTCTTATTTTTCTTTAAATAAGAAATATTGTTGTCACCATGATTTTGTAACGGGCTTCTTGAAAGAATCCTGTGAATATGAGGAGAACCTTTCATCTCATTTACTTGATCTCTTCAGTGGAAGAGCATGAGATCTTCCTACCTGAATAGAAAGACCAATCTTGAACATTCTATCTTCAATTATATACTTGCTAATGTGATGTAACTCATGTCGCAAGCTTCCTACATCAAAAATATTAAGAGTTCTTAAGATTTCATTCTCTTCAATCAGCAATGGATCTGGAAGTTCATTCAATCTTCCTCATCTCTTAGGATGGCCCCACACATTTTTCACAAAAAAGAACTCATTAGACCAATTTCTAGATATATCCCATGCTAAAAATTCTATCCATTTCTTTATAAGTCGATAAAAAATACGTCCTTGAGCATCACATGTGAATCTACACATTCAGCACAAGTATTTGATGTTTAAAGTCACACCACGCTCTCTAAAGAAGACAGTCAAACCAACGTTGATCACTAAAGCTCGAAATGAAAATTATGACAAAACTGCACAGCATATTTTAAAGACATTAATCAATTCATGAGCCAAAGGGAATCGCAGTCACGCACGTAGAATCATCTTAGAAATAGTAAAGTATCATGGCAGAGGAGAACGTGCTTGATCAAATTTTATGGCAACAATAGGCACAAACTCATCGAGGAAATAAAATTTCCTGTGAAGCACCATTAAATTGTCAGCTGTGATAGTGGATGATATATCGTCTGTAGCTATCACGTTATTGGTTTTCTTCCGGCCAACATCCTGCGAAAATACATAATAAATATGAAACAAAAAAGAGGAGAGAAAGACAATGGTCTAAGAATTGTGTGAAGCAACTCGCCCACCCCAATACTTAGGCATATCCTTTCTTGACTTTGTTGCTCACGGACAATTTTGGATAAAATTTTTTGCCTATAATCTGATGAAAAATATATGCATACATATGAGATCAAAAAAGGAAAAAAAACTATTTCTCTTTAATGATACACCGAAATTACTTGCCAGATTTTTTGAGTTTTTCAAGGGATGGTTCCTAATTGACGCTTCCTCGCTACCTTGATAGTTGTCAACTGCTGAACCATTCATTGGAGTTTAAAGAAATTCAATTTTCTATAAGAAGTGGAAAATATGGGTCTTGCTCACCTTCAAACTTCGTCGATTGGCGAGACAATTGACCCTCTCGAGGGAAAATCGAGCCTCCACAAATTACGGTCTTGATGCTCAAACCCGTCGATCCAATGAGGATAGTTGACGCATCTCTCGAGGGAAAATCAGAGCCTCGTCATATAAACTACGGGTCTTGATCGCCTCCAAACTCGATCGGTCCGAAGATGATAGTTGACGCCTCTCTTGAGGGAAAATCGAAGCCTCGTCATATGAACTACAAGTCTTGATCGCCTCCAAACCCGGTCGGTCCGATAAGGATAGTTGAAGCCTCTCGAGAGAGAAAACCAGAGCCTCGCCGTATGAACTACGGGTCTTGATCGCCTCCAAACCCGGTCTATCCGACGAGAATAGTTGATGCCTCTCTCAAAGAGAAAACCGGAGCCTCACCGTATGAAATACAGGCCTTGATCGCCTCCAAACCGGGTCGGCGAGGAGTTGGCCTCTCGAGAAAAATTGGAGCCTCGTATGTTCAGTCTTGATCAACAAAACAAATGACCTTCTTCTAAGAAGAAGGTCAGAGCTTCGCTGACAAAATAAAATATTTTTTTTATTACCCTAGCTCTTGAACTTGTGCTAGATAATTTCTCATCCAACGTAGAAGAACACTATAACATATGGGACTTGTGTCTCCTTAGTTGACCCTAGAAGGTTTTTATAGATCCACTGTAGGGGCGAAAAGAGAATAAATAAAAAAATGAAAAGAAACGAAAAAAAATTGGAAAAAAAAGCGAAAAAAATACTCATCGGTGTGGACAGCTAGCCTGGCGCAGTAAGCATCGGGTAGATCTGGCCCAAAGCCTTATGCCTGAGCACGCGACCTACATTTTTTTAGTGATCATAATCTTGTGCACCTATGAAGATCAATTCTCTCAAACTATTTGTGATGCAAAGGTTAATAAACTCATAAATTTCATTGAAGAATTTGTTATTTTTAATTATTTGGCTTATATTTTTGGATGATAGAGATAATGCCATCCAAAAATAGGGGGCAACTAATATGACACTGGAAATTCCACTAGTCGAAGCACGAATCTTGATGTCAAAAGCAATCTGATCCTAAGCCGAAACTAGTCCAGATCAAGCACTTAAAATATCATTAAAAACTTTGGGATATCAGTTGAATAAATAGTTCTTAAATATGGGGTGTTTATAATCAAATCGAGTATCTTGACGAGTCGGATCTAACAAGCCCATGATCTCTTGATTTTGACTTCATTTGAGCACTCAAATACTTAAAATACATCAGAAGATCAAGGGAATCATTTTGAGTCGTCCGATAGAGTGGTTTGGATTTTGCATGTATTTACAAAAACGTCATCCCTCTAATCTATAAATAATCCCCATTCTTGCGAGGAGCTAAAGATAGGAGAAAGCTTCCCAGGCTTGAAGATCGCCTGGCCAGCGGCTGCGCCGCTATCGACATATCGGTATCACCGCTGCAACCATGCCGTCCATCAGCCGACACTTGGTATCGCATCGCGCTGATCACCGCCGTTGCCACCACATCATCATATCACACCGCACAACTTGGCCATTTTCGCCATTGGCCATCTTATCGATCGCCGCATAGCCATCGCAAGCCATCAATAATTATTACAACATAATCACTGCTGCATAGTTGTTGTTATTTGATTATGAGATTCCCATTATCATATTTTTCTCATATACAATTTTGTAATCCCGTTATCAGGAAAATGTAAACTCATTCAAATGATAAATAGTGGAAGACTTTCTAGACTATTGATTTTTCCCTCTTCGAGATTTGTTCACGTTAAAATCCTGTAGTTTATTGTTCACTCTTCAAATATCTGTGTGTGTGCTAGATTTCACAACAAAGTTAAGATGTAAATTTTTATTCTACCGCAACTAATTTTGTGTGAATCATAGACACGTTATAACACTCAAAAAATTTCATAAGAAAAATAGTATACAAATTCTCATATATAATATGAGTTTCTCTAATCCATCTGATTTCTATTACCAATGACAAATTATATTTTCTCGGAAGACGCTATAGTACATTGACTTCACTTAGATTTAACATAATTTTTATGCAGCCAAAATTGTAATATTTAAAACTCAATAGGATTATTGAATTATGGTTGCAGAACTTTTTTCAAAACATACATATAAAGTGCAGGAAATTTTCTGTAACGAAGCATTCATTGAAGGAAGATGGTAGAAAGGGTGGAGGCAGGCAGCGGATGAGTGGTGCAGGCAATTTTTTTAAAATAGGTATCGTTAAAATACGAATTAGCAAATTGAGTATCAATAAAAAAAAATTTAAGAATAGGTATAGTCGCCCAATTAGGCTGACGGGCACGTTTCATTTCGACGCATGGTGCGTAATGAAGAGTGGCGCCGCCCACTAATTGGGCGACCGGCTTCGACATCGAATACGAACCGCCGCTAAGGGGCGACTCCCGACAGGCCGATCGGCCCAGCCTCTCCTCGATTCCTCCTCGACACTCTCCGCCAGAGTTGCAATCAAGTCCGACCACGAGGCACGAGAGTCCTCCGTCGCCGCGAACATCTCTTACGTAAAGCACCACGTGGTTTTTTTGTCCCGTTACACGACTTCTTCTAGGTATTTTTTTAGCAATGTGATTTCTCAATGTGAATGTTGTGCGATTATTCTCTATTAACGATTGTTTGGTGAATCCTTATCACAGATACTTAGCAGCATGTTAATTTACAAGTATTAGGTGAGGAAAGATTTTATTAAGTTACTAGCATATCATTTTCTAACGGGCTAAGTTGATCATCATGCTCTATTTTAAAATTTTAAATTCAAGATGTGTTATCAGATGGTTTTGACAATTTTAATTTTAATGGGTTTTAATTTGAACTTAAATTTAGGTAGATCTTGTCCCAAACCTATCTACTAACCTAAGTTAAGATGAGTCTATATATGGTACTATCAAGCATGTTATACAAAATTTTTAGAGTAAATAAATTGTCTTTTCTGAATTTCAATTTTATGAGTGTGAGTTGGACAAGTGATCTATTCAAGTGTGTTAACAAGTGCAAAAATATGATTTTGAGGAAATTTAGCTCTATTAGTGTGATGCCCGATTTTTTCTACTTTTAGTAAATTTATTCCATAAAGTTTTAAGACCAATATTCCTTACATACTCCACAACAACTTTGTACATTTTACTGAATGTTGGGATATTTTTTAACCATTTGAAACATTAATTAGCTCTTATCATGAAATATTTGGTTGGCAAAACCAGCAGATATTTCCAATTCTTTGACCTCCTTTACAAGCTGTTCTACCTTGTCAAGAATCTTAACCAATAAAAAAACTTGGATCAGAATGCAAACGTTATTGCCTTTCATTCCATTTTCAGAACCAGTGTTCTGATTTATGCTATTTATAACAAAAGATAAACTAAATGTGAATAAAAAACTTATAATTGAAGATCAAGAACTTATAGTTATTTTCTGTAAATTCTTATGTGACTTTTGGAGAGACTTTCATCTTTCGATTTAACTAAACTTCTATGTATGCATTGAGGTTGTCTTGGAGAGTTGTTTTCTTTCTCTGAATTCAAGCATTTGTTTATGTGGATTTCCTACTCATTATATGTGATAAGAATGTAAGGTTTGTCTTAAGATTTATTTCCCACTTTTATTTTTAGGGGTTGATCCGTTATTTCTCATAATTTACAGTATGTAGCGTTGATTGTAAATCATAATCTTCAACTTTTCTGACAGATGGTGAGGAGCACCCACTGCTACGTCGACGAGTCTTAGGGAGGCCGCCACCACCATTGAGCGTGCACCGAGGTTCATCCTAGTATTGCCTCCCTACGTATGCATCGGCTTCATCCCGACATCGTAAGTGGATTTTTTTTAAGAATGTGTACCGCTTATCTTTTATTTCGGTCAAATCCACGGCAATGGCGAAGTTCAAGAGGGGCGGAGGCGGTCGGACTGCCGAACTACGGAGAGCGGAGTGTCGCGGGAGGAATCGAGGAAAACCGAGGAGGAAGGGCGGCCGATCCTAAAATAGGAGTCCGCCGATTAGTGGGCAATGTCTGAATGAAGCTGGCCGCTTTGACGCGGGCGACTTTCAAGAAGCCGCCTCCGTCCACTCTTTCATCGTAGCACCACCCCACGTCGGAACGACGTAGGCGTACCAATTGAGCGTACTATACCATTCTTAAATTTTTTTTTATTGATACTCAATTTGCTAATTCGTATTTTAACGGTACCTATTTTAAAAAAATTGCCGAGTGGTGCAATGGTTGGACGAGGGGGAGGAGATGGGGATCAGTAACTAAGTGAAGACCGAGGACGAATGTGAACGGTAGAGACTGAGAGGCTGGGCTTTCCATAGTGCTGTTCACCTATAATTACCTGAAGCGTCCTGGGAATTACGCGGTGCAGTTGAATTCATCACTGTCATGAGATTATTTGATAAACTTTTGATCTGAGTTCTTCAAAAGGAGTTGCATGGAAGTGCTGGATGGAACTGCACTGAATAATTATTGTATTTGCAAATCGAACTAAGAAGGTTTGAAATCTCATGTTAAGAGATCCAGGTATAAATAAAGTCGATAAGCAGCAACTTCAGCTTATGCGAAAGCTGGCGTGAGATTGATGGCTTTTAATTCGAGTGATAAATAAGCATAAAATATATATTTTAGCGGTAAGATATGTTTGCCATAATAGTATAGTATATATCATTAGCTATATACGTGAGTTTTATTTACCATCATGAATAGTATAGTATATATCATCGTGAGTTTTATTTACCTATAATTACCTCTTTATTTTATGTGTTACTTTTATTTTACCATCATGAATAGTATAGTATATATCATTTATAATTTTTTTTTAAATATTGAGTGAATTTAATAGTGAACTCTCACACACTCGTAAATCAAATGGGTTCAACAAAAAAGCTTATTAATATGACATTTATTTAAAAACTTTATTTATTAATTTATAGTACATAATAAATTAAAAAATCTGAGTTTGAATTTCATATAAATATAAATATAATAAATATTAATCAAATAAATATTTGAAGCATCCTAAAAAAATTAAAATGAAGAGTGGGACTGCCCATACGAGCAATCTTCAATGCGGTCAGTACTAATGTGACCAAAAAAGAATTCTCATACAATATTGATGAAATAATTGTCAACTATGATCTAGAAGTAGTTACAGAGTTGCGAAATTCGGGAATAAAACAAAGTTTAATTTGATTTTTATGTTTAATTGTGAGTTTCAATAAAAAAACGTATTTAATTAAGAGTAACTTGTTGACCTCCATACGTGATACATCAATTAAGTCATGCTCAAAATTCAAATTTGACCGACTTTTAATGTAAGAGCTTGCAAGACGGAGCTGAGATGCACCAAACATCATAGAAATCAGTCGAAATAGCCTCCGATCGATGAACGGACTTCACTATTGTGTTCAGAACGTCAAAATTGATCGAAATATAAATATTGCACAATCTAACGAACAACATATAGATCGAGTTTAACGCGTCACGCACATCCGAAATCGGACACGCCTAAATGACGATCCACGAATCCAATTTCATCATCGCATTGAACTGGTCGTAATATAAATATCGATAATCTAACGATCAACCGAAGTATCGCTCAACGCTGCCGACGCATATAAGTCGCGCGATACCCAAACGATTCTGTTTCATAAAATTGACGGGTGAAACATCAAATCTATCAAACAAACTGCTTTTTCGAACAGTCAGAATGTCGAGAGATTGAATGCGACAACGTGCATTTTTAAGCTGAGATCTACACGATTTGACGCCAACTCAAACCAAACGCGATCAGAAATGGACGTTATGTAAACGTGAATAACTACGATTGATAATATATTAATCATATTATTTTGTCATTATAAAATTTAAATTAGAGTTGATTAGATGCTTTATATATATATATATATACATATATATACACTTAAATTTTAAAATAAAGCTTAAACCCCACTCAATCGGCCTCCCACACTCTCGTTCAGCTCCTCCACGCAGATTTGAAGCCTTTGCTCTCAACCGTTCCCTCCCAATTCCTTCAACCGCAAGCACCACAATCAACCTCTCCCGCTCGTTGGATCCAAAACTCCTCCCAACCACAACGAGAAACCGATCCCACTTCTTTTCTCCCCCCTTTTTTTTATTTCATCACGCCTCCTAAAAACCGCAAGAAATCGGGTTCCCTTTGCAGGCTCTCTTCTATTTTTCCTGCTCCCAGCCGAACGAAAATGGCCCGTCCGTCCGAAAGCAAAGCCAAAATTGATTCCTCCCCGCACGTCCTGATTCCCTCAACCGCAGGCAAAACTGCTCTCAGTTGGTTCTCTTAAAAATGGTAAAACTTGCATCCGTCGACCATGGGAACCGGTTTCGGGTGAGGGCATGCGGAAGTTACCTTGCAAAAGTTGCAGCAAACAAAGGCTTTTTTCTCTCTCTCCGGTCTTCTTCAAGGGCTTCGGCGGTGCTCAGAGCGACTGAGTACTGGCCCATTCGCTCGACGGTGGCTCTCGCCCTTTGGCTTGGCGGGATATATTTCAATGCCTTCCTCATAATCACTTCTGCTCTTGGGCTCCCCACTGCAACCTGACATTCTCTTTGGAGAAAACTTCGAAGATTTGCCATTGAACCCTTTAATGTTGTATCGCCGCTATTGTTTGGAGCGAGGATTTGTTCCATAACTCAAAAAGCAAAGATGGTAAATTTTGGGAAAAAGGTTAATGGTTGACTAAATGCCAAAATGGAAAAGATTCTATATCAATTACAAGCTAATGAAGAAAAGAGTCAAACAATATGTTCAACGAACTCAGCAAGGTGGACAAGATAAACGGCAAGTTCTAAAAGAGTTCTGAGGGGTGTTTGATGATGAGATTGAAAAAAAAATTGTCCTCTTTCTTCTAGAAGAGCGAGAGATTCTTGCAAGTAGAATTCAAGCATTGGGAGAGAAATGCACAGCTCTTTTAGAACAATCAAAGCTATCTCAAATAAGTGAATTACGAGAAGCATATAGAGCAGTTGGGCAAGATCTTCTAAAATTGCTTAGATTTCTTGATACAAATGCTACAGTCATTCATAAAATATTTAAAAAAAAAGGTTTGACAAATGCATGGGATATACATTTACGGACTACTATGTGACGGTCAGATCAAATCATCATTGTTCTCAGTTGCAACAGATATTCAAATATGTAGTTTGAAGACCTCGTCACGCTCATCAGGGCGTGACGAGATAAAAATTGAGTGATGTGTTTTAAAACACTGACCATCACGCTCATCAGGGCGTGACGGATAGACCCAAAAAACTGTTAGATGTAGCCCCTTGAAATGCTACATAAGTTTTGACTAAATCTGAGACTTAGAAAAAATGAGGCAGAAGAATATTTGCATATATATTTATTTTTATGCAGGTGACTGAATGCTCGTTATGCTTATCAGGCCACAACGAGATCGAAATTCGTCCGAGGTGCTTCAAAATACTAATTGTCGCGCTCATCAGGGCATGACGGATAGGTCAAAGCAGTTATGATGTAGCCCTCTACGTGTAGATGACGCCAGAATACTGCCGAATTTTATATTGAAAAAAAAACTCAAATAAATTAGTTTAAATTAAAAATTCTAAGCTAATTTTAAAATTTAATTTGAGTTTACTAAATTTTGAAATAAATAAAATTATCAAAATTTGACTTCAACTGAAATCAAGGATTAGTCAGCTGCTCTTAAATGAACAAACATCTCTTACTCAATATTTGAATTATCTTAGATTTTACATTGACATAATCAAAAGAAAATTTCAATCATTTTTAAGATTGAAATATGCAATATCTGAAAATATATTCAGATACTCGATTATGAAGTAATTGAAATGAGTTGGATGTTTTGGTGATAAACATAAGCTTAACACTTCAATGCCTCATTTCAATTGATGTGAAAAATGATATGATTGGATATCTAATCAAGCACAAGAGATCCCTTTGGAATTAAGATATAGTCTTCAAATATAATTCACTCCAAGTAAATTAAAGAAAATCAAAGGATGCGTAAGAGATTCCTAATGAAATCGAAGGATTGCTAATAAGTATAATCAAAGAATTCTTAGAAAATATTTGAAACATATTATTCATCTTATTAAATGCTCAAATTGGATCAAAGAGAAATTGAATAGAGATAGTGATGAACTTGAGAATTGCCAATATATATAAATGAGAGTCTATTGAACATTCAAAGACTAATCGACTTTGAATAAAAGAAAGCAATTAAATATTATTTTCAAGAGATCTAATAAGATATTAGAACAATTTAAAATGCCTTCCACGCCATCAGGATCCGCATGCAATGACGATACACTAAATTAAAGGTTATACAAATAAAAGAACTTTCTTTCAATCCAAAATTAAAGAATATCATTTTAATTATGATTATCAAAACCAATTATTTTATTAATTAGATAAAATTATCTAAGGTATAAATGCACATGTTCGACGTAGATTTAAAAGTGTAAATTTTAATGTCTAAAAAGGCTGCGTAGGCTAAATTTAAATTAAATGAAAATATAAAATCAATCTCATAATTCAAAAATAAAATTACTTAAATTACTAATCACCCGCATAGGCCCGAACACAATGTTGAATGTTTAAATTTAGTGCCTGAGGATGTTGTGCGGGTGCTTCCAGGTTTAGTCACATGATTAGGTCTGAGTTAACAAAATCTAAATATCCAAGCACTATAAGAATTTCAATTTATTAAAATATCTGAGAAGTTAATTCTATCATATAACACTAGATTTGATCCTTTATTAGTAAACTAATAGAGTCGACAATATCTAGAATAATAAATTAAATGATCAAGCAATCAATCTACCCGATAATGTCTATGTTGAATGAAGACTTCAACCTATGGGGATACCTACCATAAAAATGTACTAAGCTCAAATTAAATTAATCAAAATCAAATGTCAATATAAATGCAAAGTCTAATATGTCATTAAGTGTTAAATGCTTAAATGAAATTTAATCTCTAAAATTTAGAGCAAAATCTAACACACCTTCCACAATAGTTTGTTAAAGGTGACAAATTAAGAAAACTCAGCTTACAAAAGAGTCAATGTCAAATCAAGTGTTCTACAATGTTCACTCTCAATCGCCTCACGCCGTAAGGATGTGACCCGTGTCCTCTGACTGTCTTGATTAGGCTCCATATGATACAATTATACTAGAGTCCTCTCGACGGGTGGTTGCCAAATGAAACTATTATATTACGATCACCCATGTCCAGTATGCTCCCAATGGCTCGCCTTTGAGTTGTGAATAATAGGGTATACTTGATAGGGCAAAAAATCATCTATCAGTTAAGGTAGACTTATTATTGTCTCCTTAGATAAACAACACCTTAAACTTACAAGAATTTCTTGAACGATGTAATCTATGTGTTGCTGATAAGGATCTTCTATCAAGTTGGGTCGACTACCTGCTCTGACTAAGTAGACTAGGGGACTGCGAGAGCTTGGGATGACGTAACCATGGGATCTAAATTGGGCACGTCATCATTCCCCTAATCATCCACTTTAAGTAAATAATGATGAATTTCTTAAATATAAATTTGAAAGCTCCACATTCTATACACTATGCATTAAGGAATCTAACGACTAACCTTAATTGAAAGTTCTCTTCCATTAGGAGGGTAATTAACTATAGGTGCTTGCACTTATAGAAAACTTGGAACCATATCTAAAGTTCTCACAAAATGAGGGTGAAATCTCTAGATAATATATTATCTACTATTCTATCTATCTTTTGAAATTTTTACCGACACTTTAAATCACTTTATTCAATTATCGAGAGGTCGGTGGTGAATTTTTGAAGCTCATAGATTTCTAGACTCCGTTGACATATTTCTCTTTTCATCTTTGAATAATTTAAGCTATAGTAGTAGTGGAACATGATAAAAATTAGAATTTAAAATAAATCATCAATAAAATTAAATTAAAATCAACCGTATTCGTATGATTAATTTGTTTGTTCTTTATATCAGTTCGCTCTATTGTATATCTGCATTATGAAAGTGTGGGATGATACATCAATTATTGACTACTAATCTCAATCTTTCATTTGCAAAGATATATCTTTATAGCATTGTTCATTATACCTAGTCACGAGCTAATATCCATATAGCTAATATTGTTATCAATATTAGGGATGTTGGAGTTATTGTTCAATTTGGTAGTGTAGACTTCTCAACCATTGATACTGTAAATAATCATATACCTGAAGTACCTACATATTGTACACATGAACTTGTGCAAGGGAGGAGGATGACTGGAATGGTCACTACTTGAGGTTCCTCGAAAGAGAGCCTCCATATTTGATTGGGTTATTCTGATGAGCCAGTCATGAAAAGAACCGTCATTGGGCATAAACTTTCATGCTTGTGAATGCGATCACTCTATCAATTGAACATTTTGCACTATGAAGGCATGATGCTGAAGCCTCCTCTTCTAGAGAAAAATTGAGTAGAAGACAAAGAAGAATAAATGTTGAGCAAGCTGTTGTTGAATCACTAACCACCGACCAGACTTGATATTAGAAGCAAGTGTTCCCATTCTCAACAAGTTTGAAAATCTGAAGTGCGTGAAAAGGAATAGTTATACTGGTTATATCAAGAAATCATTCTGGGGAAAACGACACCAAGCTATAACCCCACAAAAGAGTCATCCCGTGACTCTGTCCTCTAGAGTGCACATAGTACTGAAAGTTGTTAAGGAGAAGGGTTTTATGAAAAAGAAGTATCAATGCCTGATTATTAGAGAAAATGTGAAAGCTTCAATAAAAATGTTACTTACAGTGGGTAATGCTCAAAATCGTCTACGGTGAGCAGCATGCGACACCGAATCAGATATTCGAGAATCAGCTATCGAAAGGTCCCGAAAAAAATGTATGCAAATTTTAAGGCCAAAGTCTCGAAGTGAAACTGCCTTAAAGAAAGACAACGACGTGATATCTGGACTATACTCCTATAAAATTCACTCCTTATACATTAGTATTTGAAGTTGCAGTAGTCTTGGTACTTGAAGTTGAACTACATTCACTCCGAGTAGTCATTCAACACGTTCTTACCTAAGATGAGAATGTCTATCTACGAATGGAAGAGTTTGATGCACATGATGAGGTCAGGCTTCAAGCTCAACAAAATTTAGAAGTCTACCGAGTGAGGATGTCGAAAGCATTCGATTATATAGTGTGTTCTCGAACTTTTTGAGAAGGAGAAATGGTCTTGGTGTTGAGAAGACCAATTAATCATTACTATAAAATAAACAATAAATTTGAGCCTAATTGAAAAGGTCCATTCGCCATTGAAAATGTATATTAGGGCGGAGCCTACCAGCCAATCAGTAGTCGATATTTGAAATAATATTACATATAAAAATGTAATCACATGAATGCATTTGATCATACAGTGCGACCTTGAACATTCCAAGAAGGGGAATTGATCTTGGTACTGAGAAGACTAATTATTCTTAATCGATGAATTAGTGGCAAATTTGAGCATAATTGGGAAGACCCTTTTGTCATCGAAAAGGTGTATCAAGGAGGGGCATACTAACTCATTGACCTGAATGGCGAAAGATCAATGCCACCAATTAATGGTCGATATTTGTAAAAGTATTATACATGTAAATACATTCTCGAGGTATAATAGAAACTCCCCTACAAGATAGGGAGCATTTTTTTTAGTATATATATTTAGGTTGACATTGTTCTTCATGCCGATATCCCTAAATAAATATACTTACTCAAGATAAAAAAAAATTTCGGAAAATTCCCATATTACACATGGGGCATTTTTTTAGTTTTATAATCAAAGCTGTTCAAACCTTTCCTGTGAAACAGGAGACCTTCTTGTATATACATTCATGTTGACATTGAGCTTTATGCTGAAATTTCTGAATATATTTATAATTATTATTATTATTGAAGTTGCAGGTTCTTGCGAAATAAAAAAAATAATCTAATTCTACACATAAAACTACAGCCCTAAATATCAAAAGTTTATCTCCCAAATTTGCCAAATTTTGAAGATCAAGCCAGAAGAACTCCCAATTTTGAAAGCTTCAATCAACTGAGTTAGAAAAATATCAACCTCTACATCCTGAAGTCTAGGACACAGATAAGTTCTAAAGATCGAACTCGACAAGTCCACAAATGGCCGAGTTGCTGACACTCTCCTCACTCAACAAGCCATAAGAAAAGGCTGTAGTGAAAGAGCCCCCGTTCGTTAGTCCGATGATCAAATCACCAACCCATCACAGCTTAAATAGAAGACTCGAGTAGGTTCTGCAGGTCGAACTCAATAAGCCTCTAAATAGTTGAGTTGATGACGCTCTCCTCACTCAACAAACTGGAAGAAAAAATCGCAGTGAAAGATCCCCTACTCGTCAGTCCAATGATGATAGCTATTTAATCTTAAACCAGATCCAATGTAGTGACTACAAGCAACCAGAATCCAAGAGATCTTTCTACCTAATCGATAGACCAAGACAATCTGAGGAAACATCTCTCAATTCAGGGCTGCCTCAAATCAATCTATATATTACCTACAGGGTGATATTTCAATCTATTCTTAAATGATCCAATCAAACACAAAGCACAGATCAAAGTCAATCTTCTCATCAAGTCGCCAAAGCAAAAAAGCACAGGACCGATGAAGCAATTCTATAATTCGTACAAAGCTGATGACCGAAACAAAGGAATTTTATAGTTATTTAGTATGTTAAAGCACACATTGTCAGGTTGTTATCAGAGTCGGGAAGCTGCGACGATATCCAAATGATCTCTATTTATAAAATTGATTGTGGTGTTAGTTTCATAATATCGAAATCTATCAAATGAGACTGTTTGCACTCAATTCAAACAAGTTTGCATGAATATCGAGATTGAAAGCTACATGTATTTTTAAGCTAAGATATACCCAATTTGACGCCGACTCAAACTAAATGGCTTCGATTCAAATGATAGGCTATCGTTGTGTTGAACATCTGAATAACTTAAGATTGACATATATATTAACCATATGATTTCATCGTCGTAAAATTCAAATTATGGTTGAGTAGATGCTTAATTAATATATATATATATATATATATTAATTAAGTTAAAGTTTAAAATAAAGCTTAAAATCCACTTAATCGGCCTCTTACACTCTCGCTCGGCCTCACACTAAGATTTGAAGCCTCTTGCTCTCAACCATTCCCTCCTGATTCCTTCAACTATAAGCAACCACAATCAACATCTCCCACTTGTTCGATCCAAAACTCCTCCCAACCGTAGGGGTGCAAACGAACCGAGCGTTCAACAAACTACTCGTGACTACTGACGACAGAGCTCGCTTATCGTTTCATTTAATTAATCGAACGAAGCTTGAACACTTTGTAAATACTGATTCTTAAATGAACAAGCCAACAAGTTATTGTTCACCCGCATGTTCGTGAACAAGATCATCTAAAGCTCATGAACAAGCTCAAGTATGAGCTCGATAATGCCGACATGACAAGGCTTGTTCATAAACGATAATCAGATATAAGACTCGAGTACCGACATAAGACGATCGATTAAGCGTTCATAAACGAGCATCAGATAATACTCGACATTAAGGCTGATAATGGCTCGATAATGGCTCGATGGCTCGTATGAGCTCACAACACAATTTTTTTTTAAACGAGCTCAAGCTCGAACACCATCCTAAAGCTTCGAATCGAGCTCGAGCGAGCATCGCAACGAGCTTGAACTTCGAAAGGGCTATGCTCGGTTCGTTGATTCGTTGGTTTGGTTCGTTTGCAGCCCTACCCAACCATAAGGAGAGACCAATCCCACTTCTTTTCTCCCCCCTTTTTTTATTTCATCACACCTCCTAAAATAGCAAGAAATCAGGTTCCCTTTGTTTTTCGGGTCGATTGAATAAGCGTGGTGGTTCTCTTGTATTTTTTCTGTTCCCAACCAAACGAAAATAGCCCGTCGGTCTGAAAGCAAAGCCAAAACCGATTCCTCTCCGCACGTCTTGATTCCCTCAACCGCATGCAAAACTGCTCTCATTGGTTCTCTTAAAAAATGGCAAAACTTGCATCCGTCGGCCATAGGAACCGGTTTCGGGTGAGGGCATGCGGAAGTTATCTTGCGAAAGTTGCAGCAAACAAAGGCTTCTCTCTCTTCAGTCTTCTTCGATGGCTTCGGAGGTGTTCAGAGCGACTGAGTACTGGCCCATTCGCTCAACGGTGTCTCTCGCCCTTTGGCTGGGCGGGATATATTTCAATGCCATCCTCATAATCACTTATGCTCTTGGTCTCCCATTGCAACAGGACATTCTCTTTGGAGAAAACTTAGGAGATTTGCCATCGAACTCTTTAATGTTGTATCGCCGCTACTATTTGGAGCGAGGATTTGTTTTATAACTCAACAAGCAAAGATGGCAATTTTTGGGAAAAGGTTAATGGCTGACCAAATTGCCAAAATGGGAAAGATATTATATCAACTACAAGCTAATGAAGAAAAGAGTCAAACAATATGTTCAACGAACTCAGCAAGGTGGACAAGATAAATGGCAAGTTCTAAAAGAGTTCTCAAGGGTGCTTGATCAAAATGATAAAAATTGTCCTCTTTCTTCTAGAAGAGCGAGGGATTCTTGTAAGTAGAATTCAACCATTGGGTGAGAAACACACATCTCTTTTCAGAACAATCAGAGCTATCTCAAATAAGTGAATTACGAGAAGCAGAGCAGTTGGGCAAGATCTTTAAAATTGCTTAGATTTCTTGATACAAATGCTACAGGAATTCATAAAATATTAAAAAAAAAAATTGACAAACGCATGGGATATACATTTAGAGACTACTATGTGAGTGCTAGATCAAATCATCCTTGTTCTCAGCTACAACAGATATTCAAACATGTGGTTTGAAGGCCTCATCACACTCATCAGGATGTGACAAGATGAAAACCGACCAATGTGTTTCAAAACACCGATCATCACGCTCATCAAGGTGTGATGAATTGGCCTAAAAAATTGTTAGATGCAGCCTCTTATGCCGAAATACTACCCAAATTTTGATTAAATCTGGGATTTAGAAAAAATAGGGGAGAAGAATATTTGTATATATATTTGCTTTTATGCAGGTGACTAAAGCGCCATTAGTGCAACAATATTGAAATTCGGTAGAGTCTTTGAAACACAATTCATCATCCGAAGCGTGACAAATATCAAAATAGTTGGATGTAGCTGCACAGGATGATCTTTATCTTGTCAAAATTTTTGTGATTTTACATTAAAAAAAAACTCAAATAAATTAGTTCAAATTAAAAATTCTAAGCTAATTTTAAAATTTAACTTGAGTTTGCTATATTTTTAAGTAAACAAAACTATCAAAATTTGACTTCAAATGAAAATGAACTTTCTTAAATGAACAAACATCTCTCAATCAATATTTGAATTATCTTAGATTTCATATTGAGATAATCAAAAGAAAATTTCAAACATTTTTAAGATTGAAATATGAATATTTGGAAATATATTTAGATACTCGATCATGAAGTAATTGAAATGAGTTGGATATTTTGGTGATAAACATAAGATTAGCACTTTAAGATCTCATTTCAATTGATGTGAAAGATAATATGATTAAATATCTAATCAAGCACAAGAGAAACTTTTAGACTTAAGATATAGTCTTTAAATATAATTTACTCCGAGTAAATTAAAGAAAATCAAAGGATGTATAAGAGATTTCTAATGAAATTGAAGGATTGCTAATAAGCATAATCATCAAGGAATTCTTGAAAAATATTTGAAACATATTATTGATCTTATTAAATGCTCAAATTGGATCAAGAGAAATTGAATAGAGATAGTGATGAGTTTGAGAATTGTCAATATATAAATGAGAGAGTCAACATTCAAAGGCTAAAATTTTCGAGAAAGCAATTAAATATTATTTTAAGAGATCTTATAAGATATTGTAACAATTTAAAACACCTTCTACCAACTAATCAGAACTCTTCTTACAAGCAGAATCGACGCTAAATTAAATTCTTGTACAAAAAAAGAACTTTTTTCAATCTAAAATTAAGAAATTTTATTTTAATTATAATTTTCAAAACTAATAATTTCATTAATTAGATAAAATTATTTAAGTTATAAATGTTTGTATGTGCTAGAGCATAGAGATTTAAAGTGCAAATTTTAATGTTCGAAAAGGCTGCGCGGGCTAAGTTGGAATTAAATAAAAATACAAAATCAATCTCATAATTCAGAAATAAAATTACTTAAATTACTAATCACCCGCATAGGCCCCGACACAATGCTGAATATTTAGATTTAGTGTATGGGGATGCTGCATTGGTTGCTTCCTAGTTTGGTCTTAGGATCGGGTCCGGGTTAACAAAATATAAAAATATAATCACTATAAGAATTTTAATTTATTAAAATATTTGAGAAGTTAATTCTGTCATATAACAATAGATCTGATTTTGTATTATTAAACTAATAGAGTTGAGAGGATCTGAAATAATAAATTAAATGATCAAGCAATCAATCTATCCCGATGATATCTGTGTTGAATGAAAACTTCAACCGGAGGAGATACCTACCATCAAATGTGTTTCCAAGCTCAAATTGAATTAATCAAAATCAAATGTTAATCTAAATGCAAAATCTAATATGTCATTAAGTATTAAATGCTTAAATGAAATTCAATTTCTAAAAACTTAAAGCAAAATTCAACCCAATCCACCTTCCATAGTTTCTTGAATGTGATAAATTAAGAAAACTCTTGCTCACAAAGGAGGCAATGTCAAATTAAGTGTTCTACTATGTTCATTCTCAATCATTCTCATGTCAGTAAGGATGTGACCCGTGTCCTCTGATTGCGTGGCTTGACCAGTAAACTCCATATATGATGCAGTTACGACTAGAGTCCTCTGATCGAGTGGTTGTTATCAAATGTAACAATTATATTATGATGATCACGTTGTAGCTTTATGCTCCCAATATCTTTGCCCTTTGAGTTGTGAATCATGGGTAAAAGCCCTTGTAGTAAGGTAAAATTGTGTCTCATTAAACACACCAATGTCAGAAGAATTTCTTGGGCGTAACCAGTGTTCTTGATAAGAATCTTTCTCAAGTTGAGTCACTACCTCCTCACTAAGTACCAGATACGATGGCGGGATGACGGAACCATGGGATATAGATCAGACACGTTATCATTCACCAACCATCCGCTTCAAGTAAATAATGATGAATTTCATAAATGTAAATTTCAAAGCTCCACATGCTGCAACTATATGTTACGCATTAAGTGATCTAACGACTAGCCTTAATCGAAAGTTATCTCTCAGGATTGGAGGGTTAATTAACTATAGGTGCTTGCGCTTATAGGAAACCCAGATCTAAAGTAATCACAAAATGAGGGTGAAATCTCTGTTTTATCTATTATTCCATCTGTCTTCTGAAAATTTCTCCGACACTTTAAATCCTATCTTTAATTATCGAGAGGTTGGTGGTGAATTTTCGGAGCTCACATAAATTTGGAAAAACAAAATTATAAATCTTAAAATTAAGTTGAACAAACTCATTTAATAATTATTTTTTTTGAAAATTTACATTCATTGCTTATAATTCTTATGTATATATCTAACACCTAAAGTTTAATATTAATGAATATAACACATTTTTTATATTTTAAATGATGTATTTCATTTTTAAAAATTAATAAAAATATTAATTTTTGATATAATATTAAAATTTTAGGTCATATATATCCTTTATTTTTCTTGTCTAGAGTAAATATGAATTTTATGATTTTATTCATCATCAATCGCCTTGAAGGGGGCAGTTCGCACTTTCCAAGGACGATAACCTCTAAGAAAAGATTGGATAAATTAATTAATGATTTTATACTTTTTTTTTTTCAAATTAGATGAAGGCCGTAAAAACCCGAACCAACCACTTGAGCTGAGAAAATTAGAAATTAAGTATAAATAAATGAGAAATTTATCTATATACTATATATTTTATATATATTTATTACTACGTGCTAGAAAACCAATTGCGATAGAGTAAAAGTTCGCTTTTAAATTTTATTAATCCAAAGACACATATATATTTGAAAATTAATGATAAAACCTCAGAATTTACGTTAAAATCTCAAAGAGCGAAAAAATCAGCTAAGAAAATCTTCCACTATGTATATGTTTGAGTACAAAATTTTTTCGATAAGGATTACAATTGTATAAGAAGGGCTAATAATAGGAATCCAGAATCGAACAACAATATTTATATAATGAGATTTAGGTGGTAGTAGATGATGGTGAATAGAGGTTAGCGACCGTGGTAATGATCGTCGATGGTAGCCGGAGATGGTGGCGATGTCGGCGACCGGTGGCAGCACGGTAGTGATGCGTCGTGGTTGGCAATACTTTCGGCAGCGGTGGCGGCGGCGGTGTCGGCGGTGATCGGCAGCAGTGGTCTGAGATAACGGCGATCAGTTTTAGAGCTCTCTCATCTCTTTAGCTTGGTTTCCCGCTCATGTGAAGAATGAGGGGCTGTTTATAAATTAGAGGGATGACATTTCTATAAATACATGCAAAATCCGAACCAATCCTCCATCAGACGGCTCATGATGATTCCCTTGATCACATGGTATATTTTGTGTATTTGAATGCTCAAATGAAGTCAAAATTATGAGATCTTAGGCTTGTTAGATCCGACTCGTCAAAACGGTCGATTTGACTATAAACACTAATTGTTTAAGAGTCGATTGATAATAAGCGATCTCGGTTAATCTTGATTGATCAATTCTTTACATCAATTCGTCTTCTAATAAATTTTTTGGTCATATCATTTATATATCTGATATTTAAATTTTAATATTTATACAAATATCATCTAAAATTTTAATATCACACAAAAATATTATTATTCCTACTATTTTAAGTATTAAAAAAATACTATATATACAAATATCAAATTTTAAATATTATATAATACATATACATAAATTATGTATGTAATTTTTTTTAATAAAAAAAGAAATCTATATAGTAAGAAATAATTCATATGTATTTATATATTTAATATAAAATTTGAAATTTATAATATAATAATTTTTATATATGAAAAAATATATTTTATTTTAAAAATTAATAATAATGTCATTTTTATAACATATTAACTTAAATATTAATATATAAATTATATATTATATATCTAAATGCATCTAATAAATATTACTTTGAATCTAAGAGAAATACTCATCAACTTTTCCACGCTCTTCTACAACCAGTCGGGAGCTCGGCACGCGCCCCTAGATCTCATCTGCCTCGCCGCCGAAGCCTTTCTCGGTTGTTCTGTTTCTTCTGCGAAAAAAACCCGCAACCCGATTAAGCTGATTCGGATCCTCTCCAAATACCATGCTTGCTGCAACTTGTAAATTTTCATCGTCTGTACTCTCCTTTTGTCTCAATTGAATCTTTGTTCTTCATGGCTTTGATGCCGTGCCATCTATAAACTCTCTTCCTTGCACCCCAGTCGAATTTCCGTTCTCCATCTCACCGGAACCCTATCTGCTTCTGTACTTGTCTTCCCCAACAAAGGTTTGACTCCTTCGTTCGCCGGCGTCTTACAGGAGTTCGCTGATCGTCTACACTGACCTGATCAGGATATCTTTTGCGTCTTTCAATTGGATCTCCCCGTGATGGGTATGTACTCTCCTGATCTTTCCAATTTTTTTGCTTGATTTGGATCACTGATATTGAAAAGTGAAACGTGTTTTTTTTTTTGTGGGATGTGCCGCTGCTAAGATGGAGTTGTAGACCTAGGAGGAAGAACTTGTTTTCTTGGTATGGGGCTCTCGAGCGAAACCCTGGTATAGGGCCATTTCTGTTTCAAAAGTTTGAGAGGGGAATAATGCTAAGAAACCAGTTCAATAACTGGAAGATTATTTTATGAGCGTCAGTCAGCACAATCATAATCATTTGATTTATACATAGATTTTACTTCCCAGTGCTTAAAAGCCTTGTCAATTGAAGGGATTATTTAACTGCCTTGATAGTTTTGTTGGATAATGCTTAGACCTTCTGTTACTGCCCATAATACATGGCAGATTGAAGGTCCATGCTGCTTTGTTATATTTTTGTAGCATTCTGCTTCGCTTCTTCTGCAATTCCTGTCCCCTCAAATATGTAGATGATAACTTACACTGCGTTTCAGTTGATAAGTTTCACATAATTGCAATGAACTTGAAGTATCACATGTGAAAGTCCATACCATGTTCTTCAGGAATTATTCCTGGTAATCAGTCGTGTGTTAGAGGATTTATCATTAATCTTGGTAGCTGCTTGCAGTATGTGGTGGTTTAGTGGTAGCAATAGTCTTGTTTATTTACATCTGGATGTGATGTACCTCAAAGGGTTATATTTTTGGAAAAACCTGCCCCTAAAGATGTTGAGACCAACTGCACACTTATTTTGTGTATGAAGATGAGGCAAACCACAAACCCAACATACCTCAATTTATATTTTTTTTTTTTTGAGTTTTTTATAAAGTGCATCACTAAGCACAGTTCATACCCTTATGATTTTCTGTTTGGAATACTTCAGTCATGATTTGGGTGTTATGCTGCGGTAACATTTCATATTTATTGTTACAATGGTGCGTTGTTGATTTATATTTCATTTGTTTTAAGCTTCCAAAAATCCTTACGAAGACATCTTGGTCAGCCTTCCAAAGCCTGAAGGTGGTGAGTTCGGGAAATACTTCAGCTTACCTGCTCTCAAGGATTCAAGGATTGGTAACTATTCACACTTAAACTCATCTCTTGCAAAGCTAAGTAGCTATCTAAAGAGAAGCACTTGGCTTTTATTGCATTTAATTCAAGACATCTATCATTTTTCTTGTTTCGATTCCTTTGAACATGTGGGCATTTGATTTCACCTTGGGGTTTGTTGGATCCTGGTTCCATGCTAGCATTTTGTATATGTATTGGAGTTAAAAGCGAAACAAAGTATTTTGATGTTTTCTTTGTCCCCTGTGAATTATTCCTTTTATTCCTTGTTATTATCACAGATAAACTGCCTTATTCCATCCGGATTCTCTTGGAGTCTGCAATTCGTAATTGTGATAACTTCCAAGTTATGAAGAATGATGTTGAGAAAATCATAGATTGGCATAATACTTCCCCAAAGCAAGTTGAGATCCCTTTAAACCTGCACGTGTCCTCCTGCAGGTTATACCATGAGCTTCTTACATTAGCCTTTCAAATATTCATCATTTATCCAAGATCTTATCAGTTTTCTTTGTTGTGAACAGGATTTTACTGGTGTCCCTGCTGTCGTTGATCTTGCATGCATGCGTGATGCTATGAACAGGCTGGGTGGCAATTCAAATAAGATCAACCCACTTGTATGCTTCTATTTCAGTCTTTCAGGAGTTATCTATTAGAGCTTCTGCTACAATGTTGTTCTTTTAAATCTTCACAATTTCTTATATTCTGTCTAAATTTTGAATTTTCCTAGACTTATTTCAGAAGTAAAATTGTGATTATTTATATTTCCTTTGTGATAATATTTTTTTCATCAGAACTTTTTCTTTATGATTATGCCTATGGTTCATTAATTTTTTTCTTTTCTTTCCTAAGAAATCCTTTTTTTGAATTAGGTGCCAGTGGACCTCGTTATTGATCATTCAGTTCAAGTAGATCTGGCAAGATCAGAAAATGCTGTGCAAACAAATATGGAACTTGAATTTCGAGAAACAATGAGCGGTTTGCTTTTCTTAAATGGGGTGCTAATGCATTCCATAATATGCTAGTAGTGCCTCCAGGTTCTGGTATTGTTCATCAGGTAAGTTGGTTGTCTTGCTTTTAGGTTTTTAAATGGACTTTAATTTTGCTGTCCTTTGATGTTTATATGGGTACAAATGGTTTCTTTTTAACAATGAAAACTTGTCATTAAAAAAAAATGTAGGTCAACCTGGAGTACCTTGGTCGAGTCGTTTTTAATAATGGTGGGATCCTGTATCCAGACAGTGTTGTTGGAACTGACTCACACACCACCATGATTGATGGTTTAGGTGTGGCTGGTTGGGGTGTTGGAGGTATTGAAGCAGAGGCTGCAATGCTTGGTCAGGTAAACCAACCACTCTAATTCATGTAAATAATACTTTCAAATCAGAGGCTTCATGTTTTGATAACGAAGAACATAATTGAGGACATATTTCCTTTTGTCCTAGTTCTATTACATATATAAGTGAAGCAATAAATGAGGATAGAATTTATAAAGTTTTGACTAGATGATTAAAATGGATATGTACCTCATGACTATGTGTTAATTATAAACATGACAAAGACTTAAAGGCCAATTTTATAAAATTGCAATTAGATGGCAATGTTATTTCAATTCAAGTGTTGGATAGTTAAAAAGTATTGATATCTAAGTTACAACAACAACAACAACAACAAGCCTTAATCCCACTAGGTGGGGTACAAATTTTAATCCTTAGTCCATTGTGTCCTATTATGTGTCAAATTCTCATTAAAATGAGAATGTTAAGATGTATATGTGGGGAATTTAGGAATGATAAATAAACGAATGGTTATATTAGAAGAACAGTTGGAGTAACATCTATCAAAGATGAGGTAATTTAAAATGGACCTAAGTAGCTTAGACATGTGCAATGAATTGTAGAAAATACACCAATTAGAGAAGTAGATAAAACTAATGTGAAAGAATTAAGTGGTAGGCTTACGGGAAAATATAACAGTTGTCCAAAATGATTTTAGAAGAATAGGTTTAACATCTGTGGTAACACTTCGCAAAAAAGAGTGAAAATGAGGATTTATAAAGCTGATCTAAGTATTTGGGATAATGCTAATGATGGTGATACATTGCTTTGAGTAGATCGATCAAGTAACTAAACAATGTTTCTTTCTATTTTATTTTTCTAAGTTGACAATTTAGTTTTGGGAGTCTAATCTAGCTCTCATGTTTTCAATAGATAATTTATTTGATTGTCGAATTAACTGTTCTTTTGATTCAATAAAATCAAAGCTTACAAGTCCCCCATCTTTGATTGTCTTTTATTATTACTACTTATTCATCTGGCATGGTTGTGTGGTATTTTTTTTAATTTAATTCGATTTTATTCTTCATGAAATTTACAAAGATACATCTAGACATTTGTACTTAGCAGATTTATTATGTTTAATGATTTCAATATATTTAACACATAACTTTGCATCTTGAACTAACTCATACTTCGTTTAGGGATTTTTTCAAGTCGATGTTCATGTCTTTAGTCTATGCTATCTATAGATTTTTTTATATGATTGCGATACTATTTAAATTGGATTATTTTTCTGATATATATCAGAAAACTATAATTTTTCTGATATATAGTTTTCTAATAACTTTGATTCTAGAGTTGATTTTATTTGTGTTTTAATCTTGAGTAACTCTAACCTTTTGTTTTTTGTTTTCGGAAATTGAAGTTCTTTCTCTGTCAGCTTGGATTGAAATTTTATTTTCGGCTATAATATATCCCTCGAGTGCTCGGAGTAATAATTGTTTTTTAAATACTAAAATTATCTTTTTGCATTGAGTTCATAAAATCTCCATATTTAATAATATGCTTAAACCTTTAAATATTTATTTATTTTAACGGTAAGTTCTTGTACTCTGTTCAAGTTTTTTTTTTAAAATCTCCATATTGTGAAAATGTTTAGGAGATCAAGGAATTTCTTCACAAATCTTTTAATGTTATTTTAAAGACTAAAAGATCGGATGAGTGGAGAAAGAGTTTGTTGGTTCTATATTTAAGAATAAAGGTGATGCACAGAGTGTAAATTATAGAAGAATTAAGTTAATGTGTCATACATTAAAATTATGGGAGAGAGTAATTGAGCATAGGTTACGATGTGATACAGTTTACAATCGGGTTTGGTTTCATGCTAGATCTATGGATGCTATACATTTGTTAAGAGGTTTGATAGAGAAACATAAAGAAAGTAGGAAGGATCTACATATGATATTTATTGATTTAGAGAAAGCTTATGATAAAGTCTCAAGAGATGTTCTTTGGAGAGTTCTAGAGCGAAAGGAGTTAATATTGGTTATATTCAAGTCATTAAGGATATGTATATAGAGGCATACTTGTGTCCAACACAAGGAGGATTGACAAAATATTTTCCTATTTTGGTTGGATTACATCAAGGATCAACATTAAGCCCTTATCTTTTACTTTAGTTATGGATGTTCTTACGAGGCATTTACAAGAAGATGTACCTTGGTGTATGCTTTTTGTTGATGACATTCTTCAAAAAAGGAGTCCAACAAAAGGTCAACTTTAGAGTCTAAAGGTTTTAGCTTAAGTAGATCTAAAAGCGGAATATATGGAGTGTAATTTTAGTTGTAGAAGTTTTAGTGGTAGTGTTGTGATTTTAGGTGATTAAGTCATTAATAAGAGTGAGTGATTCAGATATTTAGGCTCTATTGTTCAAAATGATGGTGAAATAGATGGAGATGTTATTAGTAGAATTCAAGTTAGATGGTTGAAGTGGAGGAATGCATCGGCCTATTATGTGATAGAAAAGTTTTAAACTTAAGGAAAATTTTATAAGATGAGTAAGACACATGACTTAATGTAATGGCCAATAAAAGAAGAAGCGTAAGTTAAGTTAGATGAGGATGCTCAAGTGGATGAGTTGTTTTACTCTTAGAGATAGAATGTAAAATGAGTATGTTCGTTGGAGTAGCTCAGGTAGATAAGATTAGAGTTGCCTTAGATGATTTTACATAAAGCGTCGGCCGTCAGATGACTTAGGAGAGTAGATGCATTAGATTTGCCTATGTTAAGAAAGGTAGAGGTAGACCTCAAAGACTTGGTTAAGATGTATAAAAAATGATCTTAGTATACTTGAATTAAATGACAATTTGACACAAGGATGAAGGATTCATGCGTATGACCCACCTAGTGGGATTAAGGCTTGTTGTTATTGTTGTTGTTGTTGTCTTAAAATAAGTTTTGTGAGTTATATATGATTATTTAAAGTTTTTTTACATTTAGCTTGTTTGAAAAAGATAAACTTATAGCATTACTTTGGTTGTATTTGAGTGAAAAATGAAAAATTATAAAAATTAATTTTTAAATTAATCATTATCAATTCATAATCAACTCAAATGGTTAGGTTTTGACTTAATTTATTTCAATTAAAATAAAGCCAAGGGTATCAAAAACCTAACACGACAACTTGAATTCGACCCAAAAAAATCTGGGTTATGGTTGACCCAATTAATTTTTGGGTCGGGTTCGTGTTGACCGTCAACTCGAAATTGACCTGACAACTTAAATTTGACTTAAATTGAATGTCTAAATAGGTTACTCAGATTCTGTTCAGATTAATTGGGTTGAAGATAGGTGGGATTAGGGGTGAGATTTTCGACCTATTTAATAAACGGCGAGTTCAAGTCACAGTTGTTTGGGTCGGGTCAAATTCAAGTCTAACCCAAACCTGACCAATGATTCAAATTGACACCCCTAATAAACCTTTAATTTGATTACACATGAAGTGGCACTGAAGAATCTCCTAAATCTCTCTTTATGGGCATCTTGGTTTGCAAAAGTCTTATAACGGGTGTATGTGGAAGTTGTTTTACTTCCACCTTTTTTGGGTAGGGAGATTATTCCCCTTTTATTTTGGTCAATTCCTATGATGGTGCTGGTGGTAAGTTGGTAAAGATATTGCAAATTTTTTTTTGTGAAAGTGTTATTGGAAATTATTGTTAAAGTTTGGAATTTGAATTGTATCAATAAATCTCTAAGCTTTGGGTCAACATGTATGTTGTAGGAATATGGTTAGATAAACCAATGGTTAAAATGAAGACCGAACAATTTCTTTTTGTAAACTCTAAAGAAAGTGAAAGTAATTGCCCTCACTTCTCTATGGTTCTTAACTGTCGAGTAAAGAATGATTTCTTCCTCATGTACAACTCTCCTCAGGCACTGTTGTCTTTAGCCCTCGAGCAAGGAAATCAAATTCTTTTGTTTCCTTCAATGCATAATTTTCATTCTTGTTTCTAGAAAGTGATGGGATCCTAAGTCCTGGATGTGAAAAGTGGAGGGTTGCCTTAAGAAGTCGATAGCCAGAGTAGAACTTGTTGAAATAATCATGACATGAATCCTTTAAAACATGTTAATGTTAGGCGTCCCACAGGCGATACATTGTATGTCCGAATACAATGAGAAGTATCGCTACATCGCTTGTGCAATGTTAATTAAGCAAGGGCTCCCACTTTATGGACGAATGCAGACAAAAAAGTTAGTCTATGAAACTATAATTAGGTTAGAACATTGAGTGTAATTTTAGTTATAGAAGTTCTAGTGATAGTGTTGTGACATTGAGTGATCAAGTCATTAAAAAGAGTGACTTTCAGATATTTCGGGTCTATTGTTCAAAATGATGGTGAAATAGATGGGGATGTTATTAGTAGAATTCAAGTTGAATGATTGAAGTGGAGGAATGCATCTAGTCTATTGTGTGATAGAAAAGTATCGTTTAGACTTAAGGAAAAATTTTATAAGATTGTGGTAAGACCTACAATGATTTATGATGCAGAATATTGATCAATAAAGAGAAACATAAAAATAAGTGAGGTGTTGCAGAGATGAGGATGCTCAGGTGGATGAGTGGCTTTACTCTTAGAGATAAAATGCGAAATGAATATGTTCGGGAAAAGGTTGGAGTAGCTCCAGTAGCAAATTAGATTAGAGAGAGTTGCCTTTGATGATTTGGTCACTCAAAGCGTCTAGTCCGATGACTGGTTTATGTTAAGGTAGAGGTAGACCTAAAAGATTTGATTAGGATTTATAAAAATGACCTTAGTTTATTAGAATTGAATGAGAATTTGACACATAATAGAATATGATGGAGAAGAAGGATTCATGACTGATACATAGTTGGATGAAGGTTTGTTGTTGTTGTTGATTCAAGAAAGTGATGGGTTTATGTTCTTGTCCTCTGAAAAAGTTACTTGTTGATGAACTGTTGTAGTATGATTTAGACCGAGCATTACACTGGCCATGATTTTTTGAATATTTTATATGATTTTCCTCTCTCCTGCTTCCTCTGAAAATTATTGCAACACTTATTGTTGAAAACTTTTCTTTAGTGGAGAGTGAAGTAGATACTCCTTTGAGAAGGCACTAGTAATGGATACCACTTCAGTTTTCTTAATATTTAACAGCCATATGAGTTTATCGTTTGTGTCCTTATTTCTGCTGGTTTTCTGCCTATCTTGTGGCCTCTTCTACAAGGAAACTCAGTGCAAATTACAGTAGCATAGGAATATTATCTGCCAGTTTCACATACGTAGCTATCTGATGCTGTATTTTTTTTGTTGGCAGCCAATGAGCATGGTTTTGCCAGGAGTTGTTGGGTTTAAGTTATCAGGTAAATTATGCAATGGTGTAACTGCGACTGATTTGGTGTTAACTGTGACTCAAATGTTACGGAAGCATGGAGTTGTTGGCAAGTTTGTTGAATTCTATGGTAAATAATCCTCTACTATTTGGATGTCTTTTTCAGCATTAACTTCTTTTTATTATATATATGTTTGATCTTTTATTACTAACTATAGGTGAGGGTGTGGGTGAGTTATCACTGGCTGACAGAGCAACCATTGCTAATATGTCTCCTGAATATGGTGCAACCATGGGCTTCTTTCCAGTGGATCACGTCACTCTGCAATATCTGAAGTTGACTGGAAGAAGTCATGAAACTGTTAGTATTTTACTTGTATCACATGTCACATTGTTAAATAGTCAGACCAGTATGCCAACAATTATTTTTCATGTATAATTTGCGTAGATGTTATTTAATTTTGGATTGAGAAGTATTTGGGAGAGTGCAACAGTTTGTTAGCTACTTTTCTGAAATAACTTTTTGAAGCAGAGTAAGATGTCAGCTTTTTTGCTATGATTTTATAAAATATGTTCTGAAATATATCACCTTGCATTATCAAAATATACACTATAAAATTATAAAGTGAATTTTCAGTTTAATTTAAGCCTATGTAATAATTTGCAATAATTCTTTCTTTATATTATAGGCGTCAATGATAGAAGCCTTTTTACGGGCAAACAATATGTTTGTTGACTACGATCAGGTAAATTTAGTATAGCAAATTTTATTGAAAGCAACAAGATTGCATGATTTATAGTGGTTCATGAAGTTTGCTTTTTTTTTTTTTTTTTTTGAATTCAGTCTCAGGTTGAAAATGTATACTCATCTTATCTAGAGCTGGACCTTTCCAGTGTGGAACCTTGCATTTCTGGTCCAAAGAGGTAATCCTACATTTCCCCATCTTCAAGATTCTGTTGTTGATACTGTGAAATAGAATTCATAATCATTTCTTTCTGAATATTAAATCAATGTTCTTCCACTGTTCTCAGGCCTCATGATAGAGTTCCTTTGAAAGAAATGAAAGCAGACTGGCATTCTTGTCTAAATAATAAAGTTGGATTTAAGGTGTGAAAAGCTCCGCGATCACTCTAGCTTTGTTTCTTTTGGTTTTAAATGGGTACAGTAAAGTGTTAACCATCTTTTGCTGATTAAGTTGAGGATGCTTGCTACATTATTTAATATTCTGGCAATTGGAAACCCTTGAATTTTGCCTGAGTTACCGATTTTCTTGTAAATTCAAGCTAGAGATTGCTTTGAACATAAACCTTCATCATGCATGGATGACTGACATAGGCACATTTTGTCATTTAATTCTTGAAATCTTCATTGTCATGTGCTTTTTTTTTACTTATTGAATTATGAAATTTTGAATCAGGGTTTTGCAATACAAAAGGAATCCCAGGATAAGGTTGTGAAGTTCAATTTCCATGGGCAACCTGCTGAACTCAAGCATGGCAGTGTTGTTATTGCAGCGATAACTAGTTGCACAAACACATCAAATCCAGTGTAATGCTTGGTGCTGGCCTTGTAGCAAAGAAAGCTTGTGAATTAGGTTTAGAGGTATATGATTTTCTATTTTCATTCTAAATATTTTACGGAGGTTTTTATCATCAAAACTTATAGCTAGTATTCATGTCTATTATTAGACATGATATTAAACCTTCATAATTTGTGTCCAAATGCTTTCATGCTAATATTATTCCTTTGGCCCCATCTTTGCCTGTGAAATTGTACCCTTTCCTAGTGTATTTTTTTACTCTTGGCTGATAGTTTGCATATGAATGCAGGTTAAGCCATGGATCAAAACGAGCCTTGCCCCTGGCTCTGGTGTTGTTACCAAGTATTTACTTAAAAGGTACAATATTAGAAGCTTTGTACAAACTCCTGGAATGCAATTGTCTTTAAGTGTGCTGTTATCTACATAAAACTAAGTTTTCCAGAACTAAAATAGCTGCTATTGTAGTTTGATGTCTATTTTGATGGCTTTTTTGATTTTAGTGGTCTCCAGCAGTATTTGAATCAGCAAGGATTCCATATTGTTGGATATGGATGTACTACATGTATTGGAAACTCTGGGGAGCTTGACGAGTCTGTTGCTACTGCAATCTCAGAAAATGGTTGAAGACTCTGATATTTTTTCTTCTTTATCCCCATTTTAATTGTTAAATTTGTTGAATACATTTTTTTTTTCAAGTTATGTATTTGCTGTTTATGTTCTATCTTTGACAGACATTGTTGCTGCTGCTGTACTCTCTGGAAACCGGAATTTTGAGGGAAGAGTGCATCCTTTAACTCGAGCTAATTACCTAGCCTCACCTCCACTTGTGGTAGCATATGCTCTTGCTGGCACAGTAAGTTGATTTTTTAAGAATTTTTTATCCTTTGTCTTTCTAACTAAGAGAACATATTGATATTGTATGACTGAACATGTTGCTGAAAAAGTTTCATAGTTTGGGTCTTCATGTAAAAAAAATCCTGTTTAGAAGCCATCTCATTTTTGTATCAGATAAATACAAATTTTTGAAGTAAATATTAGCTTAAAAAATATAGGCTTTTCTAAGCCCAAAGAAGAAATTTATCAAAGACTGATATGAATATTTGATTGAAGTTTAAGAATGGAAATTTCTTTTGTTTCAAATTGCTGAAACATTATCTTCTTTTACTCTTCTCTATGAAACTAAATATTTTATGTGTTCAAGAAACTAAATGGGTTGGGGAGAAAGTCAAGGAGATTGATAGTTTAGGTTTTAAATTTGGTAAAAAGCCAGAAAATGGTGATTATAGAATAGAGAATATGTTATAAACATTAATAGGTGGAGATAACCAAGATTATTGCTGATAATATTTTAATACAAAGATGTCTCTTGAAGAAAAAATATTTATTGGAGGAGATTTAAATGGACATGTTGGTAGAGTGGTAAGATTTTAAAAGATGTGACATGGATTTGTATTAATGAAAAAGGTAGGACTATATTAGATTTTTCTTAGAACACTTTTATTTAAGAAAATAGATGAACATATTATTATTTATAAAATGGATCTAGTAAAACAATTGATTATTTGATAAGAAAAATAGATCGCGAAAAAGATTGTAAGGATTCCAAGTGAAAATCTAAGCAATTTGTTAGTTTTAGATTTTAAGATGAAATGTTGTAAGAGAAAAATAAATTAAATTATTATCCTGGGAATTAAAATTAACAGATATAAATATTTTAAGAAGACAAGAGAGATTAGAATTTGGGATGTTAGGGAAGTTAACATTAGAAAAAAAGTAAAATTAAACTAAAGATTGGAGAATCAAAAGGAAAAGCTTTTTTTAATAAGAATAGTGGTGTGAGCGAAAGAAGATAAAAAATAAGATGTATTGTTATAAGACTTGCTTTAGATGTAAAAAACTCGGAGAGGGAAAGATATAAAGTGTAGAGATTCTAAGAAAGAATAAACGACGAAAAATTTAAATTTTTAGTGATTTTGATAGATTAGATCGAAAGAGAAAGATGTATGTAAACCAACCAAAGAGATAAGTAAAGAAATATTTTAAGTGAGTGTATGGATGAAAATAATGAAATGTTTTTTTTAGAAAAGAATATTGAAAATAGGTGGATGAGGTATTTTGATAAACTTTTCAATGAAAGATGAAAGACGATTGATTTTAACCTTAATACCCTAAACAAAAATAGAGAATTTCATTTTATCGTATTAGTAATAAGTTAGTGAAGCTTTAAAGAAAATGAAATGTGGAAAAGCGATAGGATGGATAATATTCCAATAAGTGTGGAAATGTTTAGGAGATCAAAGAATTTTGGCTTACAAAATCTTTTAATGTCATTTTAAAGACTAAAAAATACGGATGAGTGGATAAAGAGTTTGTTGGTTCCTATATTTAAGAATAAAGGTGATGCACAAGAGTGTGCAAATTATAGAGGAATTAAGTTAATGTGCCATACATTAAAATTATGGGAGAGAGTAATTGAGCATAGGTTACGATGTGATCTGAAGTTTCAATTTGGTTTCATGCTAGATCTACTATGGATGCTATACATTTGTTAAGGGGTTTGATGGAGAAGCATAGAGAAAGTAAGGAGGATCTACATATGATATTTATTGATTTAGAGAAAGCTTATGATAAAGTTTCAAGAGATATTTTTTGGAGAGTTCTAGAACAGAAAGGAGTTAATATTGGTTATATTCAAGTCATTAAGGATATGTATACTAGAGCTGTTACTTGTGTCCAAACACAAGGAGGATTGACAAAATATTTTCCTATTTTGGATTACACCAAGGATCACTTTAAGCCCTTATTTTTTACTTTAGTTATGAATGTTCTTACTAGGCATTTACAAGATGTATCTTGGTGTATGCTTTTGCGATGACATTTTTCTTGTTGATGAGAGGGAGTCCAACAAACTTGAATTATGGAGGTCAACTCTAGAGTCTAAATGTTTTCATTTAAGTAGATCTAAGCTGGATATATGGAATAATTTTAGTTGTAGAAGTTCTAGTAGTGTTGTGACATTAGAACAAGTCATTAATAAGAGTGGCGTTTCATATATTTAGGCTCTATTGTTCAAAATGATGGTGAAATAGATGGAGATGTTATTAGTAGAATTCAAGTTGGATGGTTGAAGGAATGCATCCGCCTATTATGTGATAGAAAAGTTTCACTTAAACTTAAGGGAAGATTTTATAAGATGGTGGTAAGACTTGCAATGACTTATGGTGCAGAATGTTGGCCAATAAAAGAGAAGCATAAGACTAATTTAAGTGTTACAGAGATGAGTATGCTTAGGTGGATGAGTGGCTTTACTCTTAGAGATAGAATGCAAAATGAGTATATTCGGGAAAAAGTTGGAGTAGCTCCAGTGGTAGATAAGATTAGGGAGAGTCGCCTTAGATGGTTTGGCCACATAAAATGTCGGCCGTCCGATGACCCGATTAGGAGAGTAGATGCAGATTTATCTTATGTTAAGAAAGGTAGAGATAGACCTAAAAAGACTTGGTTAAGATGTATAAAAATGATCTTAGTATACTTGATTTAAATGAGAATTTGACATATAATATGACACAATGGAGAAGAAGGATTCATGTAGACCCCACCTAGTGGGATTAATTGTTTGTTGTTGTTGTTGTTGTATTGTTGTACTCTTCTCTATGAAACTAATTTCATGTGCAGTTAATTTTTAACTAGCTCTTGAAATTCTCAGGTTGACATTGATTTTGAGAAGGAACCAGTTGGTACCGGAAAAGATGGACAGAGTGTGTATTTCAAGGATATATGGCCATCTAATGAAGAGGTTGCAGAGGCAAGTTCTACTAATTCCAGAAAATTGCTTAGTTTGTTCTATTGTTCTTTCTATAAATGCCATGTATTTAGCTTGTTAATTCCTTTTAAGTAGTATATTTCCTAATTTAGGCTTATTTTGTTAGTTTATTTTTGAGTTCTATGAGAGGAGTTATTGTGTCAACTGATTCTGTGAACGAGGCTTTCTACATTTATAATTCACATAGATTCTTGTGGCTAGCTCTTTTGTAACTGAACAAAAGGCTGAAGATACTTTGTTTTGCATGATTAGATTTTATACTTTTCCCATGCGTAGAATGATAGCTTCTGTGTATGGTGACTTTATCATTCTAATCATTGAACAAGATGCCTCTTTTTCGTCTATATGAAGAGCAAAAAAGGTCAAAAATGGCTCTAGACTATTTGTTAGAGGCTATTTTAGCCTCAAACTATCTTATGTGTCCAATTTAATTTTTGGTAAATATGATCTAAAATAATCCAAGGAATTATTTTGGATGATATTTGAGGAGCCAAGGGACTAAACTGAATACATTAAATAATTCGGTTTACAGTGGCTCCATACAAAAAGTCTAAAGATCATTTTGATCTTTTTCTCTTTATGAAGATAAACCTCCCCAACTATTTAGATTCGGCTTCAGTTGCTGTGCATATTTGTGTTTTAAACAATTTTGCAGATATGTGGAACCTTGCGTTAATCTGAAAGTGATTTATATTTTTTAGGCTGTTCAAAGTAGCGTGTTGTCTGATATGTTCAAGAGCACATATGAGGCAATCACCAAAGGAAATCCTATGTGGAACAAGCTCTCTGTCCCATCCTCAACTCTTTATTCATGGGATCCAAATTCTACATATATTCATGAGCCACCTTATTTCAAGGATATGACCATGACTCCACCTGGTTCACATGCAGTTAAAGATGCCTATTGCTTGCTAAACTTTGGTGACAGCATTACAACAGATCACATTTCACCTGCTGGTAGTATTCATAAAGACAGCCCTGCTGCCAAGTACCTACTTGAACGAGGTGTAGACCGTAAGGACTTCAATTCATATGGAAGCCGTCGTGGGAATGATTATGAAGGGGAACCTTTGCAAACATCCGCCTTGTTAATAAGCTTTTGAATGGAGTAGCTGGACCTAAAACCATTCATATTCCAACAGGAGATACGCTTTCTGTGTTTGATGTAGCAATGGTATGTTCATCATGGTCTTACCTTTATCTTTTTTTTGGTTAAAAAAAAAAATTACTTGCATTTGAGATTTTCGTTATATGTTAACTGGTTCCAAGCTTTTTGAGTTTTCATACTGTCTCATTATGAAGTTCCCATTTTCAAATTTTTATGAGCTAGTGTTAGTGAATTGCATTGCTTTAGAGGAAAAATGTTTCGCTGCACAATACATAACTCCGAATAAGTCAGAGCTATTAGGTCAGAATAAGTCTATAGAGCTATTAGATTGAATGACACATGATGCTTGACATGTTTCCATCTATTCAGCGACTATGCTGACCTTTTTCAGGCTGTTTTTGGGCACCATAGCGTTGCCTAGTAAAAATCTGTAAATATTTTGATTTGTACAACCCTTTATCTGGCTAAGGTCGCCAATCGGGTAATAAATGTTAACTTAAAATGTACAGCTATTTTAGTTATCAGAAACGTGATTTCTGATTAATATAATCTAATGCTTGGATATGCTCTACTAAAATAAAATCGTCTTTTTTTTGCAATAGTGATTTTTCAAATTTTGTTTACATGTGTTTGTTTTATAAAATATTTTGTAATGCAATAGGATGTAAAATATTGCTAATTTATGTGCTTTTTAAACATGTATATGCATGTTTCTGCACAAAATTTTAGCTGAGTTGCACTAGACATAATATATACATATACACATTATCTTAATATCTGCGCTAATGCCATTATCTATTTAATTTTGCTATGCGATGAAATTTGCTCTTTTGCAGAGGTACAAGGCAGATTCCCATGAAACGATAATTTTGGCTGGAGCAGAGTATGGTAGTGGTAGCTCTAGAGATTGGGCTGCTAAAGGTCCAATGTTGCTGGTGAGCATTTTGCTATATTCCACCTCCTTTTTTTGTTGGCATCTAACAAAGAATGAGTGGAGAAGAATTAATGAAGCTAAGCCTATATGGTTTGGATGAGGCTACCGTTAGTGCTAATAATGATGTTCATAGCCATTCCAATGTTTTCCCTCATATCTGTAAGCACAAAAGCAAATGCATCGCTTCTATGTTACAACTAGCTTAATTGTGGTTCACATCTTTTTATCAGGGAGTAAAAGCTGTGATTGCCAAAAGCTTTGAGAGAATCCACAGAAGCAACTTAGTCGGAATGGGTATAATTCCACTTTGCTTCAAAGGGTGATGATTCATTAGGTCTCACTGGTTACGAAAGATACACAATTGATCTTCCAAGCAACATTAGCGGTATACGACCTTTACGGTTGTGACAGATAATGGAAAGTCTTTCAAATGCACCCTTCGCTTTGACACTGAGGTGACCTTTTACGTCCTCTCTCTCTCTCTCTCTCTCTTCGGTGTGCCGTTTCGCTCTCCACACCCCTTCATTTCTACGGTGATTGCATGTTTCTGTAAGATTACAATTATTAAAATAACTATTTTTACAAGTGCAGTAATTATAAACATCTGTGATCGTGTTTATGCATAAGGCAGACCTATATTATTTCATTCCTTGCTTTTTAATGAGTGAAACGATGATACATCATAAATATAATTTAATGTAAATTAATTCATTTGCTCTTTGATTTTATCTGTTTTAAATTATTACTGAAATTCTCAGATGTAACAACAACAAGCCTTTATCCACTATGGGCCTATGAATCCTCCTCCATTGTTGTCTATTATGTGTCAAATTCTCATTTAATTCAAGATTTTTTTATACATCTTAACTAAGTCTTTTTACTCCTACCTTTCTTAACATAAGGTAAATCTAATGCATCTATTCTCCTAACCGGGTCATCGGACAGCCTACGCTTTATGTGGGTTATCTAAGGCAACTCTCTCTAATCTTATCTGCCATCGGAATTACTCCAACTTTTTCCCGAACATACTCATTTCGTATTTTATCTCTAAGAGTAAAGCCACTCATCCACCTGAGCATCCTCATCTCTGTAACACTTAACTTATGCTTCTCTTTACCAACACATTTTGCACCATAAGTCAGGGTCTTACCACCATCTTATAAAATTTTTCCTTAAATTTAAGTGAAACTTTTCGTCACACAATAGCCGGATGTATTCCTCCACTTCAACCATCCAACTTGAATTCTACTAACAACATCTCCATTTTACCATCATTTTGAACAATAGCTTAAATATCAATCGCCATTCTTATTAATGACTTGTTCACCTAATGTCACAACACTACAGAATTTTACAACTAAAATTACACTCCATATATTCGCTTTAGATCTACTTAAACAAAACCTTAATGTTGACCTCCATAATTCAAGTTTCTCTTGGACTCCTCTCTAGTCTTATCAACAAGAAGAATTTCAAGATACACCAAGGTACATCTTCCTGTAAATGCCTAAGAACATCCATAACTAAAGCAAAAAAAGATAAAAGCTTAAATGATCCTTGATGTAATCCTAGGTTGAAATGGGAAAATATTTTATCAATCCTCCTTGTGTTTGGACACAAGTAAATTTCTAGTATACATATCCTTAATGACTTGAATATAATCAATATTAATTCCTTTCGTTCTAGAACTCTCCAAAGAACATCTCTTGAAACTTTATCATAAGCTTTCTAAATTAATAAATATCATATGGAAATCCTCTTTACTTTCTATACTTCTCCATCAAACCTCTTAACAAATGTATAACATCCATAGTAGATCTACCTCATGAAACCAAACTGATTGTGAGAAACTTTTGTATCACATCATAACCTATGCTCACTCATTTTCTCTCCCATAATTTTAATGTATGACACATTAACTTAATTCCTCTATAATTTGCACACTCTTGTGCATCACCTTTATTCTTAAATATAGCCAACAAACTCTTTCTCCACTCATTTGACATCTCTTTAGTCTTTAAAATAACATTAAAAGATTTGTAAGCCAAAAAATTTCGATCCCTAAACATTTTCACACTTCTATTAGAATACCTTCAGTCTCGCTTTTACATTTCATTTTCTTTAAAGCTCTCTAACTTCAGATTTACTAATATGACTATAAAAATAAAATTCTCTATTTTTTTTAAGGTATTAAAGTTGCTAAAATCAATCATATTCGTGGATCTTTAAAAGTTTATCAAAATATCTCATCCACCTATTTTGAATATCCTTTTCTAAGAAGCACTTTATTTATCTTCATTCTTAATATACCTGAACCTGCTCTACTTCTTCTATCTCTTTGGTTGGCTAATTTATATATACATCTTTTCACCTTTTGATATCTAATTCAGATAATCCTAAAACAATTTTTTGATCATATATTCTTTTAATCTCTACACTTTATATCTTTCCTAATTCTCCGGTTTTACATTTAAACCAAATTTTATAACAACGCTTTTATTTCTTATCTTTTCGTACAACTGACTCCACCATCAACTATTTTATTAAAGTTTTTCCTTTGATTCTCAAGATATTTTTAAGAACTTGTTTAATTTTACTTTATTTTTCTCACATAATATTAAATTTTTTTAACATCCTAAATTCTAAGCTCAGTAGCTTCTTTAAAATATTTTATTTCATTTTTAAGTCTTCCCATCTAATCCTAAGACAAGAATTTGATTTATTTTTCCTCTTACAATCTTTCATCTTAAAATCTAAAACTAACAATCGATGTACTTAAACTTTCACTGAATGACCTTACAATCTTACAATCTAAACGATTTATTTTTCTCATTAAAATAATCAATCTGTTTTACTAGATCCATTTTATAAGTAATAATATGTTTATCTCTTTTTTTTTTAAAAAAGTATTACTACAAAATCATGTAAGAAAATTTAATATACCCTACCTTCTTCATTAATACCCAAATCCATAACCATCATGAATACTTTTAAGATCTTCTACCACTCTACCAACACAGCCCATTTAATTCTCTTACATAAATATTTTTCTTCAAAAAACATTGATAATCTAGACATAATCTTTAAAACTATAATTCTATCTCCACATCTATTAATATTTATAACATTATCCTTCAAACTTTTATCTATAATCACACCTACACTATTTCTACTTACCAATACCAAAGTTTAAAACCTAAACTATCAATCTCCTTGGCCTTCTCCCCAACCCATTTAGTTTCTTGAACACATAAAATATTTAATATCTATTAATTTACCTGTAAGAGTACCTATATTCCAAGATCCTAACCTAATTCAAGTTTCATGGACTAACTTTTGCCCACATCCGCCCATAATGGAATTTGCTTATTTAACATCAGATTCTGATACGGCTTACACATTTTTTCATCAGATTCGTTACACAAGGCGCTACCGGGACGCCTAGATAATTAATAATGATTTAAAGGATTCATGTCATGATTATTTCCACAAGTTTTACGCTGGCTGTCGACTACTTATCGCAACCCTCCACTTTTCACATCCGGACTTGGGACCTGCAATGGTAGTAGGGCTGCAAACGAACCGAGCCGAGCCTAGCATGTATATGTTCAAGCTTGAGCTTGCTTAATATTATCGAGTTCGAGCTCGATTCGAGCTTTTAAGAATAGTGTTCAAACTTGAGCTTGTTTACCATTATTGAGCTCGAGCTTGATTCGAGTTTGCTCATGAGCTCGATTCAAATTGGATTATCGAGCTTGTTAACGAGCAGCTCATTTATAAAAAACCAGCTTTAATCAATCCTTAATCGAGCTTGTTCACGAGCATTTGTTGAGAAATATACATGAGCTGTATCAATTAAAGCTTATTAAGCCTAAAAAAATAATAAATTGAATAATATTGTTCACAAACAAGCATTACTCGAGCCATAATTGAGCCATAATCGAGCTCCTTAACGAGCTTATTCACAAGCTTTAAATGCTAATGTTCATGAACATAAATGAACCGAACGATAAGTTGTTCAAGCTTGTTCATTTAGCAATCAAGTACTTCAAAAAGTATTCAAGCTCATTTGATTAGTTAATCAAACGAACATGAACGAGCTCTAATCGAGCCGAGCCACGAGTAACTTGTCGAACGCTCAGTTCATTTGCAGCCCTAAATGGTAGTGTTGATAATTTTATTATCAATTGGAATTAAATATTACCATTGTTTATTTTCGTTTTAAGAAAGTGAATTGTTGGATTGATTGATATGTTGTGATCTATGAATCTTCAATTTATTTTTTTTCTTTTCATAAAAGCATAATGCACATCGTATTTGTTATATTATGAAACCCTAACCTTGATTCATTTTGCATCAAATTGGTATTAGAATTTTAGGTTGTGTCATAATGTCTCACTTAGAAAGGGGAATTGGTATAAGGGTAACTTAGAATATTGCAAAAAAGTTATGAAATTTTAAAAACTTTGTAAATTAATTTACTGAACAAATGAAATTTACAATGACATCAGTCTAGTTAAAACAAAATTTGATAATTTGAAAGGTTACTAATTTCATGCATGCATGTGTGTCAATTAGATCCCTTGATAAGGGCTTTGAAAGTTGTTTTCAAGATTTTGGTTTAAATTCTTGCTTACATCATAACAAAGCCACCTTATGGACTTAGGTGAGTAAAAAGAATTGGAATTAGATTTTAATTATGATGAAGAACAAATTCACTTGGATTTTAATTTTAGTAGGAGACTAGAATCTTCTTGATAAACTGCGCCATCTATATTAAGATTGAAACACTTATGATTTCTACAAAGCATCATTGTTATAGACTTTGAATTGTAAGATTGATTTTAATGTTTGGTACTTAGATGGTTTTTTTGAATGACAACTTTATGTCTAATGAGTAATAAGTGAGATTTACAAAAATTAAATTAATTGGTCAAATTAAAATTAGTGGATGAGTATTATTCGGTTGCAGTTAGACTAGAGAAGATAGTAACAACCTTCTTAATACATACAAAGCTACAGTATCCAGAAATTATATACAATGCTTCATAACTATGTAAAGCTACAGCCAGTAGAAACATTTACAATGCTTTACATATAAATAAACAAAAAAATGAGATTCCGATTTCTCTATCCATCGACTCTTGCATCTGGCAGACGACATTGTTAAAATGTACAGCTAGCATTTGTTTCTTGGGCGAGAAAGAATGTAGAAAGTCAAGAATAAAATGAGCCAAACGCTCATATAATTTATAACATCTATTGGCCTACATCGTCCAAAGTTTTGATATTACGGAGTTACTCTTAAGCATTCGCTTCTTCTTAACAAAGCTTTTTGAAGTTCTGCAGTTTATCTCTCATTCAGATCAGCTTACGAAATTTCTGACTCAACATTTGCAGGTGGAACTGGCTTACTTCGAGCATGGCGGCATTCTTCCTTATGTGATCAGAAACCTCATTAATTCGCCATAATGACTAACGAGACTGTTAATCCTTCAGACTCCACCGGCAACTTCAACCAAAAACTCTTCTTTGAGTGTTTCTAATTTTTACTTTTAGGAAATAAGGTTTTTTAATTTTGAAGGCATCGCAATGATGCTTAGATACGGTTAAGTTCAATTTGAGATCAATTGAATTTGAGATCAAATTTTATGTATGGGAGTGTTTTTTTTTCTGTGCTTAATCTTCTATTTGTTTAGTTTGGTAGACCTGTTTTGATTTGACTGACTGGTTATCTTCTTTAAATTTTATATAGAATAAATGAGCCTATGGTTCCTCTAAGGTTCGAGTCTCAAAAGAAATACGTACATCGCAACAACAGAGGAGTTTTTGTTCATCAGCATGGATTATCCTATGGTTCCTAATTTATTAGGTTGGCTTGTGCGATGCTGTCAGATCTGGCTGCCAACGGTCTTATCGGTTTAATTATGAGGGATAAAATTCAATTTTTCAAAATTTATTACATTATTAAAGATTACTTCAAATTTTTGTTTTCTTGAGAGCAAGATGAAATAAAACAACAAAAACTAATCGAACGATTTTATTTTTCTCCATAATCTGTTATAATTGAATTAAAGCTTTAAGTGATCTTTCTTATATCGATTTGTTCTTTAATAACACCTTGAATTTATGATTAATTTTCTTGTAGAGTTAATATAGAAGATATTCAAAAAATTTATCCAAGTATTGATTTTTTTATGCATTTTTAATTTCAAAATAAATTTAGTAGGCTGTATAACGCTTCCTCTGCCATCATCTATAGCCTAATTTTAGTATTATTCTTACTTCTAGATATTGTGTATTGGACTTTTTTTTTAAATTTTCTTTGAAAGCTTATTATTTGAGAGTATGTAACCCAAAAGATTGAAGATATGGCCTTAATTCAACTAGGATGAGACTAATAAAATATGAATTTTTATTGAAAAAATTAATTATAATTTGAGAGATCACTCAGGCAAATATGGTGAGATAATCATGACATTGACTTAAATGTACTCCTAATTAGGTGATTAATTTCACCAATGTATTGGTTTAACCTAATGTCGCATCTCATGAAGATAACTACAAAGAAATTGACAATTCTTTACTACATGAGGATGAATTTGGAAGCAATTTGATGTTTTGGAGATGTTTTGTGGTTCCATATATTTGAATCTCTACTTTTGGCTAGATTGTTAGGCCAGATGATCAATTTGATTTTTTTGCTTCATCTAAGATCCTCAAAATTCTTTTAAAGCAGGTTTCTAGATATCTTTTGAATGCTACTTCTATTCATTCAAATGAGTACTCCATACTAGTCCAAAGGACCAAAGATAATGCTCGATCAATGACACTATCATGTCAGCTTGTGATTGTGGATATAGAGTCAACTCTAAAATCTATTAGTGATATGATCAGCATGAGTAAATTATATATGACACGAGAATTAAGGACTCTGCTATGAACAAGGACTTGGATGTCATCTAAAGATAACAATGCCATGCATAAATTTGATTATGCAATTCTTAATTAAATTCCCATTCTTAGCCATCAAAGGATCTCTCCCAATTTGATCTTGAAAAATGTTCAGCTGTTCCAATTCGTTGCTTATTGCTTATGGATTGATGTTTGTCTTATATTTTTAATTATATAACGAATAATGAAATGGATAAGACTTGAATAATCAAATTTGAATGAAGTCATTAATAAAAAAATAAAAGGAGTTTGAAATTTTTTTGGAGTTTGTATGTTAATGGAAAAACTTATCAAAAAAAATCATGATAATGTAGATCATGTATTAATAAATAATTTAGATGTTAAAACTTATTGACATGTTGTTGGAGTTATTAATTGATGCCTTTCTTAAGAACACAAATAAAATGAAAATAATAATAAAAGTGTTTAATTTTAGATATACAATAAAAGATATGTTGGGAGACAAAATTAGAGAAAATAAAGATCAAAACAAAACAAAACAAAGACAGAAGATCAAGAAGAATACCAAAATTTATGTAGAAAATCTTAAATCAGGAAAAAAAATCATGGAGCATACAATATTAAGAAATCCACTATAAATAAATTGAGAAGAATTTTTATAAATCTCTTTTCACTTAGCCCACTGTACCAATTTTCATATCCCTCAAACTTTAGGACACACATACACTAGTCAAGAACTTAAAAAATAATCTTTTGAAATTACTTTAAATTGCTCAAAAATTGATTTTGTTACTTAGTAGTTCCCTAACAATAGCTATTATGTCATTTTGACCCTGTTCAAGGATTCTTGCAATGTGGTGCCTTGAAAGATAGTACCGAGGTATTAGCTTCTTTGTCCCTAAGCACAAACCTCTGTTTCCTAACACTTAGGTGTTGTAAATGTTGCTTGACCAACAAAATTGAACATTGAGATGATGACACTTTCCCGATTGATCGACACAATCAGGTTCTACAAAATAATAAGATGTATATCATAATGATTAAAATAGTTATGCTTATGAGGTATAAAATTGAAAACATGCAAAAGTGTATAAAATCAAATATTTTGACTAGCATAGTTAAATTATTAGCAAATAGTAAACCTTTTCACAAATCGACATGGATCCCAACTTAACTTTGACCAATATAATCTGGCTTGTAATTGTTATAAAGTCTTTTATTTTCTAGTAAGAGCTAGCCACTACCACCATGACATTCCTTAATGAGTCAGATGGAGTGAAGTGTCTGGTATGCATAGTTGATTATCTTTGAAAAGATAGTTGTGTTGAATCAAATAATCTCAAGATGATGCATGATTGGTGTTGTTAACCCAACAATTGGCAAAGTCTAGATCACTAGCATTGAGCTCATGTAGAGATTCCAAGACAATAGTACATATATGTAAAATTACAAGAAGACTGAGATGCCTGCTCAGAGTGTCATCTGGTGGCTACAACTGCCCACTCAATGCTTTAGAAAAAAAGGTAAATTTTTGTTGGAATAGGTCCCATCTAGGTGCATTATATTGAGATTGCGATGAGATAATAGAAATTGCAAGGGTTGATTATCACTAAATAATTACAAATTCTTGATAAATAGATAAAGTTCCCAATGCTTTTAAGCTCTAATAATTATATACAATTCTTACTTATAAGTAAACCACTTTTATCTTACATGGTTGAGTTTTTCACTGAAGAGCTCAATGTGTCTACTTTCTTGGGTGAGAATCACTCTAATCCTTACAACTAACATGTTAGTCTTTACTTGAAAGGGCATTTCGAAATTTGGAATAATTAGGATTGGGGTTGAAATGAGGAAGTCTTTCAATTGAAGAAAGCTTGATTGTTGTTTCAGAGTCCAAAGAAAAATCATTGATTTTAAATAATTTGTAATGGCTATTATTATCGCATCAAAGTTTTGAATAAAATGTCTATGAAAATACATGAAGATTCAAAAAATAATTATGAGGTATGTCATATTTATGATTCATCAAAATTTGTGGTAAACCCAGACGAGAATATTATATGTGAAGTTATCTCAATTTTGGTTTCACTTTAATATATCAAAGATTATGTGGTATTATTGATGATTAATAGGAAACATAAAATAGTTCTTGAGATGTGATATGAGTCCATATCCCCAAATCAACAACAAAAATAAAAGGGATAGAAGAAGGCCAAGTTGGCTAAAGGACTTCACAAATATACCCAAAATATAACATCAACAGAGAGTAAGTTACATGCTCAGACCAGAGAGTAAAGATTACAATTATACAAGACAAATATAACAGCTTTTACAACAACAGAGAGCAGTAGGATAAAAACTTTTATAGCAATAATAATATAATATCTAAAGGAACAGACTTTACTAAATACAAGATATATGAAACAGTTCAGAACCAAAGACCAACAGAAGCAAGGCCAGTAGATCTTAAAATAAAACAACAAAAGCCTTATCCAGAGCCGGCCTGAAAATAAAAGTCCATAACAGAAATAACTGCCAATAGAACAAAAGAACAAAGAACAGACTACACGTACCACAAATCTTAACGATAAGCAAGAACTTAACCGTCAGAATGTAAATTAGTTACAAAAGTATAGAAGACAGAGATCTAAGAAGAGCAAAAAAGACTATAAATAGAGATCAGAAAAGCAAACAGAGAATAATAAGAAATCTTATCAAGAATCTCCTCCTTCCTTGTCTCCAGTCTTATCCTCCTTCCTCTGAGTATTTCCCACGGTATTCCTCGCCGGAATAGCCCTTTATCCGGTGGAAATGCCGGCCATCTTCTCTTTGGATCCCCACTTCTCCTAGAATCCCCTCAGGAGCTCTCGGTCGCTCGAATGGCCGACTGAATCGATTCTTTTCCTTTTTCCCTTTTCGAAAGAGAAACTTCCTCAGACGCTTCATCGACGGCTGCTGAGACTGGATCCCAGAATTCATCGACGACCCCTCATCGTAAGAGGGATGAAGCCGCCCTCTAGCCATTTGTAAGCCAATGATCGACGGAAAGAAGTTAAATCAAGAAAATGCCCGCAAACACAAATCCAAGGCAAGAAGAAAGAATGGACGATGACTCAAATCAAAGCTCAACAGAAAGTGCTGATCTACTAAGGGTAAAAGGCCATCCAAAGTCGCAAAGACGTAATTCTCACTATAATTACTCACTCACCGGGTTCATCCCACTCGAGTGAGTTAACTCCTAAGCGACTAAAGCCGTGAATCGGTCCCTAATTGGCACCAACTAGACCATTGTCCTGGACTCATCGTAATACTCAATTCAAGGAATTTGATTCATATAGTCCATATCCCCAAATCAACAACAGAAACAAAAAAGATAGAAGAAGGCCAAGTTGGCTAAAAGACTTCACAAATATACCCAAAATATAACATCAACAGAGTGTTACATGACTAGAGAGAGTAAAGATTACAATTATACAAGACAAATATAACAATTTTACAACAAAGATAGGATCTTCTCCGATCCTCATCTCTAATCCCTCGTGAGCTCCCGACGCCGAATGGCCGAACAATCGATTCTTTTCCTTTTTCCCTTTTCGAAAGAGAAACTTCCGAGACGCTATCGACGGCTTTCAGACATCTGATCCCAGAATTCATCGACGGACCTCATCGTTAAGACGGATCGCCGCCTCCTACCATCTGTAAGCCAATGAGATCGATAAGAAGTTAAATCAAGAAAGCACCAAACACAAATCCAAGGGCGTGAAGAAAGAATCGACGGATGACTCAAATCAAAACTCGAAGAGCACGATCAGTGATCCAAAGGCTAAGGGGTAAAAGGTCATCTAAAGCTGACAAAGACCGTAATTCTACTATAATTACTCACTCAAAGTTCATCCCACTAGTGAGTTAACTCAGAGCCGGACTAAAGCCGTGAACCCTTAATTGCAACCTAACGACCATTGTCCTGACTGCACTCACCATCGCCAATAGAACAAAAGAACAAAGAACAGACTACACGTACCATAAATCTCCAGAATGACAGAAGCAAGAAACTTAACCATATGTAACAGAAATTAGTTACAAAAGTATAGAAGACAGAGATCTAAGAAGAGCAAAAAAGACTATAAATAGAGATCAGAAAAGCAAACAAAAATAATAAGAAATCTTATCAAGAATCTCCTTCTTCCTTGTCTCCAGTCTTATCCTCCTTCCTCTGAGTATTTCTCACGGTATTCCTCGCCGGAATAGCCCTTTATCCGGTGGAAACGCCGGCCATCTTCTCTCTGATCCCCTTCTCCCGTAATCCCCTGAGCTCGTGCCGAATGGCCGAACAATCGATTCTTTTCCTTTTTCCATTTTCAAAGAGAAACTTCCAGACGCTTCATCGACGTCGAGACATCTGGATCCCATCATTCATCGACGGCCCTCATCGTTAAGAGATCCGCTGCCTCCTAGCCATGTAAGCACATCGATCGACAAGAAGTTAAATCAAGAAAGCTGTGAAAACAAATCCAAGGGCGTGAAGAAAGAATCCGACGGACGACTCAAATCAAAGCTCGTGAAGAACACGACTGAAAGGATCCTAGGGTAAAAGGTGTCATCCAAAGGCTTAGACAACACCGGTAATTCCCCATTATAATTACTCACTCAGCCGGGTTCATCCCACTCAGAGTGAGTTAACTCACCGAGCCAGACTAAAGCCGTGAACCGTCCTAATTGCCACCAACTGCACTCATTGTCCTCGGACTTAATTTATCGTAATAGACTCAATTCAAGGAATTTGATTCATATAGTCCATATCCCCAAATCAACAACAGAAATAAAAGGGATAAAAGAAGGCCAAGTTGGCTAAAGGACTTCACAAATATACCCAAAATATAACATCAACAAGAAGTTATATGCTCGACTGTAGAGAGTAAAGATTACAATTATACAAGACAAATATTACAGCTTTTACAATAACAGAGCAGGATCTTCTCTCATCCCTCTTCTCCCGTAATCCCCGAGGAGCTCCCTTGCCGCCGAATGGTCAATTGAATCGATTTTCCTTTTTCCCTTTTTGAAAGTGAAACTTCCCCGAGACGCTTCATCATACGGCTTGGCTCGAGACATCTGGATCTCACTGAATTCATTAGACGGCCCTCATCGTTAAGACTGATCAAGCCGCCTCTAGCCATCCGTAGACGATCGACGATCAAGAAGTTAAATCAAGAAAGCGTCCGCGAAACACAAATCCAAGGGCAGTGAAGAAAGAATCCCGATCGGACGACTCAAATCAAAGCTCAGAAAGAACACGATCCGAGTGCTAGATCCAACGGCTAAGGGTAAAAATACGTCATCCAAAGGCTCAGACAGCACCTGTAATTCCCCACTATAATTACTCACTCAGCCGGGTTCATCCCACTCAGAGTGAGTTAACTTACTGAGCTAGACTAAAGCCAAGAACCGGTCTCTAATTGCCATCAACTGCACCATTGTCCTTGACACTCCATCGTAATAGACTCAATTCAAGGAATTTGATTCATATCAAAGATTATGTGGTATTATTGATGATTAATAGGAAACATAAAATAGTTCTTGAGATGGATAATATTGACAAAATTATCGAAGAGAGTGTGTGCTAATGGTGACATATTTTTGAGAACTTAGACAAAGAGTATTGATTCTCATTTATTTTATTAAATTATATAGAAACTTTGTACCTTCAACAATCTTCTAAAACTCTAAAACATTATTAAGAACCATTAATAAATTAAATCTAATCAAATATGAAAGTTCCCAATCAAAATAAACTAGATTATAAGATCATATTCAATATGCTCTTCATTCCAAAAGTCAAACAAAGTCAAATTTTAGTCTTAGGAAGTTTATTTTATTTGATTGGAATCCATCAATATCAATATATAATGCAATCATAGAACGTTCATTGAATCAATGTCATCAAGATAGTAAGTAATTAGAGATTCGATTTTTCATTATACTCAATTTTTTTCTCTATAACTTTTCTCCCGATTGGAAGAGCATAAATAAAAGCAAGCATTTTATCCCTCTCCAAGATTAATCCCCACCATTGCAGTCATGAATTCCATCTTGGTCGCAATAATATTCTTTTTTTTTGACTATAGTTACCGTGCTTCGTTGGATTTGTGCATGGATTTTTGTTCCTCTACATTAACCATCTTCTGCAGTTAAATATATGCAAGATGCGTTTAGAACTATGTATTTGAAAGATGGTCGAGCTACAAGGAAGAGGAAGAGGAAGAAGAAGAAGAAGAAGAAAATAATGCAGAAAGCTTCCACATGTGCCATGAGCCTGGAGAACTTCAATGATGGAGCTAGATCAGCTGTGCAGACTATTACTACCCTTCTTCTTCCCTTTTTTGTTCATAGCTGACGCTCGATCGTCTCTTAACTATGAAGTTGTAAAGGCATCTTGCATATATTTTACCGCAGAAATACGCTATATATAATATCACAGAGGAACAAAAACTCATATAGAATCAAACGAAGCACAAAATAGTCACGAGTAACAATAACAATCCAAAGCAGTCCAATAAGAAAAATATATACTCGCAGCTAAGATGGATTCTTGTTTGCAATGGAGGGGATTAATCTCTAAGAAGCAAGAAAAAAAAAGATTGCTTTGTTTACGTGCTTCCAATTGGTTCAGAAACTATATGGAGAGATAAAAAAAACCTTGAGTAAGATGGATACCAAAATTTTTAAACCATTATTATGTCGATGACACTGATTCAATGTATACTCCTATGATTGTACTTGATACGCCCTCTAAAATTAACTGATCAAGAAATCTCAAAGCATTTTCGTAAATGCTTCGATCTAATCACCGATTTCAAAGCTTACAAATAAACACCGCCCTCGATGAGACGAACATAGACATCAAGCATAGTCCGATCCGAACTCGAATCGACTCGATCAAGCTATGGAGCATGAAAATGGATCCCGATCCGCCAAATGGTCACCAAACCGACATATTTATAGTCGATCGAGCGCTCGTCAAGACTAATCCAACGAATCCAAGATCACCCAATTCGACATCATTAAGGCACCCGATCATCAAAATACACCGTCGATCGGGGGATCGCGGGCCGTCCATGGTGGTGGGAGTGGTTGGAGTTTTCCACAAATTTACAAGGCCCGCCACTCCCAAAATCTATAAATAGAGCTTCATTCTCATTGAGGGACCGAATCGATTTGAAGACCGAGAGCTCGAGAACCACCCGACTGACGCCGACGCATCTATCACCACGCTACCACCAAGAAGTTCAAGATCGAGCTCACCCTTAGAGATCGCCTGTGGAACTAGAAAAGACCGCTTGCCGCCTTTCTCCAAGATCAAGAGGTTCCTAAGATCGCCTACCGCTTTTGGGAAACTTCTCCTCGAGTTGAGTTGACCGATATTGTCTTTTTCTACACTCAATATTGATTCCCTCAGAAACACCTTCTTCTCCAACTAAGGACACCAGATCTTTGAACACATAAAATTCTACGATCGGCAAGGCCCCGGTTTTTTCCCTTAACGGGTTTTCCAAGTATAACCTCGTGTTCATATCCCCCGCTTGTGTGTTGATAATTTTGGCTACGATTAAGATCTCGATCTACCTAATAAAATTCTCAAGACGCAACACATGCCACCGTGGGAACCTAACAGTTCCCCCATTGCTATATCTCCAATATGATTGGTAAACGGGGTTTGCGCTCCAACGCTCCTTATTCTCAGGATCAAGGACGCCAAGTCTCCAACACTTCTCTACATAATAGACTTATGTCTCGTGTGAGGGTCCGTGCCCTCTTTGGAAGATCGCTGCTCAAAGGATGGAGGATTTAACCAAATTCTTCGACTCAGAGGACCGCAAAACGCTCCAACACGCTGGAAGAGCCACGTGTTCCGACGCCTCAAAGATAATCCGATTTTCTTCCCGAGAATGATTACCCGGAATGCCGGATCAACAAGTAGAGAACCCTTGGCACCACATCCGTGATGTCGAACTGATACCGCCTACTCTACCCCACCTAATGACTCAAATTGGTGAAACTCCACGCCATCTTATACGCGATGAACTACGACGATCGGTGTGTGAAGAGTTCCCGCAAACAATCAATGATCCATTCTCCGCCGCTTCTTCCAAAACTCGCCCCGCCGAGATCATCTCGCAATACCCGATTCGACGAGATTCAAGCTTCCCAAAGATGGACCTTACGATGGCACACAACCGATCCGAAGCATATCGATCACTTTCGAACGATCATGCACCGGTAAATGACTCGCTTTGTGTCGTATTCCCGACTCTCAAAGGACGCTCGCATTGGTTTTATTCGCTTGCTAAGAGGTCCGTCCGATCATTTGGAGAGCTCGCCGATTTTTTGTAGAACAGCTCGCTAACAAGAGAATCATCGTGATTCATCACATCTCTCCGAATCCCGTAACGATGGAGAGTCCTCAAAGAATACTTCCAGGTTCTCCTCTCAAGAAGATACCGTGAGATCCGTAACTTTGAGGGGGCTTCTGAGGACTCGTGATACTTATTCATCATTAATGCGGAGACACCCATTCCTATGTCGACTGTCCATCGAATAGAGGCACAAATCTCCTCAAGAAGCTATCGCTCCATCGCAAAGCTTTGAACCACCAAGCGAAGAAGGTTCCCAAAGGTGATGTTCAAACATCTCTAAAAGAAGAGAGGAAAAGAACCTCCCCCAAAACCTCCTCACAATGACCTCGATGACTCAATCGAGAGGAAATATACTCAACACGCCATGCCGAACATCCCATCGGCTATTCAGAAGAGGAAGTGCGCTGACCTTTAAAGCCCCGAATTGGAAATCAAGAGAAATTCTCGCCACTTTCACCGCAAATGAGGGCACACCATCAAGAGTACCACCAACCTAAGGAGGAGATTGAAAGACTAATACGCCGTGGGTATCTAGGCCGCTTTATACAAAACCAACTGCCCCAAAGAAATGTCGGGGCAACCAGCCGAGGAACCGCCAAGCTTCGGAGAGATAAACAATTGCAGAGGGCTGTTATCTAGCCAAATATTCATTGCCTTTCAAGAGCCGGTCAAGAAGTCTCTTTGACCATTCTATCACCTTTGATGATTTAGATCTAGGGCTTCGAGATCCCACATCAAGATCCCCTTGTCATCAGTACAGGGGTCGGTGATCCATGCTTCAATATTAAAAGGATATTGATCGACAATGGGAATTCTGATGTTCTTTTACTCCACTTTCCTTAAGCATGGGTATAGAAAAAAGAGAAGCTTCAACCCGTGGCCACCATATATGGATTTGATAATCGATCCAGATTAGTGGAAGGGACAATCGCCTTCCAGAACTCTTGGAGAATTTTCCGACACGCAACCCACTGATACAATTTATTGTAGTCAAGTCCGAGTCCTGCAATGCAATATTTGGGAGACCTCTCCATATATTCGGCATCACATCGCGGCTCACCTCAAGATGAAATTCCACACACCGCAGTGGTAAGTGGGAATCAACGATAGACAAGCGTTATATCAAGCAAGCCACCATTTACGCCAAGAACCTCAACATCGAGAACTGACCATAGATGAGGATGCCTCAAAGGGCTTCTCCAGCTTGAAGATGTAATTTGTCTTCCTATTCTAAGTTGATCCATCGCAAAAGGTGAAGGTGGGATCGTTGTCGCTTCACCGATCGTAATACGTGATTTTCGTAAAATCAAGATATCTTTGCCCGAGCGATCCGATATTCTCGGCATTGACCCAAGTCATTACGCACTCCTCAAAGTTGACTCAACCTACAAGCCGTGATACGTAAGAAAAGAACCTTCGCTTCAACAGCAGTCATAGAACAAGAAATCACCAAACTTCGGAAGTCAAGTTCATTCGAGAAGTCTACTACCCCACCGGTTGGCTAACGTAGTGCCAAGGCCAACGCCTGTGGAGAATGTGCACGACTACACCGACTATCGCATGCCCAAAAGAAGATAGCTTCCTTCCACGCGTCGGTCAACTAGTTGATGCGACATCGTGACATCGATCCGAAGCGGATGCCTATTCGCGCAATCAACCCGATAGTCAAAAGGTCCTTATGGACTTCCCACTAATTCTTCCATAGTGTTAACATCGCGAAGTAACGCCTCGATAAACAACCTGGATAAGTTGGCAATCCTCTATAGCGCTACAACTTTCTCCATAACGTTAACATCATCGAAAACGCCCGATACACACCTGATAGGTCAAAATCGATTCAACTCGATCTTCCATGTTAACACATCGCCAAAGTAACGCCGATAAACAACCTGATAAGTTGGCAATCCTCTATAGACGCCTACAACTTTCTCCATAACAAAGTTAACATCATCGAGTAAACGCCCCATAAACAACCTCGATAGTCAAAATCTCTGATTCACTTCAGATCTTCTTCCATAAAGTTAACATCGCCGAGTAACGCCTCGATAAACAACCTTGATAAGTTGGCAATCCTCTATAGACGCCTACAACTTTCCATAACAAAGTTAACATCATCGAGTAAACGCCCATACACAACCTGATAGATCGAGATCTCAGAGATCTATAAATATATTCCATTGGTTAACGAGTAACGCCTCGATAAACAACCTCGATAAGTTGGCAATCCTCTATAGATCGCCTACAACTTTCTCCATAACAAAGTTAACATCATCGAAAACGCCCACAAACAACCTCGATAGGTCAAAATCCTCGATTCAATCGACCTCTTCCATACAGTTAACATCGCCGAGTAACGCCTCGATAAACAACCTTGATAAGTTGGCAATCCTCTATAGACCGCCTACAACTTTCCCATAACAAAGTTAACATCATCGAAAACGCCCGATAAACAACCTCGATAGTCAAAATCCTCGGATTCAATTCGACCTCTCTTCCATAGTTAACATCGCCGAGTAACGCCGATAAACAACCTTGATAAGTTGGCAATCTATAGACCGCCTACAACTTTCTCCATAACAAAGTTAACATCATCGAGTAAACGCCCGATAAACAACCTGATAGTCAAAATCCTTAGTGGATTCAGACCTCTTCCATAGTGTTAACATCGCCGAGTAACGCCTCGATAAACAACCTGATAAGTTGGCAATCCTCTAGATCGCCTACAACTTTCCATAACAAAGTTAACATCATCGAGTAAACGCCCGATAAACAACCTCGATAGGTCAAAAGGTCCTTAGGACTTCCCATCTTCTTCCATACAGTTAACATCGCCGAGTAACGCCTCGATAAACAACCTGATAAGTTGGCAATCCTCTAGATCGCTACAACTTTCTCCATAACAAGTTAACATCATCGGTAAACGCCCGATAAACAACTCCTGATAGGTCAAAATCGCCGGATTCAACTCGACTCTTCCATACAGTTAACGCCATCGAAGTCACACTGGCCACAAACAACCCCTGATAGGGTCAAAGATCTCATTGGTCAGACACTCGCGCCGCTGCCGCCGGCCATCCCTCCGCCAAACCATCGCCGCTAGCCACCACGCCATCATCGGCTACATCACCGACTACTGCCGCCATTATCGCCGGCAGAACCATCATCCATATCCCCGCTGACTACTATCATCGGCTTACTACACCGCATCACCGGCATCTTCCGGTCACTACCATATCGACGATGCTACCCGCTGACTACTTCAATTGCCGCTCGATAACCCTCGCTTGCCGCCAACCATCAGAATTGGTCACGCTGATTACTGCCGCTGGCACACTTGACTGCCGCCGATAATTTTATTTATCGACGCTGACCTTGACTACTATCTCGCGCTGCTCATTAACCTCCGGGCCGCTCCACCGCCACCATACTGCCGCCGGCACGGCCACCGCCATCGCCGTTGGTTATCTCGCCAACCACCGCAGTCCCGCCGACCACTATGGTCACCACCATCGCCGGCATCTTCGCCAACCCCGCCTCCTGATCGCTTCCCTAACCCGGACCCCGACGAGTCAGAACTGGAACCACGACGTACGGCCTGATCGCTTCCCCATTTTAGAAGATTCCCTCCGCTGCCTCCGCTATGTCGACGTGTCTTTTCAAAAGAGTCTCACCCATCTACAAACACCAACTCGTCATCAAGATGAAAATTATTCCAAGAGAGTGCTAAACTCCCACCAGGGAGGTTACACTGGGAGAGAGGAGGAGGTGATCCAAGAGTGCCCAAACTCCCAGGGAGGGCTATGCACCTAAGAGGAGAAGAGGAGATCCAAAAAGAGTGCCCAAACTCCCACCGAGAGGCTATGCCCCAAGAGAGAAGAGAGATCCAAAAAGAGTGCTCAAACTCCCTGGGAGGCTATGCACTCTAAGAGGAGAAGAGGAGATCCAAAAAGAGTGCCCAAACTCCCACCGTGGGAGGGCTATGACCCTCTAAGAGAGAAGAGGAGATCCAAAAGAGTGCCCAAACTCCCACCAGGGGGAGGGCTATGCACTCTAAGAGGAGATGAGAAAAGTGCCTTTCCCTCTTACCTGGGGGTTTTATAGACCCCTTCTAGGGGCAAAAGGGTAAAAAACTGCTCAAAACCGTCAAAATCAGTTCCCTGGGTTCACTTGGTTCGGCTTCATATCAAGCCAGCATACAGGCTCTGCATACATACAAGGCTCAAGCTGGCTCATATACCAGCATGCCTCGCTGTCGCCGAACTTTGGCCATGTCATCATGGCTCGCCATGCAACCGCATTCATGGCTTACTGTTGCGAATCAGCCGGTTCAGACTGGCTGGCCATGGGCGAACTGAATCATATCATTGCGGGTCGCTCACTGGGTCAGCTGCTTCGCTACCTGCCAAATGCTCACTTTGCGACCGGCCGACCGGCTCAATTCACACTCCGTGATCCACTGTTTCACAAGATCCGGCTCATTAACGCCGAGCTGACATAAGCTCATTGCTACAAGCAAGGGCGCATGACATAGCAAGGCCATAAGGCCATTGGGCGCGCCATGACACGGGCACCCAAGGAAGCTCTGTTTCGCCCCGGATCGATCCAGAAATTCGCTTCACAAGATACTTACACATATTTGCTCTATCGCCTTCCACAGCTTATAATATCACATGAAGATCTGCTCTCAAAATGCGCTTGATGGACTCTCAAATTTCATTGAGAATTTGCTATTTTCAAGATTTGACATATATTTTGATGATCGATAATGTCACCCAAAAATAGAACCGATACGCCCTCTAAAATTAATCTGATCAGAATCTCAAGCATTTTCAAATGCTTCGATCTAATCACCGATTTCAAAGAGCTTACAAATAAGGCCTCGATGAGACGAACATAGATCAAGCATAGTCCGATCCGAACTCGAATCGACTCGATCGTTATCGAGCATGAAAATGGATCCCGATCCGCCAAATGGTCACCAAACCGACATATTTATAGTCGATCGAGCGCCAAGACGAATCCAACGAATCCAAGATCACCCAATTCCGACATCATTAAGGCACCCGATCATCAAAATACACCTCGATCGGGGGATCGTGACGCCGTCCGATTATGGGAGTGGTTGGAGTTTTCCACAAATTTCCCGCCACTCCCAAAAATCTATAAATAGAGCTTCATCTAGGACCTAATCGATTTGAAGACCAGAGCTCGAGAACCACCCGACCTTGACGCCGACGCATCTATCACCACCGCTGCCACCACGCTCAAGATCGTGAGCTCACGAGATCGCCTCTGGGAACTAGAAAAGACTTGCCGCCTCTTTCTCTCAAGATCAAGAGGTTGCTCCGTAAGATCGCCTCACCGCTTTTGGGAAACTTCTCCTTGAGTTGGAGTTGACCGATATTTTTTTTTCTACACTAAATATTGATTCCGCCTCAGAAACACCTTCTTCTCCTAACTAACAAGAAGCGATCTTTGAACACATATGAAAATTCCCAGATCGGGTGCGCCCCGGTTTTTTCCTTAACGGTTTTCCAATGATAACCCTGTGTTCATATCCCCCGCTTCAGGTTGGATAATTTTGCCACGACAAGATCTCGTGATCTACCCAATAAAATTCTCAAAGACTAAATAGCTATATATATTGATATTGCTGGATTTCATCCCAAATATAATATACTTTCCCTTAAATGTAAATCTAAATGATTGATTTGACTTCATTTAGGTTTTACATAAAAAGCATATTAAATATGCTATTTTGTTTTTAAATTCTTTATTTTGATTTAGATCTTTCATATTTGGTTAGATTTAATTTCATTAATGCTTCTTAACAAAGTTTTGAAGTTCTAGGAGATTGTTGAAGGGAGTTTCTATTTGTTCCAATAAATTAAAAATGAGTATGCATTTTTGAGGTGTTACATATAGAAAAGGGATTTGAATAGATTGAGGTTCTCTAAATAATATGATTATTAGTACATATTCTCTTACTCTTATGCACACACGCATACACAATCAAGATTGCAAGTATAATGAATTGTTACAAGGGATTTCGACTGTTAGGCAATGACAGAGAGCGAAAAGAAGCCGACGATAGGTGACAGTAATGATTTATCAGTGATGGGCAATGACGGCAATAGTAATTAGTTGGCAACTGGTAGTGGGGCTTGGCGGCGGATAAAGGGCAGCATGAGTTGGTTTTATAACTATGCAAAGAAAAAGTGAACATCTATGTCAATGAATGTGAGGCATGTGTCCATTCAATTCTATAATTAAAGTCCACTAAATTTGATAAATGAGACTCGACTTGATTTGGTGGCAAATTCGTTCAATATATATATAAAATAAAGTTATACATTTTGGTTCCTTCACTAAGATAAGGACCTAACACCAACCACTAGACCAATAAATAAAAGACTCGTTTATGACTCTTATACTAAAATTTACCATCCTTTAATTAACTTCTTAAAAGAATGCTTCCTAAAATATTTCATTAAATATGATCATTCCATTATAAAACCTCATAGAAAGAACCAAATGTGAGGCATTCAGAGGACGAAAAAAAAAAAAAAAAATCCAAAATAGATGACTTAGTCGTCATTTCTATGATTAGAATATAAGAAAAATGTCCAAATCCGTAAATGTTATTACATGGCATTATCACTAATTTTGGCATTACGTGGCTTCTTCTCTAACCTCTTAGGCATCATTCTCCATCATCCCATTGCCATTGGTGCAACTCACTGCTTAGAACAATTAGATCACTTTTATTCTATGTTAGAATTAAGACTTTAAATGAGAGAAAGAGAGAGCAAAAAAAGTATCAAAAATTTAGAGGGCTAAAGCATTTATGTCTCCTTATAAGTAAAAATATAATAAATTGTATCATATATATATATATATATATATATATATATATATATATATATATATATATATATATATATATATATATATATATATATATATATATATATATATATATATATATATATAAAGTGAATTAATCGATTTTGGATGATTCTGCTAACATATCAACATCAGGTCCTACTCATCAAATTGAGCCGAGCTTAATAATAGAATTAAACGAACATGCGCCGCACATTAATTGACAAAGAGACGATTCTTTCTTTTTAATAAATTACAGTAATTTAACATAAATCTCAAAGATCAAATAGCTCGATTTAAGCCCTTCGATCAGCAGCAGACCCAAAATCTGGCAGCCTATCGGCACTTTGGTTTAGTTCAAAGTAGTTTCCACTCCGCTATATGATTCCATGGAAGCACCAAAATGACCTATATATCGTCAGACTTACAAAACTTGCAAAGGTCACCTTTCTCACCGAGAAGGAAACTATTGAAACCTTCAAAGGTCCTTCAACAATGTTCTAAAACTTTGAAATTATGTTAAGAAGCATTAAGGATATTAAATCTAACCAAATATAAAAGACTTGAATCAAAATAAACAAAATTAAATCGAAAAATTTAATTTTTAAAATATGCTCTTCGTGTAAAAACTAACATAAAGTTAGCCTAATCAATCAATTAGTTAATTTATATTTTATGGAAAGTAGTTTTTTTCTTATTTGGAATGAAATCTATCAATATCGACTGATAATGCAATCATAGGAGCATCCATTGAATCAGCACATCAACATTATTAAGGGTTTAAAGATTTGGTTTTCCATAATACTCTGGAGATTTTTTTCTCTCTCTCCTTGTATTTTCTCCGCCAATTAGAAGTACGTAAAAAAAAGAAAGCTTTTTTTCTTCCTCTCCGAGATTAATCCCCTTTCTTGCAGTCATGAACTCCGTCTTGGTTACAACTGGATATTCTTTTCTTGGACTGCTGTTGTTACTCGTGACTATTTCGTTCTTGGCTGGATTTGTATATGGGTTTTTAATCTTCTGTGATAATATAACGTATTTCTGCGGTAAAATATATGCCAGATGCGTTTACAACTTCGTAGTTAAGAGATGGCCAAGCATAAGCTACGCAGAAGAACAAGAAGAAGAAGAAGAAGAAGAAGAAGAGGGAAAGCAATGCGGCGAAGCTTCCTCATGCGCCATCTGCTTGGAAAACTTCAACGATGGAGAGCCGTGCAGACTGTTGCCTGCCTGCAATCACTTGTTCCATATCCTGTGTGTTGATGCGTGGTTGAAGGAGAAGACTACATGTCCGATTTGTCGGACTGCTATCACTAAGAAGTCCCAGGTGAACGATGAGCCTGTCTGACCTTCGTTATTATTATTAATTCTTTTTACAGTCTTTTAATTGATCTATAGGAAAGTCTAATTTACCTTGAAGGTTCTCTGGCTATGGCTGGGATAAGTTTTTCTTTTGTTAGTTTCCCTAAAGTCCGAAAGTTAGTTCTGTTATTATAAATAGCTCAACCAGCAGCCATGAGCCAACCCTCTTTCCTGCAAATAAACCAAAGAAGATACTTCAGATACAAGTGAAATTGCCTTGCCCTAACTGTAGAATCCAAAGAGCTAACACACACTTTCACATTAACATGCTTCAAAGATCAAAAACGAAGATTTCTGCTTTGGTTGTGCGCTAATTTATTCCCCAATCTAACTTCTATATGAATTGCATAACAGCTGAGCACTACAGCATATTGGTTGAACTAAAAGCTTGTTCAAACCATAGAAGATAAAACTCACTTGCATTTATTTACTGTTAAATAAATCCTTGAACTCTGTTCTTCAAGTCGATTACAATCGCTTCAAAAACTTATCTTAAAAACTACTCAGAATTGGATCGGCGAGCAAACATAGTGATTTTTTTTTGTGTTATTATGATAATCAAAGCCAGATTCAAAGAGGGGAACAAGCACCCCAATATTTTTAATATATTTTATATATAATAGATATATCGATTTTAATAAATTCTGATTCTTTGACAGTCAGGGTATCTAAATTAATTTAAAATTAGTGCATAAAAGAAAGTTGGGTGTATGAGAATATGTTATAAGTTATGAGCATGAGTCAATTTTCTATTTTTTTCCCCTCAATACTATTTTTTTTTTTTATTATTATTGTAAAGAAGGGTGAAATAAAAAAGTAATGCATCCCCATAATGTGTTAGCAAGGTATGAAATTAAATTAATGACCCTATATTATTTTTTTATTTAACAATTAGGGGTTGGATATGTAAATTAAAATGTTTTCAGTGATATGTATGTAAATCCCCCAACAAAGAATAATATTGATTACAATAATTGTTATAATAATGTCCCAATCAAAATAATAAATTACAGAAAAATAGATAATTCACAACTTTAACCTCGAAACCCTAAAAAATCTGAACTAACAATGCCAATTTTAAAGGGCAAAAATAAAAAATAAATCGTAGTTGCCGAATATGCAAAAATGAACTTTTATGTCAACTACTGTATCAGTATGAGTTCAATCATTTTGACAGGAGATTTCCTCAAAAATCTTATCAATTTGGCCCCTCACTTTCTTCATATTGCAAACCACCCTCACTACGTTCTCCCAAATTTCACTCCTTGGGGGCATATGCTTCTTACAGATCACCAAGACCATATTAGCCGCGCCATTAATTCTCCCTCTCGTCACCATCCTAACAACTATCCCTTCCATCAACTCCCTCCCCTTCTCCTCCTCCCATCTCAACCCCTTCAGAAATATATTGCACGTGACCTCATCTGGGTCGCAATCTCTCTCTACCATCGAGCTCAACAAATCAACGGCCTGGATTAACCTATCGGCCTTGATCAGCCCATCAAACAGCGCGTTATACGCCATTGAGTCTGGTTCCGCATCCCCGCGGGCCATCATATCGTAGAACAATCTCATCCCTCCATCCACTCTCCCGGCGGCGCACAGCCCTCGGATCATCGCCGTGTAAGCCATCACGTCGGGCGTGCAACCACGGCTAATCATGCTCTTCCATACCATCATACCATCCTGCACCCTTCCCTCCTCGCAGAGCCCGTTGATTAAAATGCTGTAGCTCACTTCGTTGGGTTCACAGCCGTCGCGGACCATCTTCGTCCAAGTGGCGAGCGCCTGATGGCTATTACCGGACTTGAAATGGCCCCACATGAGCGCGCTGAAGGTGCGCACGTTAGGATTGCAGCCTTCCGCGGTCATTTTAACGACCACGTCCTCCGCCTCGGCGACCCTCCCTTGCCGAGAGAGCCCATCGACAAGCGCTGTGTAGAGGACCTCGTTGGGCTTGATCCCCTCGGATATCATCACCGCCCATAGCCGCATTGCCTCTTCGGCATCGTCGGATCTGAAGAGGCCGGTGATGAGCGCGGAGTACACAAACTCGTTAGGCCGGATCCTCCGCTCACGCATTCCGTCGAACACCTTGCGGGCGTCGACGATGCGACCGAGCTTGACGAGGCCGTCAACGAGCGCGCCATAAGTGATCTCGTTTGGTGCGAGGCCGTCCCGGAGGACCATTCGGTCAATGAGGGCGAGAGCTTCTTCGAGGCGGCCATGGCGGCAGAGGCCATGGACGAGGGTGTTGTAGGTGGCGAGAGTGGGCGGGCAGCCCTTGAGAAGCATGTAGCGGGTGAGATTAGCGGCACGACGGAAATCGCCGGTGAGGATGATAGTGTGATGAAGGTTGAATTGGGGCGATGCTCTTCGAGCCATCTCATCGAGGAGGGCAAATGCGTCGTCGAGACAGCCGAGAGGGCTACGATGAGGAAAGAGTGTACATCAGGATGGAGGACGAAGAGATGGAAAGATGAGGGAGGAGAAGGAAGGAGAGCAGAGTGATTGAGATAAGATTAAAGTGAAGGATTAGGATTAGCAGTGGTGATGACAGATACACAGAAATAGGAAAACAAGGAGGAGAGATTTAGGAGGAGAGAAGGATGACAGAGCAGAATAAGGAAAGTTGAAGGTGCAGTGGAATAAAGCTTATTCGTCGAACAGGTGGAGGGCTTCAAGGGGGAGACCGGCGCGACCAAACGCTCGGATGATTGGGGGGAATAGGCGCTCGGAGAAGGGGCGGGGATCAGAGCGCATTCTATCGAGCAGTGCTCGGAGAGCAGGAATGTTTGGGGGATCGGAGTAGAAGCGGGCGAGAGAGAGGTAGGTGGCATCACCTCGGGTATAGCCGCCAGAGCGTGGGGCAGATCGGAAGAGATCGTCGGCAAGCGGCGTTGACGATTGTGTATCATCAGCGCTTCTATCGCCGGCGGTGGGGTCGGAAGCGGTGGTGGTGAAGGAATTGAAGGAGAAATTTTGAGTTTTGGAGGTTCGAAAGCAGCAGCGGGTGGCGAATGCAATCCTATGGGGTCGGGGCATGCCTCTGTGCCTGTATTAGCTTTTGTTTTAGGGTTCCGTCGTTCATGGAAGAGAAGGGATGGAGGAGACATCTTGCTAGGAGGACAGCGCGGGCATTGGAGAACTGTGTTAAGAGTGGGGGATAGTATTTGAAGGGTAGAGCAGAAGTTGAATTTGAGCTTTTTTACATTGACGGAACAAACGTGAAACTAAAAAGCCACGCGTTTGGTTTCTTTGGGGACTTGGTGAGTTGGGTGCTACAGATATACATTTTTAGTTCGATTTATTTATTTAGTCGACCATATCAGGAAGTGTCTTCTGGACTACAATCATTTTAAATGTGTATTGGAACGTTAGGCCTTATTAATTATTAGATCTTACTTATCATTGATTGAAAAATAATTATGTTAGGGTATTTTATAATAAATTATATTAGATTAAATCGAAAAATTAATAAATTTATTTTGAGATTATTATAATACAAATTCTTGATATATGGCATACATCTCAATAGAATTTTATCATTTTAGTAGATGTAATTAGTTGTTAATATTATTTTTAAATTCTATAAATATCTTTAAAATTACTCAAATATGATGATTTGAATATAAAATCCCTAAGTTAAATGTGGTGGAAAATTTATAAATAATCTTGAGGATTAATTACTATTGATATGGCTCTCAAAATCTGGTAATTCAGCAAATCTTGATGTCGGCATATGATTTTGAGTCAAAACCGTCGAGATCAAGACTTAAAATATCGTTAGAATCTTGGGACATCATTAAATCCCAAAGCGACTCTCAAATATGAAGTGTTTATATAGTAAATCGAAGCGTCTGACGAGCGGATCTAATGAGCCTAAGATCTCATAATTCGACTTCATTTGGGCATCCAAATGCTCAAAATACATCAAATGATCGAAGGAGTCATCGAACCGTCAGATCGAGGGGAGTGGTATGGGCCTTACGTGAATTCTTAGAATCTGCCTCCTCCCATCTATAAATAGGGTACCTCTCACATGGAGGGGCTAAACTAAAGCTAAATTAAGTGAAATGAAGCAAGTGAAGAAGAAGGAAAAGAAAGTGAAGAAGAACAAGAACGAGGAAGAAGAAGAAGAGTCAGCAAGTGAAGAAGAACAAGAAGAAAGGAAGAAGAAGAAGAGTCCAAGCAAGTGAAGAAAAAGGAAGAAAGAAGGAAGAGGAAGAAGTCCGTCGAGGAAGAAGAGGAAAAGTGAAGTGAGGAGGAAGAAAGCTCTAAAGCTTGAAGATCCCAGCAAGATCGCTACCGCCACCATCGTTAATTATACCCCAGATTTCCACCGTTACCCAAAGATCTCCAACATCAAGAACTATTATAAACCGATCGTTGTTACAAATTGTCCCTTTCTCAAATAGATCAATCCGTATCTGGAAGATTTTGTACTTTGAAAAGGATACATAGTGGAATCTTTTATCTACCCGGTTTTTCCCCTCTTTCGAGGTTTTCCACGCTAAAAATTCTGAGTGTCTCATGTTCGCTTCTTTAATTACTGTGACTAATCAACAAGGCTAAGGCATAAATTTTACTCTACCAACCGGTTTTCCAAAGACGATTGCCGTCTGGAAGTAAAACCCTTCAACCTCACTTCGGAACATCCACGTTATGGCCAATAGCACAACACTCACATAATGGAACCTCCCGCCCAACTCCCGCCATTCTCAAACCCATCCCTAAACCAAGGACCAAGCGTTGAGAACGGGAATCTCTTTGGAAGATCGTGGTCCGAATGGAGGAGTCTCAAAATAAGATGATCCAACTTTTGGAATGACTACAAAAGCCGCTACTACGACAAACATATCTCCCCAAGATCGGTCGTTGCCCGGAGGAGGTCAAAATGCTAATCCTCCCGACACTGGAGTTCCTCCGCATGGAGACCGTCTCTCGACTCGCTAGTTCCACTCATCCATCAAGGTACCAATTACTAATCCACCGATCGTTGTTGATAGCTTCACACATGCTCATCTCATTAATCCCATCATCACATTCGGGTAAGTACGACGCTAATACAAGATGAATTTCACCTTCAAGATAGAAATCATCTTCACCCACACCGCTTATGAGGAGTCTCACCTTTACCAAGCCATTCTTCGACATCCACCCCGTAGTTTCAAGCTTCCAGCATTGATTCCTATGATTCAACACACACAACACATCGACCATTACAGACTATCATGCATATCCAACGAGCTCCCCTCACACGTCTTTCCCGTTACCCTCAAAGGGCAAGCTCGCATTTGGTTCTATTCTCTTCCAAGGGGATCCATCCATACCTTTAACTAACTCGCCGTGTATTCCCATGTAACGAGGGTGAATCACTCAAAGAATACTTCCGAGGTTCTCTTTAGAAGCTCGCCAAATACCTGTAATCAACTATTAAGAGGAGTTTTCCTTGAGGACTCCGCCTGTGGCCTTTCTATTATTAATGGGACACGGTCCATATGCCGAACTTAGTTCATCGTAGAAGCAAATCTCCGCCGATGAAGCTATTAATGCTCATCGCAAACAATTTGAACAATATGCGGGAAACACAAAACACCCTGTGAAATGTGGACCGACAGCCCATCAAAAGAAGCCATGATCTCCTCCACGCACCATATCAACAACGCGGAACTCGAAAAAGACATACACACCAATAACACATCTCGTTAACCTCCGATGGTTCTATTCGCGAATGAAGAACTCAAGTGGCGCATCCATTGAAACCAATTCGTGAAATCAGGAGCAATATTGTCATTTTCATCAAAGTCGTGGACATACTACTGAAGCATGTATACAACTCAAGGAAGAAATCGAGAGACTCATTCAACAAGGATACCTACGTCATTTTGTGAAGAATCAACCACCTCAAACAAACACACCTCCGCTTGGGGCAACGGATAATCATCACAAAACAACCAAATAATCATCAAATAATTGGAGAAATCAAACAATCGCAGGAGGATCGATACTACATAATCAAGTTCTCGCATCGCCTCCAAAGAACCGAGTTGAAGAAGTCTCATTGATCATTCCATCACTTTCAATGACTGACTTAGAAGGAGTCCATATCCCTCATCAAGATCCACTTGTCATCAGCGCAGGGATCGGTGATCCTTGTTATAACGTTAAAAGAATTTTGATCGATAATGGGAGTTCTGTCGATGTCTTATTTTACTCAACTTTTCTTAACATGCCTGCTAGAAAAGCTCCAAATACTGGACCACTATATGGGTTTGATAATCACCCAAGACGCGTAAGGACAATCACTCTTCCTTACCCTGAGAATTCCCCCGACAAGTGACTCATTTAATACAATTCATGGTGGTGAAGTCAGATTCTGCATATAATGCAATCTTCGGGAGGCCCCTCCAATCAATTTTCGGCTATCACTTCTCAGCCTCATAAGATTTCCTACCCCTATGGAGTTTGTGGAAATCAACATCAATCATGTTATCTTAAGCTCAACCGCCTTCCATCACCTTCAAGATCAAGATCTTAACTTTCGAGATGAAAGAGTACCTCAAAAGCTTCCAGAAGATTTACTCAATAGCATTATCGATGACCAACCATTACTGCAACAAGTGGGATCTTTACTAAGAACAAAGGAAAAGTATATAAATTTCTTACGCAGAATCAAGACATATTTGCTTGGAGTCCAGATATGCCGGGTCGACCCAATGTAATCACGCACTCCTCAAAATTAATCCAACGCTCAAACCAATCATCCAAAAGAAGAGTTTTGCACCCGATCGCCGCTATTGAACAAGAAGTTAACAAGCTCATGAAGCGGATTCATAAGAAGTGCATTACCCCACATGGCTAGCAAATGTTGTCATGGTTAAAAAAACAAATGGAACATGGAGGATGTGTGTTGATTATACTGATCTTAATAAGGCCCCCAAAGGATAGTTTTCCTCTTCCTCAATCGATCAATTGGTGGACGCTACATCCGACATCAAATGCTCGCTTTTTGATGCTTATTCGGTACAATCAAATAAAGATGAACCCAATAGATGAAGAGGCTACGCGCTTCAAACATATAAAGGTTTATATTGTTACCAAGTCATGCCATTTGATTAAAATGCCGGTGCTACCTATCAACGCCTCATGAATAAGGTTTTAAAGACTAGCTAGGCCACAATGGAGGTGTATGTGGATGACATGTTAGTGAAAAGCTTAGAAAAGTCACAACATATTTCGACTTAGAAGCATGCTTTGACCTCCTTCGACGCTATAACATACGACTTAACCCAACCAAGTGTGCTTTTGGGGTTACGCCCTGAAAATTTCTTGGATTTATGGTAACTCACCGTGGATAGAGGCTAACCTCAAAAAATCAAAGCTCTCCAAGATATGATTCCTCCAAGAATATCAAAGACGCTCAACGCTTGAATGGTCGAATTGTCGCATTATCCCGCTTCCTCTCGCCTGGGACAAATTACTTGCCATTCTTTAAAATATTGAAAGGAGCTAAAATAATAATTTTCAATGGACCGATGAATGTCGGTATGCTTTTGAGCAACTAAAAGAATATCTAGCATCTCCGCTATCCAAACCTATTCAAGGAGAAAGCGTTATACTTATATTTTGCGGTTTCTTCCCAGCATAATAAGCTCGTTTTAGTGCGAAGAAGATGGGGCACAACAACCAATTTATTACGTCGGTAAAATTCTCTCGATATAGAAAGTCGTTATCCATTTGCGATAAAGTGGCGTTAATTTTCTCATGAAAATTGCGTCCATACTTTCAAGCTCACACCATGCGTTTTCGATTTACCATTAAGGGCCATCTTACAGAAACCAGAAGCATCTGGAAGATTGATCAAATGGTCTGTAGAACTGGGAGAATTTGATATAAATTTTCTACACATAAAGTCTCAAATACTTGCGACTTTATAGTGGAATGCACCAACCCAACTCTAGAAGAGCTATCTCACGTGTCTTTCATCTCCTCGATGGACTCTACGTTGATGGAGCTTGAGGGAAATTGTGCGGAATCTACTTGTTTCCCCAAACCAAAATACCCTAGAGTATGGACTTGCTTAAAATTCCAACAATAATAATATGAGGCTCTCATCATGAGGGTTGAGACTTGCCATGGAAGCCCAAAACTTAGTCTGCGACTCCCGACTTGTCGCCTCCCAAGTTGGAGGAGATTTTAATACTCATAATCCTCAGTGCAATATCTCCACTGGTAAAATCTCTTCTTACTCATTTCAAGACACATCAAATCATCCACATACTCGAGAAGAATACTTGGGGCGCTCTTCTAAGCTACCTACCACCTGCTGAGATCTATTTAAGAGAAAGCATGTTGAAGAAATACATTTTCCATCAAGGGCCATGGATAATTCAAACTATTGATGAGGAAAAGGAAGCGTTATGGATAAACCCAATCCTATCTTTTCTACAAGAAGGGACCCTTCCTGAAGATCCAACTTCCGCAACTCGTCTCCAAAGATAAGCTTCAAACTTTGCTATTATTGGAGGTGAACTATACAAGCGAGCTTTCTCTGGTCCATATCTCAAATGCCTTCCACCGGTGATTGCGTTAAAAGAGGTTCACTCAGGGGGTGGGGAACACCTTGGAGGAAGAGCATTGGCCCTTAAAATCATGAGGCAAGGGTTTTATTGGCTGATGAAACAAGGCGCCTTGGTTCACAAAGAAATCAGTTGTCAATTGCATTCTAACCTCCCTCACATGCCGCATGCGCTCTCATCCATTCAAAGCCCATGGCCCTTTGCTCGATGATTGATATCATGGGACCTTTTCCAATAGACGCAATTTATCATTCTAAATTACTACTTCAAAATGGGTAGAGGCGAACCACTCATAAAATCACAGAGGCAAATACCAAACAATTTGTGGAAAAATATAATATATGTCGATTTTCTGCAAAGATCATCCGACAATGGAACTCAATTTATGGAAAAGTCTTTATCCTTTTGCAAAGATCTTCACATTCATACTGGCGTAGCACATCCTCAAACTAATGGGCAAAGTTACCAATAGGACCATACTCAAAGGACTAAAAACGTCTTGAGAAGGGGGCAATGGGTTGATGAGCTCCCCAATGTTCTTTGGGCCTACCGCACCACGTCACTGAGACACCGTATAACTTGTGTTTTGTGCTATCATCTGGGTGGATATCGGGGTTCCAAGTCCAAGAGTCCGGTTTTGATCATGGAAGTAATGAAGAAAAACTTCAAGCACCTAGACTACTCCACGAAACTGGGATATATGGCCCGGGCCTTCCTATGGGTAGCTTCAACTTCAAAGAGTGAAACCTCATCCCATATCATGGTGACTTGGTCCTGCAGTCTCCTGCGCAAAGGCCGCAATAAACTCTCACCTCTCTGGGATGGTCCGTATGTGGTCATGGCTATGGTCAGAGCGTTCAAGCTCTGGACCCGAGAAGGAAAACTACCTCGAACTTGGAATACTAAGAATCTTGAAAATATTATCGGTAACTCTTCTTGCATAATTATTATGACTTTATCTCGTCATCATTTCATCCTTGTATAAGCGACCCCCTACTAGGATTAAAGCTTGTTGTTGCGGTTGTTGTTTTTCTCTTAAAGCCTGCAGTGTCTTATGATTATATCATTGAACTAGTGAATTCTGACTTTGTTCTAACAAGATTTGCTTTTTCTTTACTTTTCCTCCCACTTGAGAAATATACAACTCATGTTACATCTCATTGGGACATGATCAATCCCAAGGGGACTTGATCGGACCTCTTCCATACAGGTTAACGTCATCGAGTCACACTCTGGCAAACAACAAGCTTTCATCAAATTGTATAAGGAATGCTAATCAGATAGTTAGTCTCTTGAAGTAATGTTCTCTTATGATAGGCTGAACGTATCTTTTAATAATCCTTTCATATCATTTGTGTTTTTCTGGTTCACTTGTATAAGTAATTGCTTAATAACTAATGTGATACATGGTGCATCATTTCTATACCTTTAGCATTAGTTGTATGATCATCGATTCCAAATAATATATCTAGGAAAAAAAACTATTTGATATTAAATGACTCTTGAAATCTTTTGTAGTATGAAAAACTATTAATACAAATTTTGCATGGGCATAAATTTTTTTGATATACTCCTCATTTGACTTCCAAATTCTAGAAAACTATCAATTTCTTTTATATAATTGGGACACCATTTGGGTTTGGTTATCCAACTCTTGTCCATTTCAAATGAAAGTAGAACTCTAAAATCAATGTTAAAAATTAAAAGTTTTAGTTAATTTGATTACGATAAAATAAAGAAGTAATTAACGAGATTAATAAAATCATAAAGCTATATTATGATGGAATTGAATATTGTTAAATCATGAAGATATATAGACCGACTAGATCAGTATTTATTTTTTAATACTATTATGGATGATGAAAGATGCCGATAAGATTAAGTGCTATAAGCATATAATGAGATATGAAAGGAAATATATAAACCTATGATGAGATGATCTAAAATTTGTTAAAATTTGAAAATTTATAAAAAATTTAACAATGAATACAAAATTTATATCAATATCAATTAAGATTTCAATCACACTTAAAAAATAATCAATAAATAATTTAAAAGAAAAAATAGAAATCATCAATTTAATGATCCAAATCATATGCCAATATATGGAGAATCATCCTATGAAGGTTGATATGATTTAATATTGTAATTTCAATCAACACATTCAAACTCAAGTAAGAACGACAAGTTTTAATCTTAGTTGTAGTGATGACAACAAGCCTAGCTTCCAAAACTCATCCCAATAATTTTTAGATTAACCTATAGTGCAATACCAAAAAGAATAAAAGAGAACTAATCAATAGAATATAACTACAACATCATATATTAATAGTATTATGTGGTGTTTATTTTCGATATGTGTATGGGGGACACCACACAGATCTGAGAGTGTACCTATTGAAGTGATCGAGTACTATATTAAGGAATGAAGCACTATCTCGAAAGATATAAATCACCACTGATGGATCACGATAAGGACTCCTAGGCATGATGGGTCTTCAAATATAGAGATTTTTCCACTTTACATGGATGAATAAAGTAGGGTTTATATTAAACTAGATTCTAAAGTTTCTATTGAGCCTCATAGTTAATTATATATCCAGGAAGGTGAATTCCTTGAATACTCTCGATTAAAGTAAAATTGTTGTCCAAAGATTTCAAGGATAGAATTATCAATAAATTGGTTATATTTGAAAAATCAATGGGGATAGATAAAAGGAGAGACTTATTATTGAAAAAAGGAGATGAGTTGCTTTCATAGAAAACTTAGTGAGCATTCCAACCTATCATATGGTTGGGTTTTATATGTTTAAAATTGAGGAGACTTATTTATTTGAGTTGATATTCTATTAGATTGTTAGGGCTTATATTCTCACAATACAAGAATATGAAAATGCATAAGAGGTGAAGATTTGTGCTTGTAGCCCGAAGGAAATATCAATCTCAGATCCTAAATCTAGGGAGCTTTAGCAAAGGTTAAAGCACGACCTAAATCTAAGCGAAAATGGGTATATAGTTTACCTTCACAAAAGAGAATAAACCACATGACCGCTGGACTTATAACTGTCACTCCAAGCGAAGTGGCAACCAGCTAACTCCTCCTATGCTTTAAAATCATGTATGCAAGTCATATGATTTTTCAAGAAAGTTGGGTTATTAATATTTATGAAGAAACTAAAATCCTTAAACCCAATCCCTAAGAGATTAGAGCATGAGTGGTGTGAGCCATGACTTAGTCTAATGCAAATCTTTCCAATTTTTATTTGATTTTTGACTCTTCATTTTGACAAAGGACATAGGATTTTTTATATGTCTAAATGCATGATGAAATGAGGTTATTGGATAAATCAAAGAAAAAGATGTGTTTTCCACCACAGAGGAGACCCTCAAAGGTCAAGTCTCCCCCAATCATGTAAGGATGGAAACCCTCTATTAGGAAGAGTGAAGCAATATGAATGCATGATATTAAACACACAACATTGAGTTAAGGGATTGCTAAATCTCTTAATTATCTTGATTTAATGCCTAAGATTTATATGAGGTTATGAGTTACTTAGAAAATTTAGTTATGAGTTGTAGTTTGGGTAGAAACCCTAAGAGCCTAATCAGATTCAAGCCACACAATAAATCATCATTCATAAAAAACTAGAAAGATGCATGCCATTTCTATTGTGAAATTTGAACATAACATCAACCATTTTATAAATCCAAAATAAAAGAATAAAAGGCCAGTGCGGTCGAATGCCAATGTACAACTTAAAAAGAAAAAATGGGTAGCTGAGCTCTACCCTTATACAACCCAGAATATGAAAAAATAATTATAATTTTACAAATGAATAAATGCTATGGGGGTCTTTTTATCTTCATTCTTCATATCTCTTTCATTTCTCCATTTGGATGTGCTCACAAGACCTCCTAGAACAAAACCTTCTAGCTACAGCTCATGCTAATCCCCTATAACACTAATCCTAATTTTTTATGTAAAATTACATTAAAAATAGGAAAAATAAATCTAACTACACATGCTAAACAAGTGTTAGCTAAACACACCATACAACCGAAGTAGTTATATGAATAATTTAGACTTAGCCCATGGGTAAAAAACATGTACTAATTTAGATTATGCTTGGGGTTAAACCAAAAAAAAGAGCATTTATATTTATTTTTAACACCCATTAAGCACAATCTCTTATAGAAAATATGATTAATTTAAGTAACATCCAGTCATGAAACACCCTAACATCCAGTCTACAATAATATATCATAAAACCAAACATACATCACTCCATGCATCGCCCTAACATAAATCTAAAAGTGGTGACTTACTTCTAAAGTGTGTGTATTAAGGTTTGTATGGTAAGAATTAATTAAGCTATTTTATAATTTTCTAAGTATGAAAGAATTTAATTTAAGAGATTGATTTCACTTTAAGTGGTTTAATTGATTTGGAAATTTTACTTAGCATTTTCTTTTATTCCATTTGGTTTACCCTTAACAACTAAGTATTATAAAGAGAAGAAAAGAGAGGATTACTCTCTTTTATCCCTACCTTAAGTCACTTCTAAAGCATATTAATTAATAAGTTCTTTTTAATGAATGGCTTATTATATATTTTAAATTAATCCTATGTTTAAGTTCACTTTAAATAATCTCATTCAATAAGAAAGGTATTGTGGTGTTTATTTTTGGTGTGCGTATATAGGGGGAACATCATGTAGATCTCAGGGTGTACTTATTGAAGTGATCATGTACGATATTAAGAAATAGTGTACTATCTTGAAATATAAAAATCACTATCCTATAATGGACTTAATCACCTAATAAGAACTCTTAAGGCATGATGGGTCTTTAAATATATCAGAGATTTTTTCTTACTTTACATAGATGAATAAAGCATGGTTTATTTAAACCGGATTCTAAAGTTTCCTATGGGGGCAAGCCCCCATAATTAATTACATCCTAAGGAAGGTGAATTCCTTAGGAATAATCTCAATTAAGTAGGTAATTATTGTCTCTAAAGATTTTAAAGATAGGACTATCAATAAATTAGTTTTATTGGAAAGTAAAATGGGATAGATCAAAAGGAGAGAGACTTATTATCGAAGTCAAGGAAGATGAGAAGGGAATTCTCATGATATTACAAAACATAGTGAGCATTCCAACCTATCTTATGATTGGACTTTATATGTTTAAAGTTGAGGAGAATTATATATTTGAATTGGAGTTTTATTAAAAAGTTTGAACTTATAATCTCACAACACAAGGTTGTGGAAATGCTTAAGAGGTTATGATTTATGCTTATAGCCCGAAGAAAACAACAACCTCATATCCTAAATCTAGAGAGCTTTAATGAGGGCCAAAGCACATCCTAAATCTGAGTGAAGATGGGTATATGATTTACCTCCATAAGAGAGAGAACCACCATTGGACTTATAATATTGGGTGAAAGTAACTCCTCCCACGTTTTAAAATCATGTGATCAAGTCATATGATATTGCAAGATGGTTGGGTTTTATTATTTAGAAAGAGACTAATGTCCTTAAACTACTCTCTGGAGAGCGTGAGTGGTATGAACAATGACTTAGTCTAATGCAAATCTTATCAATTTTAATTTTATTTTTGACTCTTTATTTTGACAAAGGCCATAGGATTTTTATATGTGTAAATGCATAATGAAATAAGGTTATTGGCTAAATCAGAAAGAAAGAGGTGTTTTCCACCATAGAGGAGACCCTCAAAGGTCAAGTCTTCCTCTATCGTGCAATGATGGAAATCCTCTCTTAGCAAGGGTGAAGCAATATGGATGCATGATATTAAGCATACAATATTTAGCTAAGGGGTTGCTAAATCTTTTAGTTATCTTGATTTAATGCCTAGGATTTATGTGAGGTTATGAGTTATTTATAAAATTTAGTTATGAGTTATAGTTAGGGTAGAAATTTTATTTTTTTTAAGAGCCTAATCAGATCTAGGCCACACATTTAATCACCATATATATGAGAAACTAAGAAGAGGCATGCTATTTCTATTACACAATTATAAATAAAACATCAAATAATTCATAAATCAAATGTAAAAGAATAAAAGGCGTCTTGGTGTCGTATACAAACTAAAAGAGAAATGGGTAAGCTCTCTACTTATATGAAAGAATAATTTCAATTATAAATAAATAAATGCTATGGGGGTCTTCATTCTTCATATCTCCTTCATTTCTTCATTTGTTTGCTTGCTTCAAAGGCATCATAGGGCCTCTTAAGATAAGGCATTCTAGCCACTACTCATCCTAATCCCCCATAACACTAATCCTAATTCATAATGTAAAATTACATTAAAAGTAAAAAAAGTAAGTCTAACTACACCTGCAAAATAAATATTAGCTAAACACACCATACAACCCAAGCAGCCATATGAATAATTTAGACTTAGCACCCTGCACATGGGTAACCAAGTCTACCTATCCTAACTTAGATTATGCTTAGGGGTTAAGCAACCTGCAAAAGAGGACATTCATATTTATTATAAACACTCATTAACTACAATCTCCTGCAAAAAATTTGATTAGGATAATCATAGCCTAACATCTAGTCTATGAAGCATCTATATACATCATAAACCAAACATACATCACTCCATGCATGCTAACATAAAGCTAAAAGTGTGATGACTTAATTCTAAAGTGTGTGCATTAAGGCTTATGTGGGTAACTAGCTTTGTTGTAATTTTCTAAGTATGAAAGGATTTAATTGTAAAGGATGGTTTCACTCTAAATGATTTAGTTAATTTTAAAATTTTCGCTTAATGTTTTCTTTTAGTCCACTTGACTAACTCTTAACAACTAAATGTTATAAAGAGAAGAAAAAAGAGGATCACTCTCCATTATCCCTACCTTAAGCCACATCTAAAGTATATTAATTAATCAATTCTCCTTAGCGAATGGCTTATTACATATTTTAAAATTAATCCTAAGTTAAAGTTCATTTTAAATAGACTTATTCAATAAGAAAGACATCTTCAGATTAATTGGAATTAATTACTATCATATAACACATGTTTATTCATTTCTTCCCATCATATGTAACCTGCATATGATTAAGTCCTAAACATACCTATACATGCATTATGTGTTGGCACACTTAAATGATGAATATGAACATGTACATTTAAAGTTTATATTTTGCTTTTGATTGAATTATTTTATCATATTAATTTAAAGTTCTATATAAATTCTTATGCAAAATACATAAGAATGAAGTTAAATAGGTATTATTGGGAAAGGTAATCAAATGATCTCCTTGGGGCTAGCTAAAGCATAGTATTTTCGGGATGTCCAGACTAAATACCATTTGTATTCAAACACATGTAAGTTTGCATACATTAATGTAAGAAAGAGAGCTTTTGATCAGATGATTAATTAATTCTATCAATTAAACAATTGCAAATGTCTGTATTTTGGTAAAAGAAAGAGGGGTTTTGACTCCATAATTAAGTACACGCACACATGTATGAGAGACATGAGCTAGTATATGCCATTATTAACTAGGGATTTGAGATAATCAAATGACCTACTTGGGACTACTTAAAGCCTCATATTCCCCAGGTGTCTAGACCAACTATTTGTTTTTCTTAAATACATATCAATGTACATACAAATAAATAAGAGCAAACCATGCAAAAGTTGTATTTTATTTAATTGAAAAGATTTATGTACATGGAGTAAAGTCTTATTTAAATTCTAATATTGAAATGTGTAAGAATGAAATCAAATGGAGTACATGCCATTATTAACCAGGGAAGTGAGGTAATCAAATGACCTCCTTGGGGCTACTTAAAGCCTTGTATTCCTGGGATGTCCAGACTAAATACCCATTAACATTCTTACTTACATAAATCAATATATGTGAATGAAAGAAAATAATTTTACTTCATGCATTTAAGTTATAATCATATGTATTTTCTATGTATTCATAACTAACATTTATAGCATATGTAATCACTTGTTTATAAGATTTGGGAAGTAGATTTGGATTTAATACTGATAATAGCCACATATATATTAATTTAAAACAACACATGCAAGTTTGGCATAAAGAAAATCATTTATGTTTAATTAATTTTTGAAGAAATGAATGCATGAATCAAGTGGCATACAATAGTAAAATATGATTGGGAAGAAACAAAGAGACACAAGGATGTAATTTCACTCAATCCAACTAATTCCTAAGGACAATCATATTAAAAAAGCTTATTTAAAATAAATCAAAGTTTCTTAATGTCACTTTTAATTTTATGTTTAACTTGATTTAAGAGGTGTGAGAAAGATTTCTAATCCTAATCCCATTCCCCATATGTAAGTTAACTTGATTTAAGGAAAAGCAATTAGGTTGATTTTATGAATTAATTAAGTTAAGGTGTGAATTAAATCAATTAATTAAACCCTTGCGTATGTTACTTTAAGGTAATTGATTAAATAATTATGAGCTAATGTAATATGCAAATACATTGAGAAGTAAATAACAATGCTATGAAATGAAAGGGGATAATTAGCTCATAATCATTTATTAATTAAATTTAAGGAACTATTTTAATTACTTTCATGATTTTCTCACACATGTGAGCTAATCATAATTTCACTAACCTCTTTAGGTTTTGAACACCTAAATCTCTACCTAAGATTAAAACAAGGAAATCAGATTCTTGATTAGGTGATTAATCCATTAATTCATTTCTCTTTAATTAATTTACAAAGGTAAACAATTATCTTGGAAATGAGTTGGGCTTAAGGGAAAAAGATAGGGAAAGAGGTCCTAACCTAATTCCAAAAGCCACCTACCTAACCAAGCATGACTTAATGTGATTTGGATTTTAACTTTGCTGATTAAGTCATTAATTAATTAATTAATCATTAATTAGTACTTTTGTTGGAAAGAGAGGGAAAATTAGGGAAAAGGATTAGGAGGGAGGCTCCAATCCACTTTCCTAAGTCTCCTTGAAATATGAAAAAAATAGTGTATATTTTAAAATGCATTTTGCTTTACCTTTCAATGCTTTTTGAATATTACAATCCTTCCCTCCTTATAAAAATTTTGAGGGAAACAGTGATTAGAGAGTCCAAAAAATTAATTAATTACTGTTCATATGCTTAATTATTAATTAAGGTAAAAAGGTAATTAAGGCTTAATCAATCAAATTTAATTAACAACCAATAAATTCAAAAATAGAGGCAGAGGTCATCCCCTAAACTTCTCAAAGTTGAATTGACTTTTAATTAGAGTAATTAAGTTAATTAAACTTTTAATTAAACCTTAATTAAGCCAACGATACTATTTTAAATTAATAAAGAATAATTTTAATAGATTCCTCTCTGGAAAATCTTTAAAATGAATCATTATTTGTATTTTTAGATTTTTTTATAATTAGTTATGAATTATGGAAGTTTCAGCCTTAAAATTTAATTAATATCCTTAATTAAACCTAATTCTAGTGGCATGCGAATAACACACTTTTTACATGGCATCGCGGGATTGGTTAATTAAGTTGCCATGTCCACACACCGAGTCAGTTGGCGGAGGACGCGACATCGATTCCTGCCATCTGATCTTAGATCGAATGATGCGGATCAAACCTGATGCGTAAGGGGATAATCTTATTTGATCTAGCATGATTTGATTAGAGCCGTCCATTCTAATCCTGTGGAATGGACGGACCGTGATCCTCCTTCCTGCAAGCATCGAACGATACATCCATCCTCCATGGATCATTCGATATGAGCTTACCCAACCTCGAGTGAACTTCAAAAACCATCAAGGGAAGGAGACGAGCACATCCAATAGTCAAGATTGGATGCAATGGAAATTCTCTTTGAAAAGGACCAACCACACTTAAGCTAGAGATCAATTTTCATGGAAATACCTCACTGGAGCTGAGACTAGCGGTTCACATGCTTAAGGAAGCTTCTTAGTCGGAGATCAATCCCCTGATTACATGCCTTAATTGAATTACCAGAACAAGATCCTCTTGGCATTCAACTTTGATCAACTTGAGCTTGGAGTTGATGGAGCTTGGGGAAATGATTTGGGTGGCATCGATGAGGTGTAGAGATGGTGTAGGGATGAGGAATTTGATTGAGGTGAGGTATTGGCAAAGTTAGGATTGAAGCTAGCCTCCCCTATTTTGCTTTGGCATGAGAAGCAAGAATGAATGTGGGAAACTTAGAATCACTTTAGAACTCATAAGAAAGCTCGGCTTGGTATTATGAAGCTTGCACAAATTGAATTGGTGTGTTTTCCATTCAAATTGGGGGAGTATACCCCTTGATTTCAGTTGTGGATGGATGGCCTCCCATTTTTCGACTACGCCATCGAGCATCGGAGGTGTCTCAATTGAGTCCTGTGGCTTGATTGGGTTGGAGGAAGTCATGGGAGGTGGATGAAGGCTTGATCTTGGCTGATTTTTTCCTTGATCCCTTGGGTGCTTGGCTTGTATAGGAAGTGAGTTGGCTCACCTCCCTTTGTTCCATGGCAAGTCCTATTCCCGCTAGGGTGGGTTAGGAGGCTTAGGGATTCCTCATTTGGAAGTTGGATGGCTACCAAGGTGATAGAAGAGTGAACTTTACCATTTATGGGTGGAATTCTATGTGAATAGGGCTTAACCAATAGATTATGGCTTGGATGGGGACTACTTGGCTTTTGAGATGACTTTGGGTTGACCTAGGGTCATTTTGGGTCAGGTTTGGTCTGCCACCAAAGTCCCATGGGTTGGTTTTATGGGTTTTGGCTTCATTTGGTCAAATGGGTTCATATGTTATGTTGGGTTGACCAATTTGTCAAATTAGATCAAACCAAGGTTTGTTAGTTCAAATGATGATTTGGTCAAGTGGTTTCAATCAATTTGGTCTTGGTTAGGTTAGGTTCAAATGATGATTTGAAAAGTTTTTGTTCAAGTGGTTTCAATCAATTTCGGTTTGATTTTGGCTCACTTAGATTCATATAGGTCAAATGGGCTAAGTTGACCAATTTGATCAAATTGGGTTGTATTAGTTTAGTTGGCCAATTGAAAATGATTGTAGGTTTGATTTGGTTTAATTTGGATTTAATTTGATTTTGGTCAATTTAACCCTTTAGGTCAATTTGAGCTAGGTTGGGTCAAGTTGACTAATTGTTCAAATTGGGCTTAATTATGGCTTTGGTCAAGTTCAATAATCAATTTGGAATGAACTTAAGCCATTGGTTGCAATCAATTTGGGTTAGATCATGATTTGGCCCATTTTGGCCTTTTAGGCCAATTTGGGCCAACTTGGGTCAAATGGGCTTGGTTTGGCTCAATTGAGCTTCAACTAATGTTTCAATCATTGATCATGAGTTGTTTTGAATCAATTTGGTCTATGGTGGGTTTTGACTTGTTTAGGTTTCATTTGGGCTAAATGTTGAATTGGTTTGACCCAATCTAAGGTGGGTGATCATCCTAGGGTGATTGTTGATCGTGATATGAGGTTTGGATGAGCTTAGTTCAATCCAATTTAGGTTGAATTAGAACTTTGATAAAAAAGTTCCATTAGGACACTTTGGGTTAAGTGGACCTAAATGGGTCATGGTATGGTTTTAGCTTGATTCAAGTTTAGTTGCACTTATATGTGAGCCTAGATTGAAATATAAATCTAGCAATCGAGTCCAATGGATTTTGGCTTTGAAGTTTTCAAGCTAAAAGGAATAACTTGGGCTTGACTTGGGTTGACTTGAGTTTGGTTTGATAATTATAGTTTTATTTATATTTAGATAAATGATTGAAGGAATGATTGATTCAAGAGAAAGTCCATTGGTTTTGGCTTGATTTGGATAAGATTTAGTCAAGTCCAAGGAAATGGCTAAAAAGGCTTGAATTGAGCTTTGGTTTGATTTTGGACTTGGTTTTGGTCATGTGAATTTATATTTCATTTATATTCTGTAGTATAAATGAAGATATATAAGATTCATGAGAAAATCCCTTGAGTTTGGAGTGATTTGGAAGCAAATTTGACCAAGCTTAAGGATGTAGGTCAAAAGGGCTTAAGTAGGGAATTGATTTAGTTTGATTTATTTTTGGTCATTGGAGGGTGGGTTTCATTTATATTTATGAATTTAAATGAAGGAGTAATTGGTTTATAAAGAAACCAATCAATTTTGGGTTGATTTGTATGAGGTCCATAAGACTTAAGAAGGGATTCAATTGGATTTGGATTTAGTTTGATTTAGTTTTGGCTATTTGAGTTTATATCTCATTTATATTTGTGAATATTAATGAAGATATAAATGATTCATGAAGAGATCAAACAAGTTTGGGTTGAATTGGGTGGAGATTTGGCTTAGTTTAAGAGAATAATATGGCTTAGAAGGAATTTTGATTTGATTTGATCTTGGGATTGAATTATTTGGTTTGGAATTTGGATTTGGATTTAGTAAATGATTGAGGGATTGAATTGATCTTTAAAAAAAATCAAATGAATTAGGATTGATTTGGATTTGGTTAAGGCTAAGTCCATAAGATGAAATCAATGAGCTTAGAAATGGTTATGAAATCAATCATAAGGTTCATGGAGAATCTTGAGTTTGAATTTGATTATGAGATTGATTATGAGTTTTGGAAATTTGGTTTGGATTTGGTGTGGATTTGAGGTTTGATTTGAGAAGGAAAGCATATGATGGGTTTAGGATAGGAAGTCTTCCCAAGTCCTAAGGCATAACCCCTATGGCTAACCCTTCTAAGTCTCTAGCTTAGTTAAGTGTTCACCTAATCACTAGAAGTGTCTTAAGACAAGGAGCTCTTAGTGTTTGCAGATCTAGATCTATGATGAGAAGTTGAGAACTCACTCCAAAAGTGAGGCAAAAGGACCAATAGGTGTAATCGACAAGGCACACCGCACGCAGTGAGATGATCAACAATGTCCAAAGGATCGCAAGCAATGAAATGATCTACCCCCTAAACCATGTAGGTGGAATCAAGATATTAGGTAATGTAACTCAACTTATGCCAAGAGCATAAGAGATGAAGAAAGGATCCAAGGGATCAAGTATGTGAACCTTCCACAAGCAGTGTTCATATATCCATAAGAGGATAAGGGTTTGAGTTTGATCTGATTTGGGGAAAAGATCCACAAGGGATTAGGATTTATATCCCTGGGATGAGCATGAACCTTCCACTAGGAAGGTGTTCATTATCCTAGGGATAGGGAATTTGATTTGGTTTGATTTTGTGGGGCTCCACGGGGAGAGGATATGATTCACTGGGAGAAATTTGATTTGATTTTGAGGGCATATTCGCTACGGAGATAAGAGCACATCTGGGATAAAGTGGATTTAATATATAGATTTCTTTGGGGAAGTATCTGCTAGGGATGAGAGTGTATTTGATACATGGACCCTATCAGTGTGTGATGGATCTACTAAGGAGGGGCTATATCAGCCTAGGCCTATCTCAGATTTACAAATTCAAAGGGATAGTCTACTGGCCATCAGGTATGACTATCCAACCTAAGGATGACTACTTAGAGAGTGCTGCCTGGGACTTATCTCAACATAAGAGTAGCTAGGAATATCATTTTAATTTAAAATGGACCCTGTCAGTATGTGTTGGATTCACTAGGAAGGGATTAATATCAGCCTAGTCCTATTTTAGATTTACAAATCCAAAGGGATAAAGTCTACCTGGCAGCTAACCAACCGGGGTGCCGAATGGTGTAGGATGAAAGCGTGTAGACTTACATCTTTCAAAGCAGGCACCAACCATTGGGGTGATTAGTTAGTAGCACAACAAATTGAATCCGACCTTTGTCCACAGTAACCATGGAAAGAACGCATGATAGACTTACATCTTCCAAAGCAAGGATGACTGCCGGGGTGACCTGTTGGTGGCACAATAAGTCAAACCCAACCTAAGGGTGACTACTGAGAGAGTGCCGCTTGGGGACTTATCTCAAGTCAAAAGTAGTTAGATTCTTAGGGAGTTTTGACACGCCCTAAAGATAGATGCCTACTGGGAAAAGGTAGGGTGTCCTCCTAATCCATAAGCAAAATATATATTTTGTTTATATGTTTGCTTTGCGAGGACCACACCGAAGGGGCTTATATCGCCTAGTCCTATCTCGACTTAATGGACCAAGAGAATCAGAATCCACAAGATGGATTCTCTCCAACAGGGAGTCCAACTGAGAGTAACCCGAGTAATGTCTAAATAGGGTCCCTTGGGACGTGATCCAAATAGAGTGCCCACAGGGGAGGTGTTGCTAGGGGCTTTATCCTTGACCAGGTAAAAAAAAGCCTATAGGTATACGGTGGCCAACTATGGGAGAAAGCTTGTATACTTACATTTGCCATGAGTGGTGTATCCACCGGGTGGGTCGCTGTCAGCATAGCGATAACCAATCAACCTAAGGTGCCCATCGGTTTGTGATGACCAATATGAGAAGAAAGCTTGTAGACTTACATCTTCATTGATGAAAATGATCATTATGATAGTCTGTCATTGGCAGAATAGATGCTATCCAACCTAGGGTGACTACCAAGTGGGGAGTCCCTTGTAAAGACTAGACCCAGGCTTGAAGTAGTCAGGAGGAAAGGAGCCACTAGGGGACTTATCCAAAATCTCAAATATACTCGACCCAGTTAGTGCAAGATGTCTAGTTCAAGAAGAAAGATCGTAGGCTTACATCCTCTTAAACAAAGTCAACATGAGGTAGCTTACCGGCTGTGAGGTAAGACCTACCAAGTTAATAAGGCGCTCATCAATTTGTAATGGTCAAGTTAAGAAGAAAGCTTGTAGACTTACATCCTCTAAACAATGAATAACTAGGGTGACACATTAGCAAGGTAGCATGCCAGCCTGACCTAGAATAGCTAATGAGTGAGTTTTATCCCACATATCCCACATCAGATAAAAGATATGTGTTTGTTTTATGTGGTTGTGTGTAGTTGTGTTGTGACTAAGGATAGAACACGGGTTCCTTACACCTACCCTAAACACATCATGGATTCACAAGCAAATATGTTTCTCACTAATATGAAGAGATGGAATTTGACATGAAAGAAGTTTTATTGATAATTATTTTGAAACAAGATTTATTGATAATATTTCTTTAGGTAGAGCCCATTGATTAGAAGCATTAGGCGCTCTCTTTTACAATTTATTAGTAGATAAAATCCTCTTTGATAGGTCTTCTCTATGACATAAGGGCCTTCCCAAGAGGTTCAAACTTGCCTCCCATCTTTCGATGGGCAATAATTAGTCTCCTTAGAACTAAAACAAGCTCTCCTACTTAAAAAGCTCTAGGATGGATGTTGAACTCACTTTGGAGTGAGTTTTCAACTTTCTCATCATAGATCTAGGACTCTTATAGACAGTAAGAGCTCCTTAGTCTTAAGACACTTCTAGTGATTAGGTGAACACTTAACCTAAGCCTAGAGACTTAGGAGGGTTAGCCATAGAAATATGTTATGCCTTAGGGAATTAGGAAGACTTACCTATCCTATAGCCTAAACCCAATCCATGTTTTCCTTCTCAAACTAAACCTTAAATTCAACTCAAATATGAAATCTAAATCCAAATTCCAAGCCAAATGATTGAAACCCATAATCATATCTAAAATCAAAACTCTTTCTAAGCCCTTTGATTTCATCTTATGGACTTAGCCTTAACCAAATTCAAATCAATCCAAATATAATTGACTTTCTCCAAGATCAATTCAATACCTCAATCATTTACCAAATCCAAATTCCAAACCAAATGATTAGAACCCATAATCAAATCCAAAATCAAAATCCCCCTCAAAGCCTTATGGGTTAATTCCATAAACCTAGTCAAATCTCCACCCAATTAAACCAAAACTTGATTGATCTCTTCATGAATCTTTTATATCTTCATTTATACTCACAAACATAAATGAGATATAAACTCAAATAGCCAAAACTAAATCAAACTAAATCCAAATCCAATCAAATCCCTTTTTAAGCCATATGGACCTACCTCCAATGACTTAGCCAAATCTCATATAAATAAACCCAAAATCAATTGGTTTCTTTATCAAACAATTACTCCTTCATTTATATTCATAAATATAAATGAAACCCACCTTCCAATGACCAAAAATAAATCAAACTAAATCAATTCCCTACTTAAGCCCTTTAGACCTACATCCTTAAGCTTGGTCAAATTTACTTCTAAATCAGTCCAAAATCAAGTGATTTTCTCATGGATCTCTTATATCTTCATTTATATTCCAAAATATAAATAAAATATAAATTCAAGTAGCCAAAAACCAAAACCAAAATTAAGTCAAAATCCAATTCAAGCCATTTAAGCCAATTCCTTAAACTTGGACAAACCCTATCCAAATCAAATCAAAATCAATGAATTTTCTCTTGAATAAATCATTCCTTCAATCATCTATCTAAATATAAATGAAATCCATAATCATCAAGCCAAACCAAAATCAACTCAAGTCAAACCCAATTTAGCCCATTTGACTTAAAATGTTCAATTGAACCAAAACTCATTTAAACCCAAACTAATTACAATTGAATTTATATATCCATCTCAAATCCATATATAAATTCAACCAAGTCAAACCCAACTCAAAATTAAGCCAACTAAACCCAATTGGCTCACTTGACCCAAAGTGGCCAATTTAACCTACATAAATCAAAATTTATTTCAATTCAAATCAAAGTGAATTAAGCCAATCCAAACTTCATGTCATGATTGTTGATCATCTTAGGTTAATAAATTTTTTTTATGAATTGGGTCAAAAAGTCAACTAGCCTATTGACCAAGTCAACCCTTTAACCCATATGAACCAAAACTAGCCAAATTGCAACCTAAACTAAATTGATTGCAATGGCTCAAGTTCATTCCAAATTAATTAAACTTGACCAAATATAATGAGCCCAATTTGACCAATTGATCAACCTAACCTAACTTAGCTCAAATTGACCTAAAGGATCAAATTGGCCAAAAATACAAATTAAACTAAATTGTTTGAAATCAATTGAACCAATATACTCCAAATGATCATTTGAACTTGACCCAACCCTTAGTTTGACCCAATTTGGCCCAAGTGGGTCAAATTTATCCAAATTAAACCAAATGAACTCCAAATGACATGAAATTGGGTCAATCTCACTTTTGACTCATTTGAAATATGCTCAAATCAAATTCAATGCTAAATGACCACTTTGCCCTTAGGTCAAGGGCATCCTATGAGAAAAGACACTCACTTAAGTGGTCATTTCTCTTCCTTAGGCACTTAGCACTCATCCATTAGTCCACTTAGGCACCAAGGACATTGATCATCTGACCCAAGAGGTGGTTGGAGCAGCCATGACTCATGTGGAGGTGAATTCACCTAACCTCTCCCAATGGAACACTTGGCATGAAGGACTTCCACCTCCCCTTGCTAGGACATGCATTTGTCATTCATGGCAGTCACTTCCCATGCCTTAGCCAACCAAAAATGAGTCTAGGATGATTCAATCCCAACCACCCCAAAGGATACCCATTTGAAGCCAAAATCAAAAATGAAAGGAGACCAAAACCAAACACAAAAAATAGAGACCCTTAATCTCATTCTCCCACTCTCATTTCATCCCCTTAGAGCTCCCAAACCAACTAACAATCATTCCTACTTGATTTTTGAGCAAAAGCAAACAAAATTAAGTGGATTCCAGCGAGGAAACGATGACACTTGGAGAATACATCATTCTGAAGTGAAGGAGAAGGTCTAGGCTCATTTGAAGGGTTCTTCCCCCACTCAAGAGCGTGCTCGGATCAACACCGCCACCAGAAACCATCCTCGATGAGGTAATTTTCAAGAACCATAGTTGACCTTAGGATTTTTTATTTTGTGATAATTTTCATGCGATTCTAGTAATTTTCTTAAAAAACTCCTGCATTTTTCAATATATTTAGACCCAATATGAATATAAAAGTCTTCTGGTGTGAATCGATGCAAAAATGAGTCCATTCAGATGAAATTTCACTTAGATTTCACAAAAAAACCTCAAATCCCTTGGATTTGCCAGTAGGTGTTTAGTACTTCTCCGATCTGATTGTAGGATCATATGGCTCAGATCACATGCCAATCGAGAATTTTCACGCCTCTAATCATGCGGATCAGATTTGGACCATCTGATCCATGATCAGATGGTCCGATGATTAGACGGTCTGCTATGATCCGCACATCCTTTCCTGTTCATCCTGCTTTCCCGCTTGCACGCCGTATGCTACATGGCACCGTTGCCACTCACTAACTTGTTTATGTAGGAAATTAGGTATTTTCTGATTTTAAAAATTATTTAAATCACTTAAAACCTCAAAAATTCATAGAAAATAAAATACTTAACTAAAAATTACAAATAAGGGCTCGTTGGATTCATCTTTCCAAGAGAAATCTAACAAACCTAAATTCCCAAAATTTGACTTGTTATTTTGAGTTTAATTTAGGTTTTAGTGAAAATTAAAGTTTATTAATTACACTAAAAATTCACATTATATTAAGTTGAAATTTTTAGGGATTAAAATTGAAGTTATGGTGCACCTACCATAAAAATTTCAAGTTAAAAGAATTTATATATTGGGAGAAATTGCATTCTGAATTTCAAAAAGTAAAAAAAAAAATTAATGGAATTTATAAAATCATGAAAAATTGCTTAAATCAACTAAAACTTTGAAAAATCATACCAAATCTTAAAAAATTATAAAAATATAAATAAGTACTTATTTTATTTTATAGAGGAATTTAATAAAAATATTCCCAATTAATTTTGAAAAGTAATGAAGGCTTAATTTAAGTTTAATTGAAAACTTAATTAGCTTAATTACTATCTAATTACTCAAGTAATTAATTCCAAATTTTTTGAGGTTGATTAATGGGATGATCCCTCCCTCCCATAATTTTCTTGGAATTTATTGCTTGGTTTAATTGATTGATTATCTTAGCATTAATTCTTAATTATGTGATTAAGAACATACTAACACAAGAAAATCATTAATTAAGCTTGTTAGTCATTATAAAATGTGAATGGGCATGGGGAATGAGAGTGAGACCTCTTTCTATTCTTTTCCTAAGTTCATTTCACTTGACTTAAATTAATTAATTTAGGACTAATTAATGATTTAATTCATTAATTAAAGCTTAATTAAATTGAAATCATAATTATTCCAAAACTCATCTGACTATGTTTCTTGGGTAGACTCTTAGGTGTTCAATAACCTAAGAGAATCTTAAGGAAATTATAATTAGCTCATATGTGTGGGAGAATTATAAGAGTACTTAATTAAATCCTTTAGTTTATTTAACCAATAACCAAATTGCATTATACCCATTTATTTTCATAGGATCATTATTGATTTTATTTTTAAAGCATGTGCATATCATGTTGGCTCATAATTACTTGGATAATTATGCTAATGGTATAGGAAGGCATTTTAATAGACTTAACTCATATTGCAACCTAATTAATCTCTAAAATCAACTTAATTTCATTGAACCAAATTATTAATATGGAAATGGGTTAGAGCAGAAAATGATTGAATCTCTCATTTCTCTAAATCAAATCAAACATCCAAAAATAACTTAATAAGAAGCTTTGGTTTATTTTAAATAAGATTATTTAATATGATTGTACTTAGGAATTAGTTGGATTGAATGAAATTACATGCTTGTGTCTCTTTATTTATTTCCAATCATATTCAAATGTTGTAAGCCACTTGATTCATCCATTCATTTCTTTCAAAAAAATTAATTAAAAATAAATGATTTCCTTTATGTCAAGTTGCATGTGTTGGCTTAAGTTAAAATATTGTCTCTATTAAATCTCAAATGTATTTTCAAAAGCTTATTAATGAATAATAATACATGTTGTGACATTAGTTATACATACATAGGAGGTGCATGTGAATATAGCTTAGTGTATGAAGTGAAGTTCCTTTCTTTCATTCATATGTTGATAAGTACAAATGTTAGTGGATATATTAGTCGGACATTCCAGGATGCGACTTTAAAAAGGAAATTCCTACCTCACTCCCCTCGTGCAAAACAATGGCGACGTACCCTTTTAATTTCATTCTTTTGCATCTTGACATTAGAAATTGGATAAAGCTTTAATTCATTCAATTAAATAAATCAATTAAATTAAATATAATTTTCACATGCTTTTCATTCTTATAGTTGTTTGTACACTCATATGTATTTAAGAATAGTGGGTATATCTAGTCTAGACATTCTGGGGACGCACGGCTTTAAGTAGCCCAAAGGAGGTTTCTACCTCACTCCCCTGGTGAAAAATAATGGTGAAGTACTTGCTTAGAAATTTCATACATTTAAATGTGTATTTAGCTAATGAATGAGAATCATCTTTTTCTATAAAAAAATCATTCATGAATCTTGCATTTTAAGTGTATTGAGAACATATTGTATGCATAGTGTTGACCTCATTTTTAGATTGAGCTCTCAACCCCTCAATCTTAGACATTGGACATCTCTTAGAATTTAAGAGTTCCTTAGTCTTAAGACACATCTAGTAATTAGGTGGACACTCAACCTAGCCCTAGAGACTTAGAAGAGTTAGCCTTAGGAATAGATCATGCCTTAAGGGTGTTAGGAAAATCTACCCACCCTTAGCTTAAACCATTCCTCACTTTCCTTCTTTCAAGTGAAACTCCAAATCAATCTCATTTGATTTTCTCCAAACTCAAATCAACTCCATATGATCAAAATCCATGATTGAAATCTATGATTGAAACCCATGATCAAAATCCATCAAAATTCCTAAGCTCAAAATTTTCTAAGTCCTTAAGCCTCCCTTAAGGACTTGACCAAAATCATGATCAAAACCAATTCAAATATTTGAGATTTTCTCATAATTCATTTATATTCACATATATAAATGAAATATAAATTCAAACCCATCAAATCAAACTCAAATTCCAAATCAATTCATGAAATTCTCCTAAGTCCCTTAATTTTCCATTAATGGACTTAGCCAAAATTATGATCAAACCATTTCAAAATCATGGGATTTTCTCAAAACACATTTATATTCTCATTTATATTCAAATATATAAATGAAATATGAATATAAATCAATAAATCAAATCCAAAAATTAAATTCCCAATTTAAAATTCTTCTAAGTCTCTTAATTTCCATTAATGGGCTTAGTCTAAATCTTGATCAAACCATCTCAAATCATGAGATTTTCTTATAATTCATTTATATTCTCATTTATATACACATATATAAATAAAATATAAATATAAATCAATCAAACCAAATTTTAAAAAAAAAATTTCCAACTTCATAAAATTTTCCTAAGTCCTTTAAATCCTTCTTAGTGGACTTGCTCAAATCATGATTAAACCACTTCAAATCCTTGAAATTTTTCATGATCCATTTATATTATCATTTATATTCACATATATAAATGAAATATAAATTCAAATAATCAATCAATTCCAAAAATCAAACTCAAATCAACTCAAAATCCAAGTCAAAATCTTGAACTTAGCCAAATCAATTTCAAATCAAGCCAAACTCTTGATTTTCTCTCATGATTCAATCAATCCTACAATCATGAGCTCATATATAAATCCAAACCCTAATCAAACAATCAAAACCTAGTTCAAAAATTAAGCCCAAAAAACCCTTTCATATTCTTCCTTTGAATATGAAATTGTCAAATGGATCAAAATTTGACTTCAACCACTTGTAAATGGATTTATATTTCAATCACGTGTATAGAATATAACCAATTTTAAATCAAGCTTTGACCAAGCCATTTGAACTTAGGCTCACTTGACCCAAAGTGACCTAAAGTACCCTTATGAGCCAAATTTTAATCCTAACCAAATTGGATTGAACCAAATATTTGGCTCTCATCATGATCAACAATCATCATGGGATGATCAATCAATCAAATTGGGTCAAACAAGTCAAACTTAAGGGTTGACCAAGTCAACACTTAACTTAACTAGCATAAAACTAAATTCCTCCATAAGATAAATTGATTCAAACCATTGATCTGAGTTCATTCATGACTTATGTATGAACTTGACCAAAGTCTCAATTGGCCAACTAGACCTAACCTAGCCCAATTAACCTTAGATCCAACATGACCTAAGGTCATGTTGAACTTAACCCAAATTGATTGGAAATAAAGATAGTAATCCACTCTGTATGACTAACCTAACCTAAACCTATCGTTGACTTACCCAAATAGGTCAAATGGGATAAATAGGTAAACTTGACCCATTTGACCTAAATGAAGTCATATGAGCCAAATCCAAAACTATACCAAATTGAATCAAACCAAAGCCACCAAAATATTTCAAATGGTCATATGAACTTGACCCAACCAGTTTGACCCAATTTGACCAATTGGTCAACTTGACCCAAGTTGGCCCATTTTGACCTAAGTGGGTCAACATGAGCCAAACCCTATCAAATGAATTCCAATCTTATGAAACTTGGCCAAACCTAGTTTCTCCACTTACCCAGCATGTCCAAAGTGGAAAAATAATAAAATGCCCATTCTATCCCTAGGACATAGAAAAAATTTTGGCTTAATCCATGGGTAATTTGGTCATACCCTCTTCATATTTGCTTGAAGCTTTCCTAAAAGCTCAAGGGGACCTAGTGATGAGTGGTGCACCCAACCCAATGGGTTTGGGTCATCCCAATTGGTCCCTAGACAAAACCCAACCCTATGGGTCAAAATTTAAAATTCAAAACCCCTCTCCTATTCAAATTCAAGCACATGGGAGGTTGGAAATCCACTCCTCGGCTAAAACTGACCATGTGCACACTCCCGATCAAACATCCCTCCCATTGTGATCAATTAGATCAAAATGGCACACAAAGTGGTATCGATCCTTTCAAGGGGAGATATACTCCCCTAATCAAATCAAAAATGATAACTCACCAATTCGATTGAACCTAAGAAAGCTAGAGAAGCAATCCAGCCTCCTCAAGGTCCCTAGAGTGAAATCAAACTTGAGATTCTCGATTTTCCACAGTACAAAAGTAGGGGAGCTCAATCCATTCTCCAACTTCTTCTTCACTCAATTTCCTTCCAATTGCTCTTGCATACTTCATCAAGGAGCTAAGTCGAGTGCACCTAAGCTTCTATTGGAGTTCCCATAGCAAGGAAGGGTTGAATTGGATGAAAGTCAAGCTCAAGCTAAGTAGGAGGTGACCAATAGGAAGATCCACCAACCTCAAGTGCTCAAAACTTCAGCAAGGCTTCATCTCAACCAGACGATGCTTCTCCAAGAGAATCGAGTGTCGGTGATCACCTCCGATGAGGTATGGAATTTTTTGACCATTAAACTCAATGTTGTGTGGAGCTTTGTGAAAGAAATTTTCACCCCATCAATTTTTTACTGTTGGATTTGCTGCTCTCTGTCTTTAGATGGTGTGGGTTGAGTTTGATTGGAATCCATACTAGATCGAGCTTGGATCTTCCCCTTGTTCTTGGATGATCTCTGTTGATCAAGGGGAAGAATTTGGGAGATCTTAGCCATCCATCCATGCATTTTAGATGGACGGTTGAGATAATTTTGCACATTTGGATTTCCTTTTATCCATTTTAAAATGTTAGGAGATCCCTGGCCATCCGATCTTTGATCGAACGACAGAGGATTAAATCGTGTGCGCCGCCAACCGCCATTTGAGATGTGATGTTTAAATCCCTCACGATGTGCACGTGTAAAGCGCCTTGACGTAGCTACATGTCGTGCTGAGCCGGATTAGTTAGAGTTAGTTAAATGCCTTAATTTTATTCTAATTAACCTAGAGATCTTCTAAAATTTATAACTCTCTCTAACAAATTTAGAAAAATGTGAAATAAAATCCTATAGAAAGATAATTAAACCTAAAACATTTTAAAGTTAATTTTGATGAGTTTTAAATTATGCTTTTCTCTGAATTTGAGTTTTATTGGAAAGTTTATTTTGCTAATTACTTTTTAATTAAGCCTCTAATTAATCCCAAATTTCTTGGGTATGATTTAGGGAATGACTTTTGCCTCCCCTAATTTTCTTGGGATTTGTTGAAAGCTTGATTAGAAGAATTGCATATGGTTTCCTTAATTACCCTTTTTATATAATTAAGCATAATTTGGGTATGATTAGTAATTTTTGCCTATGATTAGGGTTGATTAAGGTCAGATCTAGTAAGTAGGAGGTTTATGGAATATTTTTTTGGGGCATTTGTCCTAAGATATTCCTTGAACCCTCTCTTCTCTCCTTAATCTCCTCTTAATTAAGGGTTAATTCATTAATTATCCCCTTAATCAATTTCTAAAAATTATAAAAGTTTAGAACTTAATTAATCTACTTTGGGTAGATACTTGGTGTTTAATAGCCTAAGTTCAATTAAGGAAATCAAAAACCAATTCACATGTGTGAAAGGGTGTTTTGAAATTACTTAAGCTAAACCTCTTAGCTTAATTAACTTTTAATTGCAAAAAAAATTGCATTAGTCCTCTTTCTTGTTAGTTGCATTAAAAATTTAAATTCCTTGTGGGTTTTATGTCATCTCATTGGCTCATAATTATTTAGTTAATTCTTCTAAGGTGGTGTAGGTAAGGGTTAATTAAGTTACTTAATTCATACCTTAACCTAATCAACTCATAAAAATGGATCTAATTATCTAAAAATTAAATAAAAGTATCAAACACATGTGGAATGGGTTTGTAACAGCAAATGTATCTCACCTTTTCAAAATTAAATCAAACTTCAAACTAAACAAAAATCATGATGAATTCACTTTGATTTATTTTAAACTTTCTTATTCTATAAGAATGTCTTTAGGATTTAAGTGAAGTGAATTTGTTTACATACTTTCTTTACTTTGAATATTTCCTCAACATGTTAAATTTCTATGTCATGTGGTTACATGCATTCATATTTTACAAATACCAATTTTAAATGAAATTATCTACTTTATGTCAAATTTGCATGTGTTGGCCAAAGTAGAAATATGAGTGGCTATTATCAATACTAAATCCAAATTATTTTTAAAACATATAAATCAAATACCAAATCTGAAAGTATGCTACTTATATTTTAATTATGAGTTTGCATGTGATAGATTATAAAGGTATGCTTAGCATAGGTTTCCTTTCTTTCTTATATTGATATAGTTTTGAATAGAAATTTGGTGAGATGTATGGTTCATTTGAAAAGAACCTAACACTCACTTAATTCCATATCCTATTCATCTCTATGCTATCAGTTAAAGAGGGTTACTTATACTTATATACATAAATTGCATAAAATAAAATGAATCCATTAAATAACTTTTGTATTCTTCGTTTCCATTTCATTTCTTTTATACATATGTTTGTATTTAAGGAAAAGTATATTAGCTGACAACCGAGGTTGAGGCTTTAAGTAATAAGTAGGTCTTGTACCTTACACCTCAGTTAACAATGGTCTTTGTACTCACTTATGCCTTTCTTACTTTCATGTGTGTATGTGAAAATTTGGATAAAGAAACCCTTTCTACTTAAGAAAAATCATGCATATTCAACTTCTAAATTTCCTTAAATAGATTACTTAGCATGCATCATAAAGTGTGTTAAATATCTCATTTGTATGTATAGACAAGTTATATATATATGTTGGGAAAGAAATGAAGTAATGTGTGTTATGTGAATTTTGATTCATTTTATTTAATCTTAAAATGCCTTTCTTTTTGAATAGGTTTGTTTAGAGTTTATCTAAACTTAGAATTAATTAAAAGATTTAATCAAAACATTCACTAAACAAAACAAAATCAAAACATAAAATAAAATCAACCCAAAATAACTAAACAACTTAAATGAAACCCTCCTCTAAGTTAAACATGTTCTTCACACTTAGAAAATTTGAACTAAAGCCATAGCTAAGCATACCACACAAACCTTCAAAACACACATTAGCTAAGTCACTTCTAGCCTTAGGTTAGGTGGTGCATGGTTTGATTTTGTTTTTTTTTTATTTTGTGATGTGTTTTAGTGGATGTTAGGGTGTATGCTAGAATGAATGGTAGGACATTCTTAGTCTAACTATTCTTTTTTGAGATTGTGCTTAAGGGCACTATCATAAATAAAAATATAAATATTTTTGCTTGTAGGTGCTTTATGCTCAATAAGCATAATCCTTAGGCCATGTGGACTTAGTCACCCATGTGTGGGGTGATAAGTCCAATATACATGCTTGGGATGTGTGTGGTTGTTTTTTAACCTTTATTTTGTGTTAGTTAGATTTCCACTTTTCCTTTTCATGTAAATTTGTGCAATTAGGATTTTGGAATGATTGTTATGGGGATTAGGATGAGCATTGGTCATAAGATCCTATCTTATTCACCATGTGAAACCTTAGCATCACCTTCCAACCATCAAAGAAGGAACCAAGAAGAAAGAAAGAAAAGAAGAAAGAAAGAAGAAGAAAGAAGAAGAAAGAATAAAGCTTGAAGACCCCATAATAATGAATTCCTTGCTTAATTGTAATTTAATTCATTTTATAATCGGGTTGTATAAGGGTAGAGCTTGCTACCACATTTGATATTTTGGGTTTGTCGTGGTGGTGCCCACAATGACCTTTTATTCTTTTGTGATTAGCTTTATAAATTGATTGATGATTTGTTTAGCTTTTGCATTAAGTGGCATGCTTTCCTAGTTTCTTCCTTGCTTTATGTATGGCCTGGATGTGGATTAGGCTCTTTAGGGAAAAATAAATCTTTTACCCAACTTAATAACTCAAATTAAAATTAAATAACTCATAACCTCACCAAATGCCTAGGTTTAAAATCAAGATACAAGAATTAGTAACCCCTTAGCTAGATGAGCATTTTTTTGTAATATCATGCACAAATGCATCTTATTTTACTCTTGATTAGAGGGCTTCCACCTTTGCCAGAGAATCTTGGCTTGACCTTTGAGATCCATGGTGGAAACACACCTCTTCCCTTCTCGTTGATATTGGCCAATAACTTTATTTCTCATGAATTAGTCATAAATATCCTATTAGCCTAAGTCAAAATAACTATCCAAAATAAGAATAAAAATTAAATTTGAATTGCATTAGATTTAGGTCATTTGAAGCATGTCCCTTTAGATGATCTAATCTCTTTAGGGTGTGAGTTTAAGGACTTAGTCTCTTTTTAAATAAATAATAACTATCTTGCATAAGCATAAAGACTTGCCTACATGTATTTAAAATCATTGGAGGTTAGTTGGCGGCCAGTAGTTGTAAGTCCAAGATGGGGTTTGTCCTCTCTCTTATGGAGGCAAAATTACCATTTTTTTGTAGATTTAGGTTGTGCCCTTCAAAGCTCCCTAGATTTAGGTTACGAGGTTGCTTTCCCCCTTTGTGGGCCATAAGCATAATTCCTCACCTCTTAGAAATTTCCTTAATCTTGTGTTAAGGAATCATAAGTCCTAAATTTCTAATGAGAATGCAACTCTGCCAAACTAAATCAATTTCGAAAATGTAAAGCCTAACTATAGGATAGTTTGAAATGCTCGCTAGGTTCCCTTGCATCGTGGGCATCTCCTACTTATCTTTCATTTTGGCTTTGATAATAACTCCCTCTTTTGATCAATCCCATTTGATCTTTCAAAATGAACTAATCGATTGATAGTCCCTTCCTATTGAAATATTCAAAGACAATGACCATTTATCTTAATCGAGAGTTTTTCTAAGGAATCATCATTCCTTAGGATGTAATTAATTATGGGGGCTTGCCCTTATAGGGAACATAACAAACTTGGTTTAAAATAAACCCTGCTTTACTTTTTCATGTAAAGTAGTGGAAGAATCTCTGGTACATATGATGACCCATCATCCTTAGGAGTCCTTATTGAGGTGATTAGGTCCATTAAAGGGTAGTGAATTCTATCTTTTGAGATAGTATACTATTCCTTGATGACATACCTGATCACCTGAATAAGTACATCTGTGGATCTACATGGCATCCTAAAAAGATGAATTTTTATATAGTGTCTTGCCTCTTTCATTTCTCACCAACAGATTTGAAAGGCAACTCTCTACTCAATAGAAATTTTTTAACCCACACATAGATATGTTTATGACTTAATCATATGCATACTACATTTGATGGAAAGAAATGAACAAACATGTGTTGTGTGATAGTAATTAACTCCAATTAATCTTAAGATGCCTTTTTATTGAATGAGGTTATTTAAAGTGAACCTAAACCTAGGACTAATTAAAATATGTAATAAGACATCCACTAAAGAGAATTCATTTAATTAATTTTCTTTAGATATGACTTAAGGTAGGGATAAAAGAGAGTGGTCCTCTCTTTGTTTCTATTTATAACACTTAGTTGATAAGTGTAAGCCAAATGAAATAAAAGAAAATATTAAGTAAAACTCACAAGTCAATTAAGCCACTTAAAGTGAAACCATCCTTCAAATTAAATCCTTTCTTACTTATAATAAAGCCTAGTTAAGACATACCACACAAGCCTTAATACACACACCTTTGATCAAGTCACTACTTTTCCCCTTATGTTAAAACGGTGCATGGTTTGATGTATGTTTAGTTTTATGATGTATTATTGTAGACTGGATGTTAGAGTGATGTTTCGTAGACTAGATGTTATGATGTGATTAGCCTAATTATATTTTATGCAAGAGATTGTGCTTATGGGGTGCTTAAAATAAATATAAATGCTCTCTTTGTAGGTTTCTTAACCCCTAAGTATAATCTAAATTAGGACAGATGGACTTGGTTACCCATGTGGAGGGTGCAAAGTCCAAACCATACATATAATTGCTTGGGCTGTATGGTGTGTTTAGCTAACACTTATTTTGCAGGTGTACTTTCATTTACTTTTCCTATTTTTAATGTAATGTGTATTTGGAACTATGATTAGTGTTAGGGGATTAGGATGAGTGGAGGCTATAGAAGGATTTATTGGAGGCCTCTATGATGCCTTTACAAGAAGACCCCATAGCATCTATTCATTTATAATTGTAATTATTTTTTTTGTGTATAAGGGTAGAGAGCTCTATTTTTTTTTTGGGTTGTACGATGGTACCCGATCGCATGGGCCTTTTATTCTTTTACGGTAGCTATAAAATGTTTAATGTTATATTTAGCTTGTGCATTAGAAATGACATAATGTTTTATAGTTTCTTTATTTCTGGTGTTTGTTGTATGGCCTGGATGCGATTAGGCTCTTAGGAAAAAAATAATTTTTATACCCAACTATAACTCATAGCTAAATTTTATAATTTACTCATAACCTCACATAAAGCCTAGGCATTGAATCAAGATAATTAAAAGATTTTAGCAACCCCTTAGCTGGATGTTGTATGCTTAATATCATGCATATCATCTTGAATCACTATTGTAAAATGAGGGCCTCCATTCTTGCACATATGGAAACCAGTTGACCTATGAGAGAAACTCCTATTAACGGAGCTTCACTCTCTTCTCTCTTGATTTGTCCCATGACTCATTTCAACATGCATTTAGGCATGTAAAAATTCTATAGCCTTTGTCAAAATGAAGTGTTAAAAAATAAATAAAATTTGAAAAAGTGCATTAGACTAAGTCATTACTCATACCACTCATGCTCTAATCTCTTAAGGAGTGGGTTTAAGGACCTTAGTTTTTTTTCTAATAATAACAACTTCACCATCTTGAAAATATATGACTTGACCATATGGTTTTAAAGCATAGGAGGAGTTAGCTGACTGTCACCCCAAGCAATTATAAGTCCCATAATCAGTTGGTTTACCCTCTCTTGTGGAGGTAGCTCCCTAGATTTAGGATATGAGATTGTTGTTTCCTTCAAGCTACAAGTATAAGTCCTCACCTCCTAGGTATTTCTATAACCTTGTGTTATGAGATTATAAGTCCTAGCTTTCTAATAAAATTTTAATTCAAACATATAATTCTCCTCAATTTTAAATATATAAAGCCCAATCATAGGATAGATTGTAATGCTTACTATGTTTCATATTATCATGAGCATTCCCTATTCATCTCTCTTTAGCTTAATAAAGTCCTTTTTTTTATCTATCATGATTAATTAACATAGCCAATTTTTATCTTTAATCTTTGAGAGTATTCCTAAGGAACTCACCTTCCTTAGGATGTAATTAACTATGGGGGCTTGCCCCTATAGGGAACTTTAGAGCTCGATTTAAATAAATCCTACTTTATTCATCTATGTAAAGTAGGAAAAAAAATCTCTGGTATATTCGAAGACTCATCATGCCTTAGGAGTCCTTATTAGGTGATTAGGTCCATTGTAGGGTGGTGATTTCTATCTTTCGAGATAGTGCACCATTCCTTGATCTCATACCCGATTACCTCAATAAGTACACCCTCAGATCTGTGTGGTGTCCCTTATACACATAAATAGAAAATAAACACCACAGCGGACCAACTTGTTATGAGCTTGAATCATTTTGGCTTTATATAACTAGAGGTTCTGGCATGCTCGAAGGTGTCTCTCCTCCAAACCTTCGAATTCTAATCATAACTTGACATTGCTCCATCTTACTACCTATCATTAATGATGGGATTTGGACTTAATGATGGGCTGCACCCATACACTAAGCAGAATGAGGTAGATTGAGTAAGAGTTTTATATGTGGTGTGGAAAGCCCATAAGGGTTCAACTAACTGCTCATTCCACTATCACTTATTGTCATCGAGTATCTTCTTTAATATCCGGATGAGAGTTTTGTTAAAGGCTTCTACTAAGCCATTTTCCCTTGGGTAGCAGATGGTAGAGTATCTCCAATCTATGACATGTCTTCGGGCAAAGCTATTGATTTTGGTGCTCTTGAATGTAGTATCATTATCAGATATAATTCATCGAGGCACCCTGAACCTATATATGATATGGTTTCTTAAAAAATTAGAGTACATGTAGAGTTGTGACATCTCTAAGTGGGATTGCCTATGCCCACTTTGAAGAGTAGTGGTGGTAAATGAAAATGAGATGACCCTTGGAAGAAGGAGGATCGATCTATGCCAAACTCAAATGGCCATGAGGCCAATGTAGGGTAGAATGTTGGGTTAGTGTAACCAGCGTGCACCTAACATTAGTGGCATCTCTGTAAATTCTATGATCATCGAAGGTCAATAGTATCTTAGTATCTTGATCTTGGCCTTCATCTTCGGACTGGATAGATGTGCTCCTCATAAACTTGAATGTTCCTCGATCACAATCTTATGGGCTTCGTGCTTGTCCAAATAATGTAACCACATATGATCGAATGACTGTTACAAGGTGCAATCTACGAGAGCATAGAAAAGGGCTATCTACTTCACCTGATGTGCTAGTGACTTCTCTTGAGGTAGTTTTCCTATATTTAGATAATCCATGAATAAAGCCTACAATACAACTCATCATCCTTTTCAGCAACATTAACCTCCCCTTCAAGAGAGAGTCTCTCATTGAGTTTAACATCAACAAGGGATAAGACATGTCTATTTTGTACCCTTATTGGTATGGACTCATCTTACGGATATGCTAACTCTTTGGCAAGTTTGAAAAATGCATCTGCTACCGCATTCTCTCCTTGAGAAATCTTATAAATAGTAAACTCTGGGATTTAGGCCAACAACTCCATAGTGTACTTGTGGTAGAGACAGAGCTTAAGCTTTATAGCTTTGTAAGACCCATCAATTTGGTTGATAACTAATTAAGAATCCCTGAAGATGTTGATACTTTGGATGCATAGTGTAATGGCTAACTCCAGATTGATAATCAGAGCTTCATATTTGATTTCATTGTTGGTGCATGGATTGGACAGATGATATGAGAATCTCATCACATTGAGGTCTGGAGTTTAGGGATTTATTCCTACCCCTGTCTTTCCTGGAAGAGTAGATTGTGGTTCTTCTCCGATTTGAAAGGAAGCTGCACCATCAAAATACATCTTCTAGCATCAAATGCTAGTGTCCCCTAAGTCCATGATTTGTTCATCGGGGAGGTCATCACTAAGCAGGGAATTAGTAGGAAGTGGGTGTGCTACTAAGAAATCCATTAGTGCTTATCCTTTTACCACATGGAGGGGTATGAAAGTGATGTTAAATTGTGACAAAATTATAGACCAACCGTACAATAGTTTTGTCAGGTGTGTGAAATATTACATTGGATTGATCCTAGAGATCAAGTTCACCTTATGAGAAAGCATGTAGTGCTATAGATTTTAGGATGCAAAGATTAAGGTTAGGGCTTTTCGATAGGTGGATAATTTGCCTCAATAGGGATTAGACGATGACTAAGATAATAGAGTACATTCTCTTTCTCTTTGTCATTAGTTTGGGCCAATAAAGTGCCAAGGGAGTCATCTAATGCAGCAGTACATAGTATTAATGGCTTGCCCTAGACAAAGGCTTCTAGAACTAGTGGCGCCATCAGGTAGTGCTTGATGTCTTCAAAGGCATGTTGACACCTTCCACTATTTGACATCCTTTGACAAGTCATGGTTAGCATCTTCTTGATAGGTTGGAAATGAAGTATCTTAGATACACCAATCACCTTTGAAATGATCTGAGTTGAGTTAGACTTTTAAGGGTGGAATTTCTAATATCACCTAGATCTTCTCTAGATCGATTTCTATTCCATGGTGCTAGACAATAAACCCAATGAATTTTTCTAAAGCTACTTCGAATGCACACTTTAGAAGATTCAATTTAAGGTTAAACAATCTTAATTATTCAAAAACTACTCTTAAGTCAAAAATTTAGTCTTCCTTTTTTTTTACTTTTGACTACAAGATCATGAACGTAACATTCAACTTGATGATGAATGAGTTTGTTGAAGATCTGAGTCATGGCCTGCTGGTATGTAGCACTAGTATTTTTAAGGCTGAAAGGCATGACCCTATAGCAAAAGATTCCGATCAGGGTTCAAAATATAGTGCTTCTTTCATCCTTAGGGGCCATCTTTATTTGTTTATAACCAATTGAGATGTCTATGAAAGAGAAGATTGCATCAGATGAGGCAACGTCCAGCATCAATTTTGGTATTGGTAGTGGAAATTCATCTTTTGGACATGGCGTATTGAGATCCCTAAAATTGACGCATATGTGAATTTGACCATTCTTTTTCTTAACTGGAATGACACTAGACAACCAGGTAGGGTATTTTTCTTCCTTGATGAAGCAAGCATCAATCAATTTCTTCACTTTAGAAATGACCTATTGTTCAATGTCTAATTGCATGCATCTAGGAGCTTGCTTGATAGGGTTAGCACCCGGCTCTATTACTAGTTTGTGGACTGCTATGTTAGGAGATAAACCAAGAATCTCTTCATAACTCCATGCAAAGTAGTCCTTAAACTCTCAATAGCTTCTAAGTCATCAATTTCAGTATCACTCAATAATGAACTGATGTATGTTATGATTTCGTTGATTTCTTTGAGCTCATCGATGGTTGATCTGATCTCCTCTTCAAACTCTAGAGGTGTATCCTTGGCTTCAAATTCATTTGGATCATTTGAAGTTTCTAACCACACCTCCTTATATGAGTTAGCATGATTTGAAAAGAACCTATCAGATTTCAAATGATTGGTAATGACTAGGCAATGATTGTCATCATCGACTAGACTTATTATACCGAATTCTAGTCCTGGTCTTGATTGAGGATGTCTGCTTTGGGTGTCCCATAATCTTTTAAAGTAGTCTGACCTGTGTTTATACCAAGTATGTGGGATTAATCCCTTTTATGCTAAATTAAGAACATAAGGTGAATACTAATCAAAAGGTAATTATATTAAATATTTATATGAATCATCCTCAAGTTTGACATCAGCTTTTTTTGATTTGAGGATGATGCTCCCAAAAAAGCCTCAGTTTTCCCATTTTGGATGACTTAGGGCTTCCAAGTACCAAACCTCAACTTTCTCAAGGAAAGTAGGTTAGAGCTAGGTTCATAACTCCTAACGCTCATATGCAGACTTGGATATATCTATGCTTTGCTTTGGAGCCTGATCTTCATCGCTATCATGCTCAAACATCATCTCGAAAGGGATCCGCTGCTGAGAAGTGCTGGCTGGTGTGCTAATCACATAAGACTCATCCTTTGAACTAGATTCTAAGTCTATGTGGATAGCAGGTGTACTCCTCATGGCTAGGACATACCTCATATTGGGTGGCCAATAGGGAGGCTTTCCACCTTGAGGGTTGCTTCTAAACCATCCTATGCCTCTACCTAGTGGAGGTCGGATCATTCTACCCATATGTTTGAATGGAGTAACGAACTGTGGGTGGAATCTAATGTCAGGCTATATATCTTCCCCTGAGTCCATGCCTTGCTCTCTTTTATTTTGTTTTTCTTTCTCTTTTTTCTTTTCTTTTTCTAATTCTTTTTCTTTTTCTTTTATTTCTTTTTGTCCTTTATGGGGATCTTGACTAGATTCGTGAGAATGGACTTGTTGGTTTTGGTGAAGGAAATAGGCTGCATCTTTATATATCGACCTCATGAGCTGAAGAGTTTGAGATCTCCTTTGGCATACTCAACTCCACCTCTCATAAACTTCATGTACTAATGTAGAGAGGATGGAACTGTGTTATTCTCATGTATCCATGGTCTCTGAAGCAAATTATTGAAAGATATATTTGAGTCTATGATATGAAACTTGGCTTTGGTCTTCCAATCATCTATCTCTAGTGGCAACACTATGAAACCTAAGGCCCTCTCGCCTTGTTAATTGAATCCTCTCAACATCATGCTCTCCTTTTAGAGTTTAGAGATGTCGATCCTCAAGTAGGCAAGGATTCTTAAACTCATAATGTTGATTGATGCACCTTGGTCAACTAAAACTCTTGATAACCTGTATCTACCAATGTCCATTGTAATGTAAAGAGGGTGGTTATGCTTGGTCATTCCTAAAAGAAAGTATTCATCACTAAATGTAACTCCTAAGATGTCCTTTGTGTTGTGTGCCTCCTCTTTAGTAGTAGTCAGCTGAGTTAAGCATATCTCTGGCTCAAGGAGAGCCTTGACTAGAGATTCTCTCATCTCTTTGGATAATATAAGGGTGTCTTATATGCTTAATTTAGCTGGAAACTTTCTAAGATGTACTAGGACATTGTAATTACCTTTGACTTGGTCCTCCATAAGCATATACATGGTGGAGCATCCTATGGAGTGGTTATTTGCTCACTGGAACCAATGACTTATTTACCCTTATCCTGAGGTGCTACCCTAAAAGGTAGAACTTTACCACTGTGCAGGTTGACTTCAGTGACTTCTTGAAATGATGAACTTGTGAAAAGTTCTACCTTCTCATCAAGTATACTTATAGCTTCTCTTATGGGATCCTCAGAGTCAGTTGACTCTAAGTCAATCTCAAGAAGTGAACCCGATTGATTCAAAGAAGGAAAGTTTGATTAATCGAGAGAGAGAGGGATGGAAATGACTAGAGCTATCATTATTATTTTGTAGACTTGGAGAGTTTTCAAGAGGAATAAAATCTAGAGTATCAAAAGTGGACAAGAAGTAAGTGAAAGCTTTCTTCATTGATTTCTTTTTGGGTGGAGGTACATGATAGAAATCTAATAAAGTAAGTAGGTTAAGGGATTTAATTCCCTTATCCGCTGATACAACGCCCCTAGTGGAAAAAGAGGAGCTAGTGGAGGAAAAAGTAGTATAATTATGGATGGAGTCTTAATGGTTGCACTATTGAACTATCTGCCTGCCCATCACACCTTCTTCAAGTTATCTTTTGCAAACCTTCCTTGGTTTGATCTCAGTTTCTTGATTTAGAAATTACCTTTTTTAGAGGTTCGGAATTTTCTTTTATCTTAAAAAGAAAGAAGGTTGTCTATCCTAATACACGACTTGTAGCTAAACGAGGTCCAAAACTAATATAATCCTCTATGACATGACTAATCGTGTGGTGGTAGGGGCAATAGTTAGGATCATTACTCTTGCCCACTTCCTCCGGCCTCTTAGGCTCTGGTAACTGAAAGTTAGGTTTCTTCAAAAGATTCTTAAAGATTTTCCTAACTACCTCCCTCTTAAATAAATATGGCTTATTCAATCTATCAACAAGAGTAGGTCGGTAGTAGCTATCTAGCAGTGGATAGGAATATTATTGCTAGGTATGTTGCTGAGGAGGTGGGAATGGACATTGTGGAGGCTGTGGCGGCTGATATGATGACCGAGGTGGTAGTAGAGGAGGTGGCAAAGGAGGCTGCGGAGCTCAGGGTCTCTCATACTGGACTCTGGCTGGTTGTTTCCCTCTATCCACTAACACAATTGTCCCTGGCTTCTTCTCAAACACCTTTTGTGCCTTGGGCCGAGATGATTGGTTGCGAAAGGGCAATTGTTTGGCTTCCTCTTCCAGGCTAGTCCCCTTGTTAATAAATTTTTCAAATGTCATGATGGTAAAGCCCTTAAGCATGAAGGCGACTGGGCCATGAATATTCTTGAGGAGAATATCAATGGCATGTTGTTCGGACAGCTGCGGCTTCCATTTCATGCTCAAGTTGCACCACCTGAGAATATAATCAATAAGGCACTTGTTGGAAACTTGCTTTGCCATAATAAGGTTGCATACAGTCACTCTTTGATGAGCTCCAACAAACTTCTTGATGAAGAGGTGCTCCAACTCAGCAAAAGTCCCTATCAAATTGTTAGGAATTTTGGCATACTAATCAAATGTAACCCCTGCTAGGCTGCTGACAAAAAAGTCTGAACAAAAGTACATCACTGCCACCGGTATTACAACAACCAGCTCTAAAATATGGAATATGCTAATGCAGGTTCCCACTGTCATCAAAGATCTTGAAGGAAGGTGGCACGAAACCCTTGGGGAATTGAACTACATCGAATTCCTTCGGGTATGGTCTACCCTTTGGAATAGATGAGCTCCCCTGGCTTGCGCCATCGCTTCCATCACCTGCTGCTCTATGATATGCATAATATCCTTTTCATACATGGAGGTGCCATCTGTAACCTTCATATGCATGCTACCAACATCATCCTCTACAGGAGAGCACCTAATATGGTCTAAAATATGAACCAACTTTGGTCTGTTAGCTACCATAGGAGAAGGCTGTGAAACTGGGGCTGAAGTCTACAATGCTAAAACCACTACCATCAACTCCTCTACTTTCTTCTCCATCTTATCAATGTGATCATCTTTCTCCTTGAGCTGGTGGAGGAGGTGTTAAGTCAAGTGAGAAGTGTCACCTTCCTTGAGTATAACACCTTCTTAGCTAAGCTAATCCTACTTTAAGGACCCCCATGTATCAACCATGTGGACTTCAGCTGTGTCGTCCACCATGTCATCCTCATCAAGATCGAAGCTAACTCTATCCTCCTCCTGAGCTGAGTTATCGTTCCCAAGAATTTTCCTTTTTCGAAAGTAGTCCACTATGTCATCTCATCATCGATCAATCTACTATCTATTGGTGTATGAATACTCATTACTGGTGGGGTGCTCCTCATATGCAATGGACACGCTTCTCTCAAGACTTCCTCACCAGGATCAACTATCATGAGGATTCTGTTTGTGATGGTTGTGATGTAATGATGATGCTTTTGGGTCACCAGTCCTTCCTGACCACAACTAAGGTAGAGGGTCGAGCAAGGAGCTTGATCTCATTTTAATATGTGGAATGGATGGAGAAAGATCCTCGGGTCATAGCTAGATCACCAGTGTGGATGGTCTCTCCTCAAATAGGGGCTTCTGAAGCTTGGCGGGAGTGGTAGATGTTGTAAGTGACGGTGATGGTGTGGTGAGGGAGCGGTGATGGAAACATGGCCTCTCTGGAGATCTCCTCTTGCATTGAACTGCACCAATAAGAACAATATTGTCTAAATAATCAACCCTGATAGGGAGACGATCACAAAAATCCATCAAGGCGAGGCGCAGCATACGCCTCTCGCTTGCCCTTTGGGCACATACCTGAGCCTTTATGTCTCTCTCTCTCTATGGATCAGACCCCTAACACTCTTAGGGATCATAGATCTTAAATCGAATAATGTACTAGACTCCGAGCATCTGTAAGCTCATCGACCTAGCACAGAATAGTCCTAAGTCCAGCATAGGGCCTCCTATGCTCCCTAACCAGTGTCTCAAAGTATGTTGGTGGTGGAGGCGATGTGGCGATCCTCCTGAAGTCTTCCTCTCCATCTAAGGTTGAGAGGGGGTGGAACCTACTGCCACTCAAAAGTGGAGAGGTCTCACAGGGAGAATCCTCCTCAACTATATGGGAAGTGGTGTCAAGCTCTCTGGCTGCTCGCTCATGATCTGCTCAATCTTTCAATTTTTATTGCAACATTGGGTGTGGGTGAGCAAAGCAAAGTGAAAGCTGGAACCTACATCGAAGGTTGGGGAGACTATCTCAGAGGCTAAGATAGCCTTCTCCTTTGGGGTGACCAAAGAGGAGGTAGAAGCTCTCCGAGCTATGGCCAACCCATGTGGTGAACCCATGTGGAAGCCGGTATTGACATCTTGAATGGGAACCACTGCGACCTTCCTCTTCAATGAGGAAAACTCAAAATCAGATGGAATATCCAAGCATATGAGTGGCGTATGTCTCACCACATCCTCCCTACTAACAGTTGTGAGGGCCACCCCCTCACAAGTAATCCAGACCCCCTCAAAGCCATGACAAAAGTAGATTAGGTGTGCAGCATTAGTCATGGTGAGATTGGCTTGATCCAAGGCCAGATCTACACTAGAGGGTCAAGGGAAAACAAACTTGCTAGGAGCATGATCCCTGCACTGACTAGAGGCTGGAACGACTAACTGTACTAAAATCACTACATTTGTTGAAACATAATTGTGTCAGACCCTTGCTTCAGTATTCATCTTCAATCATTGACTTCTAAATTTGATTTGGAATTTGAATCCACACTTAACAAATTTAGGTATGCTAAGTGGGGTTCATTGAATTTTTGGAGAGATTTTTGATATTTGGAGGAGAGACTTTGCCATATTGTTTTTTAAATTTGGAACCCATACTCAACCAATTTAGGTAGGTTGAGTGGGGTTCAAATATTTAGAGAGACTTTGGAAATATATATATATATATATATGTTGTATGCCTTGTTTGAAAATTTAATTTGGAAAACCTTTACTTAGCAAATTTAGGTATGCTAAAAGGTTTATAAATATGTGTTTGAAAATTTTTGTGGAAACATCTTTGCTTGTGATAATTAGTTATGTGTGTGATATATGTTTTATTTGAAATAAGGCTTCTCACTTAACAAATTTGGTATGTTAAGTGGAGGCCAAATGTGATAGATATATGTTTGTTGTTTTGGTTTGAAAATGTGACCCTCATTTAGCAAATTTGATATGCTAAATAGGAGCCAAGTGTGTTTGATATGTGTGTTGATTTGAAAATGAGGCTCTAGATTAACAAATTTTGGTATGTTAAGTAGGAGCTAAGTGTATTTGATTTTTGTTGATGTGACCCCTCTTTTGGAGAAGAGGGGGGGGGGGACTCTCATTTGATGAATATGGTATGTGAAATAGAGTTTAAATATATGTGCTTATGCTTTGATGTTTTGATAGTGAGTTCCATGCTAAACAAATTTGGGTATGTTAGGATGGAACTTACTTATGTGTTTGTGGATTTGTTTTGAAAGTGAGTTCCATGCTAAACAAATTTGGGTATGTTATGATGGAACTCACTTATGAGTTTGTGGATTTTGTTTTAATTTTGGGGATTGAATTTCCATTTAACAAATGTGGGTGTGTTAAAATGAAATTCAAAAGTGCTTGCTTGTTTTGCTTTTATTTTGAAAAAGGGGACATTCACTTAATAAATATCTCCAATCTATGTTGTGTCTCTGGGAAAAGCTGTTAATTTTGGTGCTCTTGAATATAGTACCATTATTAAATATAATTTATCCAGGCACCTCGAACCTATATACAATATAGTTCCTAAAAAACTAGAGCACCTGTTGAGCTGTGACCTGTTTGAGTGGGATTGCCTCCACCCACTTAGAAGAAAAGTAGTCAGTAGCTACTAAGATGAACCGATGACCATTGGAAGAAGGAAATTGATCGAACCCACTATGTCGACACCCCCAACACTTGAATGGCCATGAGACCAAATGTTGGGTGGTTGGTGTAAGACCACTCCGTGCACCTGACATTGGTGGCACCTCCTAGCTACGTCGATGCAGTCTGTGATCTTTGAAGGCCAGTAGTATCCTAGTCTGTTGATCTTGGATTTCATTTTTAGACTGGATTGATGTGCTCCACATAAACCTAAGTGTACCTCAGTCATGATCTTGTGGGCTTTATGTTTGTCCAAACAACGTAACCACATATTATCGAAGGACCATCGGTACAAGGTGCTATTCACAAGAGCATAGGAAAGGGCTATCTGCTTCATCTGATGTGCTAGTGACTTCTCTTGAGGTAGTTTACCTATATTTAGATAATTCATGAATGGTTGCCTCCAATCTGACTCATCATCCTTTTTCATAATGACAACCTCATCTTCAAGAGAGAGTCTCTCGATGAGTTTAGCGTCAACAAGGGATAAGACTTGTCTATTTTGGACTCTTATTGGTATGGTCTCATCTTCTGGACATGCCAACTCTTTGGCGAGCTTGGCTAAAGCATCTACTTTGGTGTTCTCTCATCGTGGAATCTTGTAAATAGTAATCTCTGGGATTTGGGCCAACAACTCCATAGTGTACTTATGGTAATGTTGGAGCTTAGGCTTTACAACTTTATAAGACCCAACGATTTGATTGATAACTGTTGATCTCACTTTTGGAGTGAGCTCTCAACTTCTCCATCTTAGACATAGGACTCCTCTAGACACTAATAGTTCCTTAGTCTTAAGACACTTCTAGTGATTAGGTGAACACTTAACCTAACCCTAGAGACTTAAAAGAGTTAGTTATAGGAACAAGTTATGCATTAGGGGTATTAAGAAGACTTGACTACCCTATAGCTTGAACCAAATCCTTGCTTCCTTCTTTCAAGTCAAACTTCAAACTCAAATCAAATATTAAATCAATTCCAATTCAATTGATTTTCTCAAATCATGGATCAATTTCAAATCAAATATTAAATTAATTTCAACTCAATCAATTTTCTTAAATCATAAATCAATTCCAAAATCCAAATAAATCTCAAATGATTAAAACCCATGATCAATTCCAAATCCAAAATCTTTCCTAAGCCCCTTTGATTTCATCTTATGGACTTAGCTCAAACCAAATCCAAATCACTTCAAACTCAAAAGGTTTTCTCATAACCCATTTATATTCTCATTTATATTCATAAATATAAATGAAGTATAAATTCAAATAACCAAAATTAAATTCAAAACTCAAGTATAAATCCAACTTAAATCTAACTTATACTCTTTCAAGTCAAATTCATGAACTTAGCCAAATCATTCTCAAATTAATCCAAACCTTTGGATTTTTACTTCAAATAATCATTCCTTCAATCACATGCCCAAATATAAATATAAACTACAATCACTAAACCAAAATCAAACTAACCCAAATCAAACCCATGTTCATCCTTTGAACTTAGAATTGTCAAATGAATCAAAACTCACTTGACTCTAAATCACTTGCAATTGAATCTATATTTTAATCATAAGTCCATATGTGAATTCAACTAAACTTGAATCAAGACTTGATCAAGCTAATTGACTCACTTAGGCTCACTTGACCCAAAGTGACCTAAAGCACCTTTTTGAGCTAAATTCTAATCCAACCCAAATTGGGTTGAACTAAGCCCATCTAAGCGTTATATTGTGAGCAACAATCATCCTAGATGATCAATCACTCAAATTGGGTCAAACCAAATCAAACCTAGCCTTTGACCAAGTCAACACTTAGCCCAAATGAAACCTAAACTAGCCAAAATCCACCATATGCCAAATTTATTGAAACCATTGATCTAAACCAGTTCATAATCAATGATTGAACTTGACCAAGCCATTAATTGAACCAAATCAAGCCTAATTGGCCACTTGACCTAAGTTGACCCAAGTTGACATAAAAAGTCAAAATGGGTAAAAGCTTGATCTAAGCTAAATTGATTACAACCAATGGGTCAAATTCATTCTAAATTGATTGTTGAACTTGACCAATGCTTCAATTGGCCAATTAGACCCAACCTAGCCCAATTGACCATGAACTCAACTTGACCTAAAAGGTCAAATAAACTTGAAATCAAACCAAACCAAAATGGATTGAAACCAAAGCTTAGAAAATATTTCAAATTATTAACGAAGCCTAAACCAACCCATGACCTAACTCAATTGGGTCAAATGGGTCAACTTGACCCATTTGACCTAAATGAACCTAAGTGAACCAAAACCAAATATAAACCAAATTAAATCAAACCAATGATACCCATAAGCTCCAAATGATCATTTGAACTTGACCTAACCCATGGTTTGACCCAATTTGACCAATTGGTCAACCTAACCCAAATTGACCAACTTGACCTAAATGGGTCAAATTGAACCAATTCAAACCAAATGAACTCCAAATCACTTGAAATTTGATCCAACCCACTTTTGAATCATTTTAAATCTGCCCAAATCAAAATATAGGCCAAATGACCATTTTACCATTAGGTCAAAGGGTATCCTATGACCAAATTCACTTGGAATTTGGTCATATTCTTTCTCAAGGCCAATTGACATCCTCCTAGTGGTCCACTTGGACACCAAAAAAGGTGGTGAACATGACCCAATCACCTTGGGTCAGCCATGACCCAACCCAAGGCCAAACTAGACCCTCCAATGGGAATTGAACACTTGGAATCACCAATGCACTCACCTAGCACATGGGCACTCCCTCTCCTCCGCTCCTCTACCTAGAACGAATCACATGGAGTGTCTAATAGCCCAAACCAATCAATCAACCTCAACAATTGATCAAAAATGATAAAGCTAGTCTCGACCATCCGATTCAAGGAGAAGGGGATATCCTCCGCCTCACCCAAACCACTCACACTCAATTCGACTGAGCTCTAGAAATCGAAAGCAAGCTTCTCCAAGCCTTGACAAGCATTCCCGAGTCCCCCCCCCATTTTCTCTTTCTCAGTTTTGCTCAAGCTGAAATAGGGGAGGCCAATCCAAATTCCAACTCACTCAGTTCTCCATCAAATCCAAATTACTCTTGCAAGCACCATCAAGAGACCTCGTCAAGCTCAATCAAGTTATTCTCCAAGTCACCAAGCCACAGGAATGAGGACTTCAATCAAAGCCAATTGCCATTGAAGGGTAGTTTGGTCAACCAAGCCATCCACTTAAAAATCAAAGCTTGATACCTTCAACAGGCTTCGCCTCTACTAGATGAAGTCGCTCTTTCTTGGAAGCACTGATAGCCTTTAGTGTATTGCTCAAAATTGATCTTAAGATAAAAATTGATTGGTCTTTTATGACAGGAATTGTAATCTTATTAGATCTTGGTTGTTGGATTCATTGTTTGTGCTTCCCCAAAGGTGTGGGGTGAGTTTGAACTCCATCTGAGATCGGGTGAGCTTGGATCGAGTGACGATTGACGGATGGCATCCATCTCTTGCCGCTCAAGAGGAGACAAATCACACATCGTCCATTCCATGTGATTGGAATGGACAGTTGTGATCAAATCACATTAAATCTGCCTTTAATTTAAGCCTAAATTGCGGGATTAATCACGATCATTAGATCTTAGTTCGGATGACCTGTGGACAAAATGCGTCCTTCGCCAGCTGACTCAGCAGTGGATGTGATAACTTAAATAACCTATCCCGTCGCGCCATGTGGAAAGCGTGCCGCATTAGCCACCATGTGGCCCAATGGGATTATGGGGTTAATTAGCTCTAACTAATCTGATTTTAATCATGGAACTTCAAAATTCATAACTAATTATAGAAAAATCTAAAAAATACAAACCCAAGTTCTTTTAAAGATAATTTATATAAAATTAAAATCAATTGATTTTGAATAGTATATTTTACTCAATTTTGGTTTTATTAGGGATGTAATTAGGCTAATTACTCATTAATTATTTTAGCAATTAATTCCAAACTTCCTAGGGTTAATTAGTGGGATGACCTCTGCCCCCCATGATTTTCTTGGAATTTCTTGTTGGATTAATTAGAGAAATTCCTTAGTTCATCCTTAATCCCTCGATTAATTAGATAAATGATTAATTAATCTATTAAATCATGATAAATTTATTCATTAAGTTTGTTAATCATCATGAAATGGTGAATGTACTTAGGGAATGAGATTAGGATTTCCTTTCCAAATCTTTTCTCCTAAGTTTATTTCATTTGGATAAAGACTTAATTAATTTGCAAATTGATTAATGATTTAATCACTTCATTAAATGGATTAGTTAACTAAACTCAAAACAAAATTATTTCATAACTTAATCACTTAATCTTGGGTAGATTCTTAGGTGTTCAATAACCTATGAAACTTTAAAAGAAATTATAATCAAACTACATGTGTAGGATGGTTATGAAAGTACTTAATTAAACCCTTTAGCTTAATTAATCAATAATTATGAGCCAATTGCATTAGGCCCCTTTACTTCATAAGTGAATTGCTGATTTAAATTCCATATGGTTGCATATCATATGTTGGCACATAATTGTTTGGTTAATTATGTTAAAGTGGTGTAGGTAAGGGGTAATTAATGGATTTAATTCACACCTTAACCTAAAAAAATATAAAATCAACTTAATTGTTCTAAAAATTAAACTAAACTAATTCACACATGGTGGAAATGGGTTAGGACCAGCAAATGCTTTTCACATTTCCTAAGTCAAATCAAATTAAAAATAAAAATCTCCTTAAAGAATTTTGATTCATTTTAAATGATCTTATTCTATAGGATTATCCTTAGAAATTAATTAGGGTGAATGAATTCATATGCTTACATTCCTTTATTTCTTTCTAAGCATGTTAAATGTTGTCCTTAGGAACTAATTAGCTCATGTCTAATCATGCATTCATATCTTTTGAAAAATCAAGTAAATAAAATTTTCCTTTTATGTCAAATTGCATGTTTTGGTTGAAGTAAGAATATGACTATTATCACTATTAAATCAAAAATTATTTTCAAAACTTATAAATCAAAGATTACAAATGAAGTGATGCTACTTATAAGTACTTATAAGCTTGCATGTATTTATAACATAAGATGTGTTTTTTATGTTGTTTCCTTCTCTTTTCTTAACATAGACTTGTATAGAATTTGCAAAGTGTATAGTTCATTTGAAAAGAACAAAACACTTGCTTAAATTTATTCCTAAGCATTTCGATGTTATGATTTAAGAAGGATCCTCACATTTACACATGTAAATTACACAACCAAATCAAATACAAAAATCTTTTGCATGATTCTTCATCCATTTATTTCTTTTGTACATTTGTACATTTAAGAAAAGTGGTATATTAGGACATCCCGAGTGCGAGGCTTTAAGTAGCCCTAAGTAGTCTTGTACCTTACAGTATAGAAAATAATGGCACTATACTCACTTATGTCTTTCATACATGTGAATGTACATTATGTTAATGGATAAAGAATCCCTCTTTTCTATATAATAAAGACATGCATTCATGGAATATCCAAATTTCCCAATCATACCTCTTAGCATTCATCATCAAGATGTGCTAAAATTTGCATTGCATGTATAGTTATGCTTAGGATCATTCACATGCATGGTAAGCATGGTGGAAAGAAATAAATTATTGTGTTATGATAGTACCTTAACTAATCCTAAGATGCCTTTCTCATCGAATAGGTCTATTTAGAGAAAATCTAAACTTAGGGTTAATTAAAAACACATAATAAAATATTCACTAAAGAAAAACATTAATGAATCTACCTTAGAAATTACTAGTAGGGATGAAAGAGAAGTTCTCTCTTTTCTTCTCTTTACAACATTTAGTAATTAAGTGTAGGTTCATTCAAACCAAATCAAATAATCAAATAAAATTAACAAATCAACTAAATCACTTAAATAAAACCACCCTCTAAATTGAATCCTTCATTCTTAGGAAATTTCAACTTTAAAGCCTAACTAAGACATGCCACACAAGCCTTAAATGGCACACACATTAGGCTAAGTCACCATTTCTAGCTCTATGTTTGGGTGGTGCATGGTTTGATGCCTGATTTTATTTTGTGATGTAATATTTTTAGATTATATATTAGGGTGTATGTGTGTAGATTAGATGATAGGGCGATCTTAGCCTATTCATATTCTTCTGCAGGGGATTGTGCTTAAGGGGTGCTGTAATAAAAATATAAATGCTTTTATTGTGCAGTTGCTTATACCCCTAAGCATCATCCAAACTAGGACAGATGGACTTGGTTACCCATGTGTGGGGTGCTAAGTACAAATTATTCTTATAACTACTTGGATTATGGGGTATGTTTAGCTAATCTCTATTTTGCAGGTTTAGTTAGATTTATCTTTCCCATTTTGATGTAAATTTTGCAATTGAAATTAGAAATGAATGTTATGGAGGAATTAAGGTGACCATTGGTCATAATACCATGTCTTATGTACGATGTCAAGCCTTGGAACAAACTACATCCCAAGTCAAAATGAAGAAATAAAGAAAGAAATGAAGAAATAAAGAATGAAGACCCCTATAACATGAATTCCTTCTAAATTATTGTGATCCGGGTTGTATAAGGGTATAGCTCGGCTACCCATATTTTCCTTTTTGGGTTTGTGTGGTGGAGCCCAACCACATTGGCCTCTTATTCTCTTACGCTAGCTTTATAAAATTATTTGATGTTTGTTTAGTTTATGCATTAGAAATGACATAATTTTCTAGTTTCTTAATTGCTTGATGGTTGTTGAATGGCCTGAATGTGATTAGACTCTTAGGAAAAAATAAATTTTCTATCCAATTAATCAACTCAAAATTAAATTAAATAACTCATAACCTAACTTAAATCCCTGGACATAAATCAAGATAATAAAAGATTTAGCAACCCCTTAGCTGATATTGTTTGTCTCACATCATGCATAAAATCATATTGCATCACTCTTGCTAATGGAGGGCTTCCACCTTTGCTAGAGAAAATGGCTTGACCTTTGAGAGCTAATGTGGAAACACACCTTTTTTTTTTTTTTTTCTAATTTTGGCCCATAATCAATCTTCTCATGCATTAGGCATATGAAATCCCATAGCTTGTGTCAAATAAGAATGTCCAAAAATCAAAATAAAACTTAATAAAATTTGTATTAGATTAAGTCATTTATTCATGCCCTTCATGATCTAGTCTCTTAAGGAGCGTGTTTAAAGACTTAATTTACTTTCCAAACAAATAACAACCTAGCTATCATGCAAAGCATAAGACTTTCCTTCATGTATTTAAAATTGTAGGAGAAGTTAGTTAGCGGCCACCCCCAGGTGGTTGTAAGTCTAATTATTGGGTGGTTCATCCTCTCTTGTGGAGGTAAATCATATACCCATTTTTTGCCTTAGATTTAGGTCATGCCTTGGCTCTTGCCAAAGTTCCCTAGATTTAGGATTTGAGGTTGTTGTTTCCCTTTACGAACTACAAAAATAAATCTTCACCTCTTAGGTACTTCCATGATCTTGTGCTGTGAAATTATAAGCCTTAGATTTCTAATAAAAATTCAACTCAAATATATAACCCTCTTCAAATTTCAAAAATATAAAGCTCAACCATAGGATAGTTTGGGATGCTCACTAGGTTTCCTAGTATCATGAGCATCCCCTACTCATTTCCCTTTGGTCTCAATAATAACTCTTTCCTCTTGATCAATCCTATTTGATTTTCCAAAAATAACTAATTTGTTGATAGTCCTATCTTTGAAATTTTTGGAGACAATGATCATTTACATTAATCAAGAGTATTCTTAAGAAATCTCATTCTTTAGGATGTAATTAACTATGGGGCTTACCTCCATAGGGAACTTAACGAACCTGCTTTAAGTAAACATTACTTTACTTTTCTATGTAAAGTAGGGGAAAGATCTCTGGTACATTCGAAGATCCATTATCCTTAGGAGTCCTTATTAGGTGATTAGGTCCATTATAAGATGGTGACTTCTATCTCTCAAGATAATACACCATTCCTCAATGTTACACCCGATCACCCTAATGAGTACATCTGCAGATCTACGTGATGTCCCAACAACATACACACAAATTTATTTTTCAAATTCCCAAAGTTTTGAAAAATAAACACCACAATAACTAACTAAGAGTCCCTTAAGATGTTGATACTTTAGATGAATAGCATAATGGCTAACTCCAGACTGGAAATCAGAGCCTTATATTTGGCTTCCTTGTTGGTGCATAGATTGGACAGATGATTTGAGAATCTCATCATATCACGGTCCAGTGTTAGGATAACTATTCCTACCCCGCTTCCCTGGAAGAGTAGATCGTGGTTTATTGACCTCACTTTTGGGGTGAGTTCTCAACTTCCTCATCATAGATCTAAGAATCTTGTGAACACTAAGATCTTTTTAGTCTTAAGACACTTCTAGTGATTAGGTGAACATTTAACCTAAGCTTATAGGCTTAGAAGGATTAACCATAGAGATAGGTCATGCCTTAGGGACTTAAAAAATTTTCCTGCCCTATTGCCTAAACCAATCCATGCTTTCCTTGTCAAACCAAACCTCAAATTCATGCAAAATCTAAACCAAAATTCCAAGACTCATAATCAAGTTCAAGCTCAAAATTTCCCATGAACCTTATGATTGAATTCAAAACCCTTTTTAAGCCCTTTGATTCCATCTTATGGACTTAGACTTAATAAAATTTAAATCAATCCCAATTTAATTGATTTTCTCAAAGATCAATTCAATATCTCAATCATCTATCAAATTCCAATTCAAATCCAACTTCAAATAATCCAATCCCAAAGTCAAGTCCAAGTTCCAAAATTCTTTCCTAAGCCATATGACCCATTCTCATAAACTTAGCCAAATTTCCACTTAAGTTATCTCAAAATCAATTGGTTTCTTTATAAACCAATTATTCCTTTATTTATATTCATGAATATAAATGAAACCCACCTTCTAATGACCAAAAATAAATCAAACTAAGCTAAGACCGTTCTTAAGCCATATGGACCTGCCTCCATAAGCTTAACCAAATCTTAACCCAAATTAACCCAAAATCAATTGATTTCTTTATAAACCAATTATTCCTTCATTTATATTCATGAATATAAATGAAACTCACCTTCCAATGAAAAAATATTAATCAAACTAAATTGATTTCCTTCTTAGCCCTTTTGACATACATCCATAAGCTTGGTCAAATTTGCTTATAAATCACTCCAAACTCAAGTGGTTTTCTCATGAATCATTTATATCTTCATTTATATTCCCAAATATAAATGAAATATAAATCCAAATGGCCAAAACTGAATTCAAGTTCAAATCAAAACCCAATTCAAGCCTTTAAGCCATTTCCTTAGACTTGGCCAAATCCTATCTAAACCAAGCCAAAACCAATGAATTTTCTCTTGTATCAATTATTCACTCAATCAACTATTCAAATATAAATGAAACTTACAATTATCAAACAAAACTCAAGTCAACCCAAGTCAAGTCCAAGTTAGCCCTTTTAGCTTGAAAACTTTAAATGAGCCAAGATTCATTGGACTCAAAATTGATTGCATTTGGATTTATATTTCAATCCCGGGCTCATATATAAGTTCAACTAAACTTGAATCAAGACAAAACCAAACCAATTGACCCATTTAGGTCCACTTGACCCAAAGTGGCCTTAAGGATCTTTTTTAGCCAAGTTCAAATCCAACCCAAATTGGATTGAACCAAGTACATCCAAACCTCCTATCATGATCAACAATCACCCTAGGATGATCAACCACCTTGAATTGGGTCAAATCAAGTCAATTTGGTCCTTTGGCCAAGTCAACCTTCAGCCTAAATGAAACCTAAACTAGCCAAAACCCACCATACACCAAATTGAATAAAACAATTGATTCACACTAACTCATGATCAATGATTAAACATGAATTTGCCTTCAATTGAGCCAAACCAAGTCCAATTGGCCATTTGACCCAAGTTGACCCAAATTGGCCTAAAAGGCTAAAATGGGTCAAATCACAATCTAACCCAAATTGATTATAACTAATGGGTCAAGTTTATTCCAAATTGATTATTGAACTTGACCAAAGCCATAATTAAGCCCAATTTGACCAATTGGTCAGCTTGACCCAACCTAGCCTAAATTGACCAAAAGGGTCAAGTTGGCCAAAATCCAAATTAAATCTAAATTGATTCAAACCAAAGCATACAATCATTTTTATTTTACCAATTGAACTTGAACCAACACCAAACTCAAGCCAATTTGTCCAATTTGGTAAAATTGATCAACTTAAACCATTTGACCTATATGAATCCAAATGAGCTAAAATCAAACCTAGGCCAAATTGATTGAAACCACTTGAACTAAAACTCTTCAAATCATCATTTAAATCTAACCCAAGCCTTGGTTTGACCCAATTTGACCAATTGGTCAACCCAACCCAACATGAACCCATATGAACACATTTGACCAAATGAAGCGAAAACCCATAAAACCAACCCATGGGACTTTGGTGGCTGACCAAACCTGAGTCAAGTGCAACCTAGGTCAGTCCAAAATCAAGTCAAACCCATTTGGAACCAAGCCCAATGCAAATCCTCCATGGATCATCTCCCCCTTATGGGATTTTGTCAAATATTGTGAAGTCCACCCTTCTTTTACATTGATAGCCATCCAACTTCCAAATGAGGGATCCCTAAGTCTCCTAGCCTACCCTAGAGTTAGTAGGACTTGCCATGGACCAAAGCTCCCATACAAGCTGAGCACCCAAGGGATCATGACAAGAAGATCTCCCCATATCAGACCTTGGGCCACCTCCCATGAGTTCCTCCAACCCAATCAAGCCACATGGACCCGATTGAGACCCCTCTGGCACTCCGATGGTGGTTGGCCAGCCAAAAAATGGAAAGCCATCCTGTCCATCCAGCTTAACACATCAAGGGGTACACCCCCTCAATTCGAATGGGATTGGGATGAATTCACTTCATGCGAGCTTCCTAACACAATTTTGAGCTTCCTAACTCAATTTTGAGCTTCCTTGTGAGTTCTAGAGCGATCCCAAGCATCCCACCTTCCACATTCCCTCTTCTCATGTGGAACCAAAATAGGGGAGGCTACCTTCGATCCAAGCTCCCTCAATTCTCCACCAAAGATCAATTACTTATTCCTACACCATCTTCACACCTCGTCGAGGCTTCCCCATGCTCTCCAAACCCACAAGATCAAGGAGTTCAATCGCCATCGAGCTTCAAAATGATGAAAGTCAATACATTGAAAGAACCAAGGGGAATTAGCTCAATTGCTTCTCAACAGGGCCTCATCTTTACTAGATGAAGTTACCTCCATTTATCCCATCGCCAGTCTTGAGCTCCGGTGAGGTAATTCCTCAAAACCATAGATATAAAAAATTTGGTTGGTCCTTTGTGATGGAAATTTATATTTGAGCCCATCCAGCTGCTGGATCCTTGTGGATCCTTCTCGCGAAGGTGTGGGTTGTGTTTGGAGTGGATCTGAGCTCGGGTGAGCTCGAATTGAGCAATCCATGGTGGACAGGCTTCGTCGTTCATCACTTGTAGGAAGGAGGATAATAGGCCGTCCATTCCACATGATTAGAATGGAAGGCTCTGATCAGATCATGTTAGATCTATTTATTTTATCCCCTTTATGTATCTTAAGTTTGATTCTGCGCTATCCGATCCGAGATCGGATGGCGAGATCACTGCTACAACCTCATCACGCGAACATGATAACTTAAATAATGAATCCAGCAGCGCCACGTGGCTCCAACGGGATTAGGTTTAATTAAGGTTAATTAAATAGATTTTAAGGTTGAAACTTCCATAATTCACAACTAATTGTAAAAAAAATCCAAAAAATATAAATAATTGCTCATTTTAAAGGTATTTAAGAGGAAAATTTAATAAAAATATTTTAAATTAATTTTGAACAGTAAATAGAGCTTAATTAGGATTTAATTAAAAACTTAATTAGCTTAATTACTCTCTAATCACTCAAGTAATTGATCCCAAAATTTTTGAGATTGTTTAAGAGGATGACCTCTGCCTTCTCTGATTTTCTCGGATTTATTGCTTGTCAAATTAGGAGAATTGATTAATTAAGCCCTAATTGCTCTCTTTATCTAATTAATGTTTAATTAATCATGTGAACAGTAATGAATTAATTAATTAAGTGGTTAAATGTTCCTTAATAGTTAGTGAAATCAAGAGATAAACTTAGGTCCTCTTTCCTAATCTATTTCCCTAAGTTCATCTTCATTAATTAAATTAATCAAAGCTTAATCCCTTAAATCAGATTGCATAATTAATAAAATTGGAAGCATAATCATATGGAATCTTAATTAACTAATCTTGGGTAGAGCTTTTGGTGTTCAAGAACCTAAAGAGGTTTAATAAAATTATGATTAGCTCACATGTGTGAGAAAATTCTAAAAGTAAATAAAATAGTTCCTTAAGCTTAATTAATAAATGATTATGAGCTAATTGCATTAGGCCCCTTCCATTTCATAGGAGCATTGCTATTTATTTTTCAATTTATTTACATATTACATTAGCTCATAATCATTTAATCAATTACCTTAAGGTAACATAGGTAAGGGTTTAATTAATTGATTTAATCCATGCTTAACTTAATCATTCCATAAAATCAATCTAATTCCTTCTTATTAAATCAGATTAACTCACACATGGGGAATGGGATTAGGATTAGCAAATCTTTCTCACATCTATTAAATCAAGTCAAACATAAAATCAAAAGTGACATAAGAAACTTTGGTTTATTTGAAGTAAGCTTAGTTAATATGATTATCCTTAGGAATTAGTTAGATTGAATGAAATTACATGCTTGTGTCTCTTTATTTCTTTCCAATCATATTAAAAAGTTGTATGCCACTTGATTCATGCATTCATTTCTTCAAAATTAATTAAAATAAATGATTTCCTTTATGTCAAGATTGCATGTGTTGAGTCATTAATATATGTGTATACTATCATTATTAAATCAAATCTATTTTCCAAATCTTATAAATAAATGATTATATATATATATGTATATATGAATGCTAGTTATAAACACATAGGAAATGCAAATAATTATTGCTTAAGTGTATGGAGTAAAGTTCTTTTCTTTTAATATTAGAATTTAATTAAGACTTTACTCCATGTATATAAATCTTTTCAATCAAATAAAATACAACTTTTGCTTGGTTTGCCCTCTTTTATTTGTGTATACATTCATATGTATTTGAGAAAAGCAAATAATTGGTTTGGACACCCCGAGAATACGAGGCTTTAAGTAGCCCCAAGGAGGTCATTTGATTATCTCACTTCCTCGAATAATAATGGCATATACTAGCTCATGTCTCTCAAGCATGTGTGTGTGTACTTAATTATGGAGTCAAAATATCCTCTTTCTTTTACCAAAACAAATGCATTAGCAATTGTTTAAGTGATAGAATTAATTAATCATGTGATCAAAAGCTCCCTTTCTTACATTCATGTATGCAAACTTACATGTGTTTGAATGCAAATGGTATTTAGTCTGGACATCCCGGGAATACAAGACTTTAGCTAGCCCCAAGGAGGTCATTTGATTACCTCACTTCCCTGGTTAACAATAACATGTACCTATTTAACTTCATTCCTATGTATTTTTGCATAAGAATCTAGGTAGAGCTTTAAATCAATATGATGAAAAGAATTCAATAAAAGAAAAAAAAACACAAACTTTAAATGTACATATTCATATTCACCATTTTAGTGTGCCAACACATATTGCATGTATATATATATATATATATATATGTTTAGGAGTTAGTCATATGCATGCTACATATGATGGAAAGAAATGAATAAATATGTGTTAAGTGATAGTAATTAATTCCAATTAATCTTAAAATATCTTTCTTATTAAATGCGATTATTTAAAGTGAACCTAAACCTAGGATTAATTAAAATATATAATAAGTCATTCATTAAAGAGAATTCATTAATCAATATGCTTTAGATGCATGAAAGGATTTAGTTTTGTTTTAATTTTCTAAGTATGAAAGGATTTAATTTAAGAGATTGATTTCACTTTAAGTAGTTGAATTAATTTGGGAATTTTACTTAAAAATTTTTTTTGTTCCATTTGGTTTACCCTTAACAACTAAGTGTTATAAAGAGAAAAGAAAAGCTATGATTACTCTCTTTTATCCCTACCTTAAATCACTTCTAAAACATATTAATTAATAAGTTCTCTTTAATGAATGGCTTAGTATATGTTTTAAATTTATCTTAAGTTTAGGATCACTTTAAATAATCTCATTCAATAAGAAATGCATCTTAAGATTAATTGGAAGTTATTACTATCACATGACACATATTAATTTATTTCTTTCCATCATATGTAACATGCACATGATTAAATCCTAAGCATACCTATACATGCAATATGTTTTAGCACACTTAAATGATGGGTATAAAAATGTATGTTTATAGTTTATATTTTCCTTTTGATTGAATTATTTTATCATATTAATTTAAAGCTTTATCTAGATTCTTATTCAAAATCACAAAGAGATGAAATTAAATAGGTATGTGTCATTGTTAACCAGAGGAATAATTAATGGCCTCCTTGGAGAATACTCGTATTCCGGGATGTCCAAAATATACTTATTACATACAAACATATGTAAGCCATACATGAAAAGAAACCATATGATTAATTAATTCAATAACTTAATCATTCATGAATGCATGGATTTTGATAAAAGAGAAAGGGGTCTAATTCCATAATTAAATACACACACACATGTATAAGAGATATAAGCTAGTGCATGCCATTGTTAACTAGGGAAGTGAGATAATAAAATGACCTCCTTAGGGCTACTTAAATCCTAGTATTCCCGGGATGTCTAGACTAAATATTTGCTTTTATCAAATACATATGAATGTATACAAAAATAAAGGAAGGAAAACCATGCAAAAGTTATATTTTTATTTGATTGAAACATTTTTGAATATGGAATAAAGTCTTATCCAAACTCTAGTAATGAAATAAATAAGAATGAAATTAAATGGACATGTCGTTGTTAACCCAGGGAAGTAAGGTAATCAAATGACCTCCTTGGGGCTAACTAAAGCCTCATATTCCCGTGATGTCCAAGCTATATACCCATTAACATTCTTACTTATATAAATCAATACATGAATGAAAGAAAAGAAACTTTACTTCATACACTTAAGCTATAATTACATGCATCTCCTGTGTATTTATAACTAGCATTAATAACATATGTAATCATTCAGTTATAAGTTTTGGAAAATAGATTTAGATTTAATAATGATAATAACTACACATATATTACTTTAAATCAACACATACACGCTAGACATAAAGGAAACTATTTAATTTAATTAATTTTGGAAAAAGCTGAATGCATGATCACAAGTGACATACAATATTTAATATGATTGAAAAGAAATAAAGGGACGTAAGCATATGATTTAATTTAATCCAACTAATTCCTAAGGATAATCATACTAAATAAGCTCATTTAAAATAAACCAAAATTTCTTAATGTCATTTTAATCTTATATTTGATTTGATTTAGGAAATGTGAGAAAGGTTTGTTAATCCTAATCGCACTTCCCATGTGAGTCAATTTGATTTAATGAAAAAAGCAATTAGGTTGATTTTACAGATTAATTAGGTTAAGGTGAGAATTAAATCAATTAATTAAACCTTTACCTATGTTACCTTAAGATAATTAATTAAATGATGATGAGCTAATGTAATATACAAATGAATTGAAAAGTAAATAGCAATGCTCCTATGGAATGAAAGAGGCCTAATGCAATTAGCTAACAATTAGTAACTAATTAAGCTTAAGGAACTAACTTAATTACTTTTATGATTTTCCCACACATATGAGCTAAACATAATTTCATTAACTCTCTTTAGGTTGTTGAATACCTAAAGCTCTACCCATGGATCAATTAAGAAAAATTAGATCCAATTACCCTTTTAATTAGGTTAATCAAGTCATTAATCCATTAATCCATTTCTTTTTCTTAATTACTAAATTGAATTGATTATCCTTTGAAATGAAATGGGCTTAAGGGGAAAAAGTTGAGAAAGAGGTCCCAACCTAATTCCATAAGCCCTCTTATTCAATTAAACAAGATTTGAAAAGATTTGAATTTCAATTTAACTAATTAAGCCATTAATTAGTTAATTAATCATTAATTAGCATTTTGGTTGAAAATAAGAAGGAAATTTAGAAAAAGATTAGGAGGGAGACCACAATCCAATTCCCTAAGTCTTCCCACTATTTAACAGTGATTAAGGGGTCCAATTTGTTGATTAATTACTATTCACATGCTTAATTATTATTTAATTAAGTTAAAATAGTAATTAAGGCTTTAACAATCAAATCTCCCGATTAATCAACCAATAAATTCCAAGAAAAATATGGGAGGCAAAGGTCATCCCCCTAAACATTTTGAGAAAGTTTGGAATTGATTGGTTAATTAATTAGGGAGTAATTAGACTAATTAAAATTTTAATTAAATCCTAATTAAGCCAAAATTACTATTTAAAATTAATTAAGGATAATTTTAATGGATTCCCCTCTAAAATACTTTAAAATGAGAAATTATTTATATTTTTTAGATTTTTCTATAATTAATTATGAATTATAGAAATTTTAGCCTTAAAAATAGATTAATTAGCCTTAATTAAGCCAAAAATCATTTAGCACCATGGCGCTTTCATGGCACCACAAGATTGGCTATTTAAGTTGTCACATTTGCACAATGAGTCAGTTGGTGGTGGACGCGTTATTGATCCTTGCTGTCCGATCTCGGATCGGACGGTGTAGATCAAACCCGCGATGTAAAAGGAAAAAATAGGTGGATCTAACATGATTTGATCGGCCGTCCATTCAATCATGCGACAATGGCGTGATTCTCCTTCTCTGCGATGAAAGCAAGCCGTCGCCATGGATCGATGCTCACGAGCTTGAATTCACTCCAAAATAAACCCACACCTTCATGCGAGGGATCCACAAGGATCCAACGGCTAGGACAAGCACATGCAAATTTCCTTTCAAAAGCTTCAGCAAAAATTTTTATTTCTACTATTTTGAAGAGTTACCTCGTCAGAGCTCAAGACTGGTGGTGGGATCAATGGAGGTAGCTTCATCTAGTATATATGAGGCCCTATTAAGTAGCACGCAAGAAAATTCCTCTTAGTTTGTTCAGTGGTGATCGAAGTCCCTCCTTCGGTGTCTTGGGAGCTTGAGAAATGACTTGGGTGGCTTTGACAACGTGTGTGGAAGGTGTGTGTAAGAGGAATTTGATTTTGGTTGAGAAATGATCAAGCTTGGATTAGGATTAGCCTCCCCTATTTTGGTTTTAGCGAAGAAGAAAAATGCCAAAGGGGAAGCTTGGAATGGTCTGGATTGCAAAAGGTTCAAAATCACTAGGAAGCTCTTACAATTCAAATTGATACATTTCCCATAAATTGAGAGGTATACCCTCAATTTTGAGGTGATGGACATGATGGCTTCCAATATTTGGTGGCCAATCCATCATAGCATTGGAGTGGTGCACTCAAGTCCACATGGCTCGTATGGATTGGAGAGAAGCCATGGCAGAGGCTCAAGCGATTTGGGAAGATTATCTTTTCTTGGATCATTTGGTTTTCAGTTTGCATAGGAGGTGAGTTAACTCACCTCCCTTTGGTCCGTGGTAAGTCCTAACACCTTTTAGAATAGGCTACGAGATTTAGGGATCCCTCATTTGAATGAGTGAGGGCTGCCAAGATGAAATGAAAAGTGGACTTTTCCATATGAGGAAAAAATCCAATATGGGAGAGGATCCATGGAGGATTTGCATTGTACTTGGCTCCAAATGGGTTTGGGCTGATTTTAAGTTGACCCAAGATGGGTTTGGGTTGGGTTTGGTTAGCCTCCAATGGGTTATGGGTTGGCTTCATGGGTTTTGGCTTAATTTGGTCATATGGGTTCAATTTGGGTCATGTTGGGTTAGGTTTGGTCAAATTAAAATCAAACCAAAGCTTGATTAGGTTCAAATGATGATTTGAAGAGCTTTAGTTCAAGTGGTTTCAATCAATTTGACCTAGGTTTGATTTTGGCTCATATGGATTCATATAGGTCAAATGGGCTAAGTTAACCAACTTGACCAAATTGGCCAAATTGGCCTGGGTTGGGTGTTGGTTCAAGTTCAATTGGTTAATTGAAAATGATTGTAGACTTTGGTTTGAATCAATTTAGATTTTATTTTGATTTTGGCCAATTTGACCTTTTAGGTCAATGTTGACCTCATTTTAGAATGAGCTCTCAACCCCTTCATCTTAGACATAGGACTCCTCTTAGACATTAAGAGTTCTTTAGTCTTAAGACACTTCTAGTGATTAGGTGAACACTTAATCTAATCCCAGTGACTTAGAAGAATTAGCCATAGGAATAGGTTATGCCTTAGAGGTGTTAGGAAAGCCTACCCTATAGCTTGAACCAAATCCCCACTTCCCTCTTTCGAGTCAAACTCCAAATTCAAATAAACGTTGAACTCAAATCAACTTCAATTCCAAACAAACCTCAAATCAATTCTAATAGATTTTCTCAAATCGTGAATCAATTACAAATGATTGAAACTCATGATTGAATTCCAAATCTAAAATCATTCCTAAGTCACTTTAATTTTTCATTATGGACTTAGCCAAATCAATTCAAACTTAAGAAATTTTCTCATAACCCATTTATATTCTCATTTATACTCACAAATAAAAATGAAATATAAATTTAAATAACCAGAATTAAATCCAAAAAATGCAATTCCAAGTTCAAAAATATTTTCTAAGTCACTTTGATTCCACCTTATGGACTTAGCTCAAATCAAATTCAAAAAATTTTCTCATAACTCATTTATATTCTCATTTATATTCACAAATATAAATGAAATATAAATTCAAATATCCACCAAATTCAAAAAAATCAAACCCAAATCTAATTAAAATCCAACCTAAGCCTGTCAAGTTAAATTCTTGAACTTAGCCAAAATGAAACCTAAACTAATCAAAATCCAACCTAAGCCTTTCAAGTCAAATTCTTGAACTTAGCCAAATCAAACTCAAATCAAGCCAAACCCTTGATTTTTTATTCATGATTCAATCAATCCTTCAATCATGAAACCAAATATAAACATGAACTTCTATCATCAAACCAAAACTAAATTCAAAAAATCAAACCCAAATCTAATCAAAATCCAACCTAAGCCTTCCAAGTCAAATTCTTGAACTTAGCCAAATCAAGCCAAACCCTTGATTCTTCTTCAAGATTAAATCAATCCTTCAATCATGAATCCAAATATAAACATAAACTTCAATCATTAAACCAAAATTAAATTCAAAAATTAAACCCAAGTCAAACTCATGTTCACCCTTTGAACTTAAAATTGTTAAATAAATCAAAACTCATTTTACTCCAAATCACTTGCAAATGGAATTATATTTCAATCGTAAATCCATATGTGAGTTTAACCAAACTTGAATCTAGCCTTGATTAAGTTAATTAACCCACTTAGGCTCACTTGACCCAAAGTGACCTAAAGTATCCTTTTTGAGCCAAATTCTAATCCTACCCAAATTGGATTCAACTAAGCCCACCTAAGCCTCACATTGTGAGCAACAATCATCATAAGATGATCAATAACTCAAATTAGGTCAAACCAAGTTAAACCTAAGGGTTGATCGAGTCAACACTTGGCCAAAATGAAACCCAAACTAGCCAAAATAAACCATAAACTACCATTGACCATTGATCAATTCATGATCAATGTTTGAACTTAAAGTTATCATTTGAGCCAACCTAGCCAATTGGCCACTTGACGTTGACCCAATTTGACCTAAAAGTCAAAATCAAATCTTGATCTAAGCTAAATTGATTACAATCAATGGGTCAAATTCATTCTAAACCACTTATTGAACTTGACCAAAGCCTCAATTGGCCAACTAGACCAATTCAATTGACCATGAACTTCAAAGGTCAAATTGATAAAATCAAACCAAATCAAATCAAAATTGATTGAAACCAAAGCTTGCAACATATTTTAAATGACCAACCAAACCTAAACCAACCCATGACCTAACCCAATTAGGTCAAATGGGTCAAATTAGTCAACTTGACTCATTTGACCTAAATGAAATCAAATGAACCAAAACCAAATATAAACCAAATTGAACCAAATCAATGATGTCAACACATTTTAAATGGTCATATGAGCTTGACCGAACCCATGATTTGACCCAATTTGACTAATTGGCAACTTGACCCAAGTTGACCCATTTTGACCTAAATGGGTCAACATGAGCCAAATGACATCAAATAAACTCCAAATCCTTTGAAATTTGGACCAACCTAATTTCAAACTATTCTAAATCTGTCCAAAGTAAAATCAAAGCCAAATGACCATTTTACCCTAGGTCGGTAACTTGGCCAATTCCACTTGGAATTTGGTCATATACATGTCCACTTGACACCCTCTTAGTGGACAAGTGGACACTAATGGGTGTGACATGACCCAATAGGTTTGGGTCAGCCAAACCCAAAAGGCCAACGACCATCCATAGAATTTCTCATGGGATTACTCACTCTCATTTCAAGCACATGGAGCTTCTCTCTACTCCAAACCCAAAACTGAATCACATGGCATCCAAAATGACCTAATAAACTCAACAGCCTGATCAATTTGATCAAAATGGCATATGCAAACTCGGTCGCCCGATCCTTCTAGGGGGAGATATACTCCCCATAATTTCATTTCATTTGCATACACTCACATTTGATTGAAGCATAAGAAATCAGAGGAAGCAATTCCAAGCTCTCCCAAGGTCTCCCAAGCTATTTTGAATTCTCCATTCTTGGTTTCTTCAAGCCAAAAATATTAGAGATCAAGAAAAATTCAAACTCATCCATCACTCAATTTCAATCTAATTCCTCCTTCAAGCACCTTGAGGGAACCCAATCGAGCTCACCCAAGTCTTCTCCCAAGTGTTCAAGCCATGGGAAGAGGGGTCTAGACCAAAGCCACAAGCATTTGGAGAGAAATTTGATCAATAGGAAGACCCACTCAACCTCAAGCCCTCAAATGTTCAACAGGGCTTCGTCTCCACTAGACGAAGCTACCTCAATGGTTGGGAGCACGGTGATAGCCTCCGGTGAGGTACTATTTAAAATTGAGCTTGCATTGAATTTTCTTTGGTCCTTTGTGAAAGAAAGTTTCACCCCAAGTGATTTCCACCATTAGATCTTCATCTCCTTGCATGATGATGGTGTGGGTTTAATTTTAGCTCTATTCGAGCTCAATCAAGCTCAGATCAAGCCCTAAGGGATGAACGGTTGCCCTTTACCGCAAGCTCAAGGATGAATCATGGACCGTCCATCCCGCATGTTTTGGATGGATGGTCTTGATTAATCCACGTTAGATCTGCATTTTAATCCCTTTAATACTGCGGGCTTGATCTTGACCGTCCGATCTTTGATCGGACAGTCCAAGGGAAAGCGCATAGCGCCACCGGATGATCGTGTAGCCGATCTGACAACTTAAATAACCAATCCTGCCGCTCCATGTGGCGCGTGCAGCGTCAGCGGTCCATGTGGCTCCGATGGGATTAGTTATATAATTAGGGATTTAATTAAGTTTAATCATAGAATCTTCAAAAATACATAACTAACTATAGAAAAATTAGAAAAATACAAACTCAAATGCATTTTGAAGATATTTCAAAGAGAAATAATATAAAATTAAGTTTAATTGATTTTGAATAATAAATTTTATGTAATTTGGGTTTTATTGGGAATTTAATTATATTAATTACTCCATAATTATTCCATTAATTAATTCCAAACTTCTTAGATATATTTAGTGGGATGACTTCTGCCACCCCTAATTTTCTTGGAATTTATTAATGGTTTAATTATGGGAATTACTTGATTCACTCCTAATTAGTCCCTTAATCAATTAAATGATTAATTAACCTATTAAATAGTGATAAATCCATTAATTAAGTTGACTAATTACCTTAGAATAGTGAATGGACTTAGGGAAAGAGATTATGAGTTCTCTCCCAAATCTTTTCCTCTAAGTTAATTTCATTTGGAAAAAATCTAATTAAGGTGCAAATTAATTAAATAGTTTAATCACTTTATTAAATGGCTTAATTAATCAAAATTTTAAAATCAAATCAATTTGAACTTAATCAATTCATTCTTAGGTAGATACTTAGGTGTTCAATAGCCTAAGTAGCTTAAGGAAATCATACCTAACCCATATGTGTGGGAAGGGTTATGAAAGTACTTAAATTAAACCATTTAGCTTAATTAATTATTAATTATGAGCCAAATGCATTAAGCCCTTTTCTTTCTTAGGTGCATTGCTGATTTAAATTTCTTGTGGTTTTATGTCATACATTAGCTCATAATTATTTAGTTAAATATGTTAAAGTGGTGTAGGTAAGGGGTAATTAATGAACTTAATGTACACCTTAACCTAAACAAAAATATAAAATCAATCTAATGATTTTAAAATTAAACTAAAATAATACACACATGTGGGGGATGGGTTAGGACCATCAAACCTTCTCACATTTCCTAAATTGAAATCAAACTAAAAATAAAATCAAAATTTCCTTAAACCAACCTTAATTCACTTTAAATAATATTATTCCATGGGATTATCTTTAGGAGTTAATTAAGGTTAATGAAATTATATACTTACATCACTTTATTTCTTTCCTAGCATGTGAGTATAATATAAATATTACAAATGAAAGGTATGCTACTTATAATTATTATTAGCTTGCATGTGAGTATAATATAAAGATGTACATTATGTGATTTTTTTCTTCTCTTCTCTTTGAACAAAATTTTGAATAGGATTTGCAAAGTGTATAGTTCCTTTGAAAAGAACTCAACAGTTTCTTACATCCATTCCTATTCATTCCTATTTATCATTTAAGAGGATCTTCACATTAGCACATATAAATTACATAACCAACAAATCAAACAAACAAACATAAATTTTGCATGATTCTTTTTCCATGCATTTCTTTTTGTACATGCACATGTATTTAAGAAAAGTGATATATTAGTCTGGACATCCTGAGGTTGCGAGGCTTTAAGTAGCCCTAAGAAGGTCTTGTACCTTATACCCTTGGTGTAGAACAATGGCGCTGTACTCACTTATATCTTTCATACATGTAAGTGTACATTTGAATAATGGATAAAAGGATCTCTCTTTTTTCTACTCAATAAAATCATGCATCATGAAGCATCTAAATTCCCCTAAACAACTTCTCTTAGCATATCACCATCAAGGTGTGCTAACACTTCCATTTGCATGCATAAATATGCTTAGGATTCATCCATATGCATGTTACACATGTTGAAAAGAAATAAAGTGTTGTGTGTTTTGTGATAGTAACTCACTTTAATTAGTCTTAAAATTCCTTTCTTGTTGAATAGGTTTGTTTAGAGTCCATCTAAACTTAGGATTAATTAAAACACATAATAAAATATTCACTCAACAAAAAAAATCATTAATGAATTTACCTTAGAAATTACTTAAGGTAGGGAGGAAAGAGAAGTCCTCTTCTTTTCCTCTCTTTAAAATTAATTGTAGGTTCATTCAAACCAAATCAAATCAATAAATAAAATCAACTAAATCAACTAAATCACTTAAATGAAACCACCCTCTAAGTTGAACCCTTTCACACTTAGAAAACTTCAAACTTAAAGCCTAACTAAAGCATACCACACAAACCTTACAGGAGACACACATTAGACTAAGTCACCACTTCTAGCTTTAGGTTAGGGCGGTGTATGGTTTGATGTTTGCTTTTTTTATGATGTGATGTTTTAGCCTGGATGTTAGGGTGTATGTGCGTAGACTGAATGATAGGGAAATCTTAGTCTAACCATTATCTTTTGTAGGGGATTGTGCTTAAGGGGCGTTGTCATAAAATTAATAAATGCTTTTATTATGCAGCTTGCTTATAGCACTAAACATAATCCAAAATAGGCCAGGTGGGCTTGGTTACCCATGTGTGGGGTGCTAAGTCCAATTTGTTCATATACATGCTTGGGATTGTGTGGATTGTTTAGCTAATCTCTATTTTGCAGGTTTTAGTTAGATTTCCTTTCCCTTTTTCATGTAAATTTGCAAATTATGATTTAGAATGATTGTTATGGGGGAATTGGATGAACATTGGTGATAAGACTATATCTTATGCACCATGTAAAGCCTTTGGAGCTTCCACATTCTAACCAATCAAGAGAAATAGAAAGAAAGAAGAAGCAAATCCAACATGAAGAAAGAAGAAAAGAAGAATGAAGAATGAAGACCCCCATAACATGAATTCCTTCTTGATTGTAATTAATTCATTTGTAAATCCAGGTTGTATAAGGGTAGAGCTTGGTTCCCCAGTTTGGTTTGTATAGTGGTGCCTGACCACACTTGCCCTCTTATTCTTTTGTGCTAATTTTATAAATTATTTGATGTTTATTTAGCTTGTGCACTAGAAATGACATGATTTTCTAGTTTCTTAATTGCTTGATGGTTATTGTATGGCCTGGATGCAATTAGCTCTTAGAAAAAAAAAATTTTATCCAATTAATCAATTAAAAACTAAAAATTAATAAGTCATAACCTCACTTAAAGCCTAGGTTATAAAATCAACATAAAATATTTAGCAATCCCTTAGCTGGATATTGCATTTTCTTTCTCACATAATGCATAAAAAGCATATTATTTCACTCTTAATTTGGAGGGCTTCCACCCATGCCAAGGAACTTGGCTTGACCTTGAGAGCTATGGTGGAAACACACTTCCTTTCTTGCTGATTTTTGGCACATAATCTAATTTCTCATGCATTAGGCTAATGAATCCTATAAGCCCATGTCAAATCAATAATACAAAATGAAAATAAAACTTAACAAAATTTGCATTAGATTTAAGTCATTAAATCATACCCTGCATGATCTAGTCTCTTAGGGAGTGTGTTTAAGGACTTAGTCTCTTTCTAAATAAATAATAGACTAGCTATCTTGCAAAAGTATAAGACTTGTCAACATGTATTTAAAATCATAGAAGGAGTTAGTTGGCTGCCACCCCTAGGTAGTTGTAAGTCCAAACAGTTATCCTCTCTTGTGGAGGCAAACCAACAACTCATTTTTGCCTTAGATTTAGGTCGTGCTTTGGCCCTCGCCAAAGCTCCCTAGATTTAGGTTCAGAGGTTGCTACTTCCCTTTGTGGGCTATAAGCATAAATCCTCACCTCTTAGAAATTTCCATGATCTTGTGTTATGGAATTGTAAGCCCTAGATTTCTAATAAAAATTTAACTCGAACAAATAATTCTCTTCAATTTTAAAATATAAAGTCCAACCATAGATAGTTTGGGATGCTTGCTAGGTTTCCTAGCATCTGAGCATCTCCTACTTATCTTCTTTTGGCTTTGATAATAACTCCCTCTCTTGATCAATCCCACTTGATCTTTCAAAAATAAACTAATTTATTGATAGGTCTATCTTTGAATTCGTTGGAGACAATAATCATTTACCTTAATCAGTATTCTAAGGAATTCATTCCTTAGATGTAATTAACTATGAGGGCTTGCCTCCATAAGGAACTTAATGAACCCGGTTTAAAATAAACCCTACTTTCTTTTCCATGTGAAGTAGGTGAAGAATCTTTAGTACATACGATGAGCCATAGTCCTTAAGAGTCTTATTCAAGTGATTAGGTCCATTGTAGGGTGATGACTTCTATATTTTGAGATATCACACTTTTCCTTAATGTCATACCCGATCACCCTAATAAGAACATCTGCGAATCTACGTGGTGTCACAATAAGGTGTATATTTTTATTTTTCATCTATCTTTTTCAAAAGGGATAGATGAAGATGAGAATATCTTTCACCGTCAATTTGGGCTAGGTGGGATCCAATTGACCAAATTGGAGCTTGGGTCAAGTTTAACAATGAATGTTGATGCCATTAGTTGCAATCAATTTAGGTTAGATCATTATTTGACCTTTAGTCTTTTAGGTCAATTTGGGTCAACTTGGGTAAAATGGCTAATTGGGTTTGGTTTGGCTAAATTGATGGTAAAGTAATGTTCAAACATTGATTATGGGTTGATATGAATCAATGGTTTCAATTAATTTGGTGTAGGATGAGTTTTGGCTAGTTTGAGTTTCACATGGGCTAAGGGTTTACTTGGTCAAATGACCAAGTTCACTTGGTTTCACCTAATTCAAGGTGATTGATTATCCTAGGGTGTTTTTTGATCATGATATGAGGCTTGGATGGGCTTGGTTCAATCCAATTTGGATTGGATTAGAACTTGCTCAAAAAGTTCCTTTAGGCCACTTTAGGTCAAGTGGACCTAAAGAGTCAATTGGCTTGGTTTTGGCTTGATTCAAGTTTAGTTGAACTTAAACATGAGCCTGGATTGAAATATAAAGCTAAATGTAATGAATTTGGAATCCAATAGATTTTGGCTCATTTGAAGTTTTCAAGTTAAAAGGGCTAACTTGGGCTTGACTTAGGTTGACTTGAGTTTTGTTTGATGATTATAGGATTCATTTATATTTGGATAGTTGATTGAAGGAATGATTGATTCAAGAAAAAATACATTGGTTTTGACTTGGTTTGGGTAGGATTTGACCATGTCCATGGAAATAGCTTAAAAGGCTTGAATTGGGTTTTAATTTGACTTTGGATTTGGTTTTAGCTATTTGAATTTATATTTCATTTATATTTGGGAGAATAAATGAAGATATAAATGATTCATGAAAAAATCACTAGTTTTAGTGATTTGGAAGAAAAGTTGTGGAGGTAGGTCAAAAGGGCTTAAATAAGATGAGTTAGTTTGATTTAGTTTTGGTCATTGAATGTGGGTTTCATTTATATTTGTTAATATAAATGATTATATAAGATTTTAAAGAAACATTTTGATTTGATTTAAAAGAGATTTGGTTAAGGAGGTAGGTCCTTATGCCTTAGGAAGGGTCTTGGTTGGATTTGGATTTAGATTGGTTTAGTTTTGGTCATTTGGGTTTATATTTCATTTATTTTTGTGAATATAAATGATTCATGAAGGGATCAATCAAATTTAGGTTGAATTGGATGGAGATTTGGCTAAGTCTACGGAATTCAATCATAAGTTTATGAAGAATTTTGGACTTGAATTTGATCATGGGATTGAATCATTTGAAGTTAGATTTAAATTGGAATTTGATAGTTTGATTGAAGGGTTGAATTGATATTTGAGAAAATCAAATGAATTAGGATTGATCTGAATTTTGCTAAGGGTAAGTCCATAAGATGAAATCAAAGGGCTTAGGAATGGTTTTGAATTTGAGTTTGAACATGGATTTCAATCAAATGATTTTGGAATTTAGCTTTGGATTTGTAATTTGAATTAGGATTTGAGGTTTGGTTTGAGATTTGAATTTGGATTGAATTGGAGAAAGTGCACATGGATTATGTTTATGCTATAGGGTGGACAATTCCCTTAAGTCTTAAAGTATGACCTAATCCTGTGGTTAACCCTTCTAAGTCTCTAGCCTTAAGTTAAGTGTCCACTTAATGACTAGAAGTGTCTTAAGAATAAGGAGTTCTTAGTGTCAATAAGAGTCCTAGATCTATGCTGAGGAGGTTGAAGACTCACTCTAAAAGTGAGGTCAGCAAGCCGCCATGACGGCCATTCCCACCACCTCAGCAGTCTATCTAGCAGCGATACTCCTACCCACAGCCGGTATATACCTCTTGTAGAGATAGATTGAATAAGCCATATTCATTCAAGTGAGGTAGTTAGAAAAATCTTTAAGAATCTCTTAAAGAAACGACTTTCATTACGAGCCAAGTAGGAAGTGGGCAAGAGTAATGATCCTAACTATTGCCTACCACAACATGATTAGTTCTATTTTAGAGGATTGCATTACTTTTAACTTGAGCTACAAGTCGGCATTGTATCCCAAAATACTTAATAGAACAACAATCTAGTTCTATTAGGGTAATTCTTGGGGATTCTTGTGATCCTCTTAAGAAAAAAGAAGGTTAGGACATTGACTTATCCTAAACCTCTAAAAAGTGGTTTCTAAGATCAAGAAATTATTTTAACAGGTGCTTGAGGCAACTCAAACCTCCAACATCAAGGAAGGTTTGTAAGTTTCCAATGACAACTTGAAGATGGTGACAGCCCAACAGTAGTATCAATAGCTCACCATACTTGCCTGGGATAGTTCAGTAGTGCAACCACCATCCGAGTCCAGCACTTCATCCACCGTTGCAGCTACTTTATCTTCTTCTTTTGCTATCTCCTCTTCTACCGGCAGGAGCATTGTATTAGCGGACAAGGGCATTAAATCCCTTAATCCACTTATTTTGTTGGATTTCTATCATGTACCTCCACCCAAAAAAAATCAATGAAGAAAGCTGATTTTACTTACATCTTGTCCACTTCTTGTACTCTCAATTTTATTATTGTTGAAAACTCTCCAAGTCTAAATAATAATAATAATAATAATAGCTCTAGTACTTCTGATCCCCTCTCTTCTGATTCAGAATCAGACCTTCCTTTTCTGAATCAATCGAGTTCACCATTTGAGATTTACTTGGAGTCAACCGACTCTGAGGATCTATAGGAGAAGCTATAGGTATACCTAATGAGAAGGTTGAACTTTCCAAAATTTCATCATTCCATGAAGTCCAAGTCAACCTACACGGCAAAGTTCTCCCAGGTAGCACCTGATAAAGGTAAATAAGTCATTAGTTCCAGTGAACAGATAACCCCTCCATAGGATGTTCCATTGATGGATATGCTTGTGGAAGACCAAGTCAGAGTTGATTACAATGTCCTAGCACATCTTAGAAAGTTGCCAGCTAAGTTAAGCATATATGACATCCTTGTATTATCCAAAGAGATGAGAGAATATCTAATCAAGGCTTTACTTGATCCAGAGATATGCTTGGCTCAGCTGACCACTACTAAAGAGGAGGCACATAACTCAAAGAATATTCTAGGAGTTACATTTAGTGATGAAGACCTACTTCTTGGGATGATAGAGCACAATTGCCCTATTTACATTACAGTGAATGTTGGCATATATAGGTTATCTTGAGTTCTAGTGACCAGGGTGCATTAGTAAATATTATGAGTCTAAGAACCCTTGCCTACTTGAGGATTGATATCTCCAAACTCCAAAAAGAGGATGATGCTGAGAAGATTCAATGAACAAGGCGAGAGGGCCTTAGGCTCTATAGTGTTGCCATTGGAGATAGATGATTGGAAGACTGAAGCCAAGTTTCATATCATAAACTCGGATACATCTTTCAATGCTTTGCTTGGGAGACCATGGATACATAAAAACAACACAGTTCCATCCTCTCTACATCAATGCAAGAAGTTCATGAGAGGTGGGATTGAGTATTGTGTCAAAGGAGATCTTAAACCATTCATAGTTTATGGTGATATATGAGGATGCAACCTATTTCCTCCCCCAAAATCAACAAGTCCATTCTCATGAGCTTACTCAAGATCCCCATTAGGGATAAAAAGAAAGAAATGAAAAATAAAAAAGAAATAAAAAAAGAAAAGAAAAAAATAGAAAGAAAAAGAAAATAAGAGGGAGCAAGAAATGGACTCAAGGGAAGACATAGAGCTTGACATTATATTCCACCCATAGTTCATTACTCCATTCAAACATATGGGTAGGATGCCCTGACCTCCACCAGGCAGAGAAAGAGGATAGTTTAGAGGTAGCCCTCGAGGTGGAAAGCCCAATAGGAGGTATGTCCCAAATAGTACACTTATCCATATGACTTAGAATCTAATTGAGGATGGGTAATGTGATTAGCACACCAACCATCTCTTCTCAATAGGAACCATTTTGAGGTGACACTTGAGTATGATGAAGACTCTAAAGGAAAGCATAAATGTATCCAAGTATACATATGAAATAGTGCATCAATTGGGAACCTTAGTCTAACCCCACTTTCCTCATAAAAAGTTGAGAGTTTAGTAGTTAAGGAAGCCCCTATATCATCCACAGATGTGAAGACCCATAGGTTCTTTCTAAGAGCATCATCCTCAAGTCAAAATGTTGATGTAAAACTTGAGGATGATTCATATAAAGATTTAATAGAATTACCTTTTGATTTACTATGTGTTTCTCAAAGAAAGAGTTAATCCCACATACTTGGTCAAAGCACAGGTCAGATTATTTCTAAAGAATATAAAAGAATGAATGCAAAAGCTCTCAATCAAGACTAGGACTAGGATTCAGTATAATGGGTCCAGTCGATGATGATGATTACTACTTAGACATCACCAATCATTTGGAATATGATAAGTTCTTTTAAAATCATGCCAACTTATATGAGGAGGTATGTTTAGAAACTTTAGATGCTCTAGATGATTTTGAGGTCAGGGATGCACTGCCAGAGTTCAAATACGAGATTAGATCAACCATCAACAAGCTCAAACAAATTAACTTAGGGACTAAAGACAATCCACGTTCGACATACATCAGTTCTTTGTTGAATGATATTGAAACCACTGACTTAGTTAGGCTGTTGACTTAGTTTAAGGACTTCTTCACATAGAGTTCTGAAGAGATGCTCGATTTATCTCCTAACTTAGCAGTCCATAAACTAGCAATAGAGCCTAATGCTAACCCTATCAAGCAAGCTCCTAGACATATGTGATTAGACATTGAATAGTAGGTTATTTCTGAAGTTAAGAAATTGATCGATGTTGGCTTTATCAGGGAAGAACAATATCCTACCTAGTTGGCCTGTGTCATCCTAGTTAAGAAGAAGAATTCACATATGCATCATTTTATGGATCTAAATAAGGCATGTCCAAAAGATGAAGTTCCACTACCAATACCAAAACTAATGGTGGACATTTCCTCATCTCATGTAGTCTTCTCTTTCATGGATGACTCATCTGGATATAGCCAAATAAAGATGGCCCCTGAAGATGAAAGAAACACTGCCTTTCGAACCCCGATCGAAATCATTTGTTATAGGGTCATGCCTTTCTGCCTTAAAAATTCTGATGTCATATACCAGTAGGTCATGACTCGAATCTTTGATGAACTCATTCATCATCAAGTTGAATGCTACGTCGATGATCTCTTAGTCAAAGTAGAGAAAGGGAAGACCATCTCTTTGACTTGAGAGTAGTTTTTGAATGGTTAAGAGAATTTAACCTCAAAATGAATCCCTTGGAGTGTGCATTCAGATTTGCTTTGAGAAAATTCCATGGGTTTTTTGTTCGACACTGGGGAATTGAAATCAATCCGAAGAAGATGAAGATGATATTAGTAATGCCACCCCCTAAAAGTCTAACTTAACTCAGATCATTTCGAGGGCGGTTAGCATATCTAAGATGCTTCATTTCCAACCTGTCAAGAAGATGATAGCCATTTTCAGCACTTATCAAAAAGGATGCCAAGTTCAAGGGGGATGACAAGTGCTAGGTGTTCAAAGACATCCACTACCACATCACTAGTTCACAGCCCCTATCATGGCAAGCCATTGATTATATATCTTTTTGACCCTGGCTTTTGACCCAAGCCAATGAGGTGATCTCCTCAATCACTTCTATCCATAATGATCTAGCCTCCATCCCAATATAATTTTGATTTTTTGACTATATTTTCTCAAGACTATTGATGGTGAAGATATCTCAAATTTTTTGATGAGGATGTTTAATTTTTTATTTCTAATTCTTCAAAGGATGTCTTAGAATTTTCTTATCTTCACATAATTCATTGTCAAATAGAAGAACCACGATCTACTATCCCAATGAATGTAGGGTTAGAATAGTCCTCCCAACTCAACGCAGAATGAGATTCTCATATCATCTTTCTAATCCATGCACCAACAATGAATGAATATGAGGCTCATTAGTGCTAACCATTAATCTAGGCATTTAGAACATCAAGATCTTTAGATTCTCATTTAGTCATTAATCAAATTGCTGGGTCTTATAAAGTTTTAAAGCTTAAGCTCCATCACTACCAGTACACTATGGAGTTGTTGGACCAAATCCTAAAGGTTACCATAAGATTCCTTGAGGAGAAAATCTTGTAGCGGTTTTAGCCAAACTTGCCAAAAGAGTTGGCATGTATGAGTCCATACCAATAAGGCTCCAAAATAGAAAATTCTTATCCCGTATTGACCCTGAACTCATCTTGAGACTCTCTCTTGAAGGGAGGTTGTCGCTTTCCAAAATGGATGAGCATGTTGACCTCATTTTTAAGATGAGCTCTAACCTCCATCTTAGACATAGAACTTCTTAGACTTTAAGGGTTCCTTAGTCTTAAGACACATCTAGTGATTAGGTGGACATTCAACCTTACCTTAGAAACTTAGAAGAGTTAGCCATAGGAGTAGGTCATGCCTTAGGGGTGTTAGGAAAATTTGGCTACCTTATAGCTTGAATAAAATCCTCGCTTCCTTCTTTCAAGTCAAACTCCAAAATCATATCAACTTCAACTCTCAATCAAATCATGAATCAATTCCAAATGGTTGAAACCCATGATTGAAATCCAAATTAAATTCCAAAATCTCTCCCAGTCACTTTGATTTCCCTCTTAGGACTTAGCCAAAATCAATTCAAACTCATGAAATCACAACTCATTTATATTCTCATTTATATTCATATATAAATGAAATAAAATTAATCAATCAAACTAAACCCAAAATCAAATCCAAAATCCATGGTCAAATCAATACTTTCCAAGTCCTTTGATTCCTCTCATGGACTTAGTTAAATCAAGTTCAAATCACTTCAAATTCAGGAAATTTTCTCATAGCCCACTTATATTCTCATTTATATTCACATATATAAATGAAATATAAATTCAAACAACCAAAACCAACTCCAAAAATGAAACTCAAATTCAACTAAAATCCAACCTAAGCCTTTCAAGTCAAACTCGTGAACTTAGCCAAATCCAATTCAAATCAAGCCAAACCCCTAATTTTTTTTCATGATTTAATAAATCCTATAATCTTGAATCCAAATATAAATACAAACTGTTGGTTAATAAATTTCTTATAGGAGTGCCTTTCAAAGACAAAGAGGAAAGGAACATAGATTCATAATATTTTTAGGATGATTATGTCATCATCATAGTGTACTATCAAAGACAAAATCACTACCTTTAATGGACCTAATCACCTCAATAAGACTCTAAGGACAATGGGTTTTGCATATATACCAGAGATTCCTCCCTTACTTTACATGAAAAAGGGAAGCAGGGGTTATTTTAAATCGGGTTTGTTAAGTTCCCTATAGGGGCAAGCCCCCATAGTTAATTACATCCTAAGGGATGGATCCCTTAGGAAAACTCTCGATTAAGGTAAATGATCGTTGTCTTTGAAGATTTTAATTGAAAAGACTATTAATCGATTGGTTTATTTCTGAAGATCAAATGGGATTGATTAAAAGAGGGAGTTATTATTGAAGCCAAAATGGAAGATAAGTAGAAAATGCCCACGATGCTAGGAAACTTAGCGAGCATCTCAAACTATCCTATAATTGGGCTTTACATTTTAAAAATTGATTTAGTTTGTTTGAGTTGGATTTTTCATTAGAAATTTAGGACTTAAGATTCCTTCATATAAGATTAAGGAAATTCCTAAGAGATGAGGAATTATGCTTATGGCCCGCAAAGGGGAGAAGCAACCTCAGAACCTAAATCTAGGGATCTTCGACGAGGGGCCAGAAGTACAACCTAAATCTAAGGTAAAAAATGGGTAATTGGTTTGCCTCCACAAGAGAGGACAAGCCACCCAACTGCTTGGACTTACAATGGGGTGGCCAACTAACTCCTTCTATGATTTTAAATACATGTAGGCAAGTCTTTATGCTTATGCAAGATAGCTAGATTTATTCATTTAAAAGAGACTAAGTCCTTAAACTCACTCTAAAGAGACTAAATCATGTAAAGGGACATGCTTTAAATGACCTAAATCTAATGCATTTTCAAATTTCATTTTATTTTTTATTTTGGACAATTATTTTGACTCAAGCTAATAGGTTTGATATGACTAATGCATGAAAAGAAGTTTATTGGCCAAAATCGAGAAGGGAGGAGGTGAGTTTCCACCATGACTCTTAAAGGTCAATCTGAGTTCTCTGGCAAAGATGGAAACCCTCGAATCAAGAGTGAAATAAGATGCATTTGTGCATGATATTATAAAGAAATGCTCATCTAGCTAAAGTGTTGCTAATTGTCTTATCTTGATTTTAATCCAAAGCTTTAGGTGAGGTTATGAGTTGTTTAATTTTTATTTGAGTTACTAAGTTGGGTAAAAGATTTATTTTTCCCTAAAGAGCCTAATCCTCATTTAGGCCATACATAAAATAAGGAAGAAACTAGGAAAAGCATGCCACTTAATGCAAAAGCTAAGCAAATCATTAAATAATTTATAAAGCTAATAAAAAAAAGAATAAAAGGTTGTTGAGGTCGAGCACCACCGCACAAACTCAAAAATATCAAAATATGGGTAGCAAGCTCTACCCTTATACAACCCGGATTACAAATGAATATTACAATTAAGGAATTCATTATTATGGGGTCTTCAAGCTTTATTCTTCTTCTTTCTTTCTCCTTCTTTTCTTCTTTCTTCTTTTGGTTCCTTCTTTTGGATGGTTGGAAGGTGGATGTTTGAAGGCTTCACATGGTACATTAGATGGGATCTTATGACCAATGCTCATCCTATTCCCCATAATAAATCATTCCAAAATCCTAATTATACAAATTTTTACATGAAAAAGGAAAAGTGGAAATATAACTAACACCTGCAAAATAAAGGTTAGCTAAAATAAACCACACAAATCTCAAGCATGTATATTGGACTTATCACCCCACACATGGGTGACTAAGTCCACCTAGCCTATGGATTATGCTTAGGGGTATAAAGCACCTAGTAAAAGCATTTATATTTTTATTTATGATGCCCCTTCAACACAATCCCCTCTGAAAAGAATAGTTAGACTAAGAACATTCATTCATTCTAGAGCATACCCTAACATCTAGTCTAAAACATATATCACAAAATAAAACATCAAACCATGCAAATAACCTAAGGCAAAGTGGTGGACTTTGTGCTAATACTTAGCTGACTTTAGATTCAAATTTTTAAGTGTGAAGAATATGTTCAACTTAGAGAGTTTCATTTAAGTTGTTTAAGTATTTTTGATTAGTTTTATTTCATGTTTTAATTGATTTAAATGGATTCTACAATTAATTACTAAGTTATGAAGAGAGGGAAAGAGAAGAGAACTTCTCTTTCCTTCCCTAATCATAAATAATTTCCTAAAGTAGGTTCATATTTTTATTTCATTTAGGTGGATGTTTTGATTACATTTTTAAATTAATCTTAAGTTTAGATAAGCTCTAAACTAACAAATTCAAAAAGAAATGCATTTTGAGATTTAAATATCATGAATCAAAATTCACATAAAACATATTACTTCATATCTTTCCCAACATATATAATGTGCATATGGATGGACCTTAAGCATATCTATACATGAAAATGAGAGTAGTTAACACACTTTATGATGCATGCTAAGTAATCCATTTAAAAAAAAATTTAGAAGTTGAATATGCATGATTTTCTTAAGTAGAAAAGGGTTTCCTTATCCAAAATTTCACATACATACATGAAAGTAAGAAAGGCATAAGCGAGTACAACCATTGTTAACATAGGTGTGTACAAGACCTACTAGGGCTACTTAAAACCTCACCTAGGTTATCCGGACTAATATACCACTTTCCTTAAATACAAACATGCATATAAAAGAAATGAAGTAGAAAAGGAAGATGCAAAAGTTGTTTAATGCATTCATTTTTGTTTATGCAATTTATGCATGCAAAGTATAAGCAACCTTTCTTAGGTGAGCATAGGGATGAATAGGATGGGATTAAGTAAGTGTTGGGTTCTTTTCAAATGAACCCTACATCTTACTAACTATTCAAAGTTATACCAACATAAGAGAAAGAAAGGAAACCTATACTAAGCACCTTTATAATCTTTCATACATGCATATAATTAAAGTATAAGTAGCATAATTTCAAATTTAGTATTTCACTTATAATTTTGAAAATAATTTGGATTTAGTAGTGATAATAGCCACTCATATTTCTACTTTAGCCAACACATGCAAATTTAACATAAAGTAAACCATTTCATTTTAAAATTTGAAAAAAAAATGAAATTATGAATGCATGAAATCACATGGAATACAACTTAACATGTTGGGGAAAGACCCAAAGTAATGAAAGTATGTAAATAAACTCACTTAACTTAAATCCTAAAGATATTCTTATAGAATAAGAAAATTTAGAATAAATCAAAGTGAATTTCAAAATGATTTTGTTTAGTTTGAAGTTTGATTTAATTTTGAAAAGGGAGATGATTTTGCTGTTCCTAACCCATTCCCACATGTGTTTGATATTTTTGTTTAATTTTAGATAATTAGATCCATTTTTATGAGTTGATTAGGTTAAGGTATGCATTAAGTGACTTAATTAACCTACACCATTAGAATTAACTAAATAATTATGAGCCAATGAGATGAAATAAAACCCACAAGGAATTTAAATTTGCAATGCACCTAATAATAAAAAGGCCCAATGCAATTTGGCTCACAATTAAAAGTTAATTATGCTAAGGGGTTTAGCTTAAGTAATTTAAAAATACCCTTTCACACATGTGAATGGGATTTTGATTTCCTTAATTGAACTTAGGCTATTAAACACCTAAGCATCTACCTAAGGTTGATTAATTAAGTTCTTAAACTTTTTAGAATTTTTGAAAATTGATTAAGGGGATAATTGAATTAACCCTTAATTAAGAGGAGATTAAGGAGAAGAGGGGTTTAGGGAATAGCTTGGAATGCCCCAAAATTATTCCATAAACCTCCATACTGTGACCTTAATCAACCCTAATCATAGGAAAATTCACTAATCATACCTTAATTATGCTTAATTATGAGGGGATAATTAGGGAATGAGATAGAAATTTCCCTAATTGAGCCCTCAATAAATCTCAAGAAAATTAGAGGAGGCAGAGGTCATCCCCTAAAATGCCTAAAAATTTGAGATTAATTGATGACCTAATTAAAGGATAATTAGCTAATCAAGATTTCCAAAGAAATCCAAATTCAGAGAAAAGAGTAATTCAAATTCCATTGAATCATTTTTAAAATATTCTAGATGAAATTATCTTTCCATAGCATTTTCTCTTTTATTTTTCTAATTTTTCTTGAGGGAATTATGAATTTTAGAAGTTATCTAAATTAATTAGGAATTAATTAATGCATTTAACTAATCCCTGATTAATCCCTAGCTCACGACAGCGTGGTGGCGTGATGGCGCTTTACACGTCGTGAGGGGACAACTTAAGTTGTCTCTCCTCACAAAGCGTGTGCACACTTAAATTCTTTTGTGGTTCGATCACATGATTGGATGGAGGATCCCCTGTTTATAAAGGATAATTTCTAAACATGTTAAATAATCTCGTCCATCTAAAATGTGGATGGACGGTGAGATGAGCCAAGTTCTTCCCCTTGATCAGAGGCCATGATCAAGGGGAAGATCCAAGCTCGATCTAGCATGGAATCACACAAAATTTAACCCACTCCATCTAGAGATAGAGAGCGGCAAATCCAACGACCAAAATTTGATGAGGTGAAGATTTCCTTCACAAGCTCCACACCACATTGAGCTTACTGATCAAAAAATTCCATACCTCGCTAGAGGTGATCATCGCTGCTCGAGATCGATGAGGTAGCTTCGTCTGTTGGAGACAAAGCCCTGTTGAAATTCCTAGGCCTTGGCATTGAGCGGATCAATGGGTGGACCAACTCCTCCTTGCTTGGGCTTCAGCTTTGATCCAATTAAGCTCTTCCTTGCCTTTAGAACTTCAGAGAGAGCTTAGGATTTGACTTAGCTTCTAGATGAAGCGTGCAAGAGTAATTGGATGGAGTGAGGAAGAAATTGGCAATTCACTCTACCTCCCATGTTTTTGCACTATGCAAAATCGAGAAATAAGGAATTCTAGTCCTCTCTAAGAAGCTTGGGAGTGCTCTCTAATGATTGCTTTGGGTTCCTTAGCTTCAATCGATAGAGGGTGTGTTAAAATTTCATTGAATTAGGGGGAGTATATCTCCCCCTATGGCAATCGGACAACCATGAGTTATCATTTTGATCCAATTGACCAGATTAGAGATTGTTTTGATTGTTTTGAGTGTGCACATGGTTGGTTTGATCCAAGCAGTGGATTTCCAACCTCCCATGTACATCAAATTTGGCTTAGGAGGGAGTTTAAAAACTCAATTTCGAGTCAGGTGGTCGAGTTTGGTCTAGGGACCAAATGGGTTGACCCAAACCCATTGGGTTGGGTGCACCACTCATCACTAAGTCCCCTTGAGCTTTTAGGAAAGCCTCAAGTGATTGTGAAGAGGGTACGACAAAAATACCCATGGGTTAGGCCAAAATTTGTTCTATGGACTAGGGGTAGGATGATCATTTTGCTATTTTTTCACTTTGGATATGTTGGGTATGTGGAGAAACTTGGTTTGGCCAAGTTTCATTGGATTTGGAATCCATTTGATGGGGTTTGGCTCATGTTGACCCATTTAGGTCAAAATGGGTCAACTTGTTAAGTTGACCAAGGTCAAATTGGGTCAAACCAAGGGTTGGGTCAAGTTCATATGACCATTTGAAATGCTTTGGTGGCTTTGATTTGGTTCAATTTGGTATATATTTTGTTTTGGCTCATATGACTTCATTTAGGTCAAATGAGTCAAGTTGACCTATTTGACCTATTTGAGGTAGGTTTAGGTTTGGTTAGTCATATGGCGTGGATTTTTATCTTTGTTTCCAATCAATTTGGGTTAAGATCAATTTTGGCTTAACATGACCCCTTTAGGTCATGTTGGGTCTAAGGCCAATTGGGGTAGTTTAGGTCTAGTTGGCCAATTGGGGCTTTGGTCAAGTTCAACAAGTGATTTGGAATGAACTTGACACATTGGTTTCAATAAATTTGGCTTAGATCAAGTTTTGACACATTTTGGCCCTTTAGGTCAAAATGGTCAACTTAGTCAAGTGGCCAATTGGGCTAGGTTAAGCTCAAATGTTGGATTGGTCAAGTTCAAACATAAGTCATGAGTGAACTTAGATCAATGGTTTCAAATAATTTGGCCTATGGTGGAATGTTAGGTTTCATTTTAGGTTAAGTGTTGACTTGGTCAACTCTTAGGTTTGACTTGGTTTGATCCAATTTGATTGATTGATCATCCCATGATGATTGTTGATCATGATGAGAGAAAAATATGAGTTTGGTTCAATCCAATTTGGTTAGGATCAAAAGTTGGCTCATAAGGGTATCTTTGGGTTAGGTGAGCCTAAGTGGGTCAAATGGCTTGGCAAAAGCTTGATTTGAAGTTGGTTGATCTTGTTTATAGACTTATAATTGAAATATAAATCCATTTACAAGTGGTTTGAAGTCAAATCGATTTTGATCTATTTGAAAATTTCATATTCAAAGGAAGAATATGAAAGGGGTTTTGGGTTTGATTTTTTTTATTTAGGTTTTGATTGAGTGATTGAAATTTGGATTTATATATGATTGAAATTTGGATTTATATATGATTGTAGGGTTGATTGATCCATGAGGGAAAATCAAGAGTTTGGCTTGATATGAAATTGATTCGGCTAAGTTCAAGATTTTGGCTTGGAAGGCTTAGATTAGATTTTGAGTCGATTTGAGTTTGATTTTTAGAATTGGATTTGATTGTTTGAATTTATATTTCATTTATATATGTGAATATAAATGAGAATATAGATGTATCATGAGAAAATTTCAAGGATTTGAAGTGGTTTAATCATGATTTGGATTAAATCCATTAAAGGGGATTTAAAGGATTTAAAGAAAATTTTAATTTGAAATTTAATTTTTTGAGTTGGATTTAATTGATTTATATTTATATTTCATTTATATATGAGAATATAAATGAGAATATAAATAAGTTTTGAGAAAATCCCATGAGTTTGAATAGGTTTGATCAAGGTTTAGCATAAATTCATTAAAGGGAATTTTAAGGATTTAAGGAAATTTCAAGGATTTTAAATTTGGTTTCATTTTTTCCTTTGATTTGATTGATTTTTAGTTATATTTTATTTATATATGTGAATATAAATGAGAATATAAATAAGTTTTAACAAAATCCCATGAGTTTGAATAGGTTTGATCAAGGTTTAGGATTGATTTTGGCTAAGTTATTCTCATGGATTGACTTTGAATTTTGAAATGACTTTTCATGAATTGACTTTGAATTTTGAATTTTATTTGATGGGTTTGAATTTATATTTCATTTATATATGTGAATATAAAAGAGAATATAAATGAGTATGAGAAAATCTCAGTGATTTGAATAGGTTTGAATCATGATTTGGGTTAAATCCTTAAAGGAGGCTTAAGGACTTAGGCAAAATTTGGACTTGGGAATTTTTGATGGATTTTTGATCATGGGTTTCAATCATAGAATTCAATCATATTGAGTTAATTTGAGTCATGAGAAAATCAAATAGAATTAATTTAGAGTTTATTTTGAAAGAAGAAAAGTGAGGAATGGTATAGGATAAGGGTAGGCAAATCTCCTAAAACCCCTAAGGCATGACATAATCCTATGGCTAACTCTTCTAAGTCTCTAGGGCTAGGTTGGAGTATCCACCTAATCACTAGATGTGTCTTAAGACTAAGGAACTCTTAAAGTCTAAGAGGAGGTTCTATGTCTAAGATGGAGGGGTTGAGAGCTCATTCTAAAAATGAGGTCAACAAAACCTCAATCATCAAACCAAAACTAAATTCAAAAATCAAACCCAAGTCAAACTCATGTTCACCCTTTGAACTTGAAATTGTCAAATGAATCAAAACCCATTTGACTTCAAATCTCTTGCAAATGGATTTATATTTCAATCATAAGTCCATATGTGAGTTCAATCAAACTCAAACCAAGCTTTGACCATTTCACTTGACTCACTTGACCCAAAGTAACCTAAAGTACCCCTTTTGAGCCAAATTCTAATCCTACCCAAATTGGATTGAACTAAGCCCAACTAAGCCTCACATTGTGAGAAACAATCATCATGAGATGATCAATCACTCAAATTGGGTCAAACCAAGTCAAACATAAGGATTGACTAAGTCAACATTTAACTAAAATGAAACCTAAACTAGCTAAAATCCACCATAGGCCAAATTGATTGAAACTATTGATCAAAACTCATTCATGATCAATGTTAGAACTTGACCAAGTCATCATTTGAGTCTAACCTAGCCCAATTGGTCACTTGACCCAAGTTGACCCAACTTGACCTAAAAAGTTAAAATGTGTCAAAACTTGATCTAAGCCAAATTGATTGAAACCAATGGGTCAAGTTCAATCCAAAATGATTGTTGAACTTGACCAAAGCCTCAATTGGCTAACTAGACCCAACCTAGCCCAATTGACATTGAACCCAACTTGACCTAAAAAGTCAAATTGAGCCAAACCATAAATATAAACCAAATTGATTGGAAACAAATATACCAATCCATTTTAAATGACCAATGAAACCTAAAATGACCCATGACCCACCCAAATAGGTCAAATGGGTCAGTCAACTTGACCCATTTGACCTAAATGAATTCAAATGAACCAAAACCAAATCTAAACCAAATTGAACTAAACCAAAGTTACCAAAATATTTCAAATGGTCAAATGAACTTGACCCAACCCTTGGTTTGACCCAATTTGACTAATTGGTCAACTTGACCCAAGTTGACCCATTTTGACCTAAATGGGTCAACACAAGCCAAATCACATCAAACCAACTCCAAATTCAATGAAACTTAGCCTAACCTATTTTTCAATCATATCAAACATATTCAAACTGAAATCAAGGACAAATGACAATTTTACCCCTAGGCCATTGGGTAACCTAAAATCTAAACTACTTAGAATTTGGTCAATTCCTTTCATGGACACTTGACATTCTCTTAGTGGACCAAATGGTCACTAAGGGACATGGTGCACATGACCTAATGGGTTTGGGTCAGCCAAACCCAATCCATGGTCAAAATTGACCATCCCCATGGAAATGAGCACATGTGATTCCTTCCTCCACCTTGTTTTACACATGGCAAACTCCTCCAATTCTTCCTTGACCAAAATTGAATGACATGCCCTTCAAAATAGCCAAAAAAACCCACTCAATGTGGTGAATTTCATCAAAATAGAACAAGCACTCACGACCATCTGATTGCTCTAGGGGGAGATAAAATCCCCCTAATTTAATTTCAATCCATAACTCTAATTGAGGAGCAGGGAAGCTAGAGGAACCATTTCCAAGCTCCAAGCTCTCTGATTAACTTCTCCATTTTGGATTTTCTCAAACCAAAAATAGAGCTCAAGCAAAATTCAATATCACTCACACTCAATACTAAGCCAATTCTCTTACAAGCACCTCAAGAACTCAATCGAGTTGATCCAAGTCTTCATCCAAGCTTAAGGAGGAGGTGTTCTAATCAAAGCCAAGCTTAATGAAGGGTGACTGGTATAGGAAGATCCATTCAATCTCAAGGCCTCAAAACTTCAACAAGGCTTCGTCTCCACTAGTCAAAGAAACTTCAAAGGAATCGAATGTCAGTGATAGCCTCTGACGAGGTATGCCATTAAACCGAGCTTAAATTATCCATGGTGTGGTCCTTTGTGAACTGAAGTTTCATCCCATTAGAAGTTAGCCATTAGATGTAATCTCCCTTGCATGGTGATGGTGTGGGTTGAATTTGGATTCAATCCGAGCTCAATCGAGCTCGGATCTTCCTTTAGAAGATGGCCATCTCCTAGGAAGATCGAGAGAATCATTGTTCATCCATTGTTTTGGATGGACACCATGATTAAAAAAATGTAAGATCCATAGCTTAACCCTTAAGAACTACATGCTTGATCTCAATCGTTGATCATCAGAATAGAGAAAGAGCACTGCCGATGTGACGCTATGATGACAACTTGTGACCATTCGTTGCCACTGAAAGTGCCGCTTAGCCTTCACGTGGAATCGACGAGATTAGTCACATAATTAGGGGTTTTAATTATTTAATTAATTTGAAAATCTTCAAATATTCATATCTAAGTATAAAAAAATCAAAAAAAAATATGAAATAAATTGCATATGAAAGATAATTGAATGTAGAATATTATAAAATTGATTTTGATAGATTTTAAGTAGTGTTATTTTTTGAATTTTGGTTTTATTGGGAAAATTAGCTAATTACCCTTAATTATTCCATTAATTAATCTCAAACTTCTCATGTGTATTTAGTGGGATGACTTCTGTCTCTCCTAATTTTCTTGGGATTTATTAATAGTTTAATTAGGGTAATTGTTGGATTCATTCTTAATTACTCTCCTAATGTAATTAAGCTTAATTAAGTATATAATCAGTGGTTTAATCCCTTGATTGAGTTATTTAAGATTTTTTTAAGTGAATAGGAGGTTTAGGGAATAATTTTGGGATATTTTCCTTAAGCTATTCCTTAAACCCCCTCTTTTTTCCTTAATTCAAACTTAATTAAGGATTAATCCACTAATCACCTACCTAATTAATTTGATAAAATTCTAAAACCTTTCAGAACTTAACTAATTCATCTTGGTTAGGTGCTTAGGTGTTCAATAACCTAAGTGCATTAAGAAAATCAAAATCCAATTTGCATGTGTGAGAGGGATTATGAAAGTACTTAAATTAAACCCATTAGTTTAATTAATCATTAATCATGAGCCAATTGCATTAGGCCCTTTTCTTTCCTAGGTGCATTGCTAATTTAAATTCCTAGTGTGGTTTTATGTCATATCATTGGCTCATAATTATTTGGTTAAAATATGCTAAGGTGGTGTAGGCAAGGGGCAATTAATACATTTAATTCACACCTTAACCTAATCAAAATATAAAAATCATCTAATCATCTAAAAACTAAACAAAAATAATATACATATGTGGGAATGGGCTAGGACCAGCAAACTCATTTCATATTTCTTAAATTAAAATCAAACTCAAAACAAAACAAAAATCTCATTAAAATAAATTTGATTTGCTTCAAATAATTCTATCCATAGGATTGTCTTTAGGAATTAATTAAGGCAAATGAATTTACATTGCTTTAATCACTTTATTTCTTTCTTTCCTAGCATATTAAATGTGTATGTCATACGAAATTCATGCATTCATATCTTCTAAAATCAAAATTAAAATGAAATGTTTCTTTATGTCAAATTGCATGTTTTGGCTAAAGTAAAATATGAATGACTATTATCACTATTAAATTAAAAAATTATTTTCAAAACCTTTAAATCAAATATCAAAATTGAAAGGTATGATATTTATACTTTATTTATAAGCTTGCATGTGAATATAAAAATGTGTCTTATGTTTACTTCCTTTCTTTCCTCTTAACATGAGTTTGAATAAGATTTGCAAAGTGTATAGTTCTTTTAAAAGAATATCACACTTGCTTAAAGCCTACTCTTATCCTCTTCTATGTTATAACTTAAGAAGGTTCTTTACATTTTACACACATAAATTAAACAATCAAACCAAAAATCAAATAAATATAAACTTTTGCATCTTTCTTTTTTTTCCATTTACTTCTTTTGTACATGCATATGTATTTAAGAAAAGTGGTATATTAGTCTGACAACCCTGTTAGGGATTTAAGTATCCCTAAGTAAGTAGGTCTTTTTTACACCTCTGGTGCTAATAATGACACTATACTCACTTATGCCTTTCATACATGCACATGTGCATATGAATAAAAGATAAAGAATAACCCTTTTCTACTTAATGAAAATCATGCATCATAAAGCATCCAAATTTTCTTAAGTAATACTACTTGGAATACATCATTAAGGTGTGCTAAACATTCTCATTTATATGTATAGATATGTTTAGGATTCATCCATAAGCATGTTATATATGTTGGGAAAGAAATAAAGTGGTGTGTGTTTCGTAATATTATTTCACTTTACTTAATCTTAAAAATGCCTTTCTATTTGGATAGGTTTGTTTAGGGAAAATCTAAACCTAGGATTAATTAAAACACATAAGAAAACATTCACTAAACAAAATTAAACATGAATGCACTTTAAAAATTACTTAAGGTAGGGAAGGAAAGAGAAGTTCTCTTCTCTTTTTCCTCTCTTTACAACACTTAGCAATTAATTGTAGGATTCATTCAAACCTAAACAAAGCATCAAATAAAATCAGCCCAATTCAACTAAACATTTAAATGAAACCAACCATCTAAGTTGAACATCTTCACACTTGGAAATTCTAAACCTTAAAGCCATAGCTAAGCATACCACATAAACCTTTTAAAGCACACACATTAGACTAAGTCACCACTTCTAGCTTTAGGTTAGGACGGTGCATGGTTTGATGTTTGCTTTTGTTTTGTAATATTTTGTTTTGGTCTGGATATTAGCGTGAATGTGTGTAGAATGAATGGTAGGATGATTTAGGCTAATCATTATTTTCTATGGCACCGTAATAAAATATAATCTTTACTATGTGTGTTTATACCCTAAGCATAATCTATAGGCCACTGGACTTGGTTACCCATGTATGGGGTGCTAAGTTGAATATACATACTTGAGATTTTCATGGTTTATTTAGCTAATCTCTATTTTGTAGGTGTTAGCTAGATTTACTTTTCCTTCTCATGTAATTTTTGCAATTAGGATTTTGGAATGATTGCTATGGGGGATTAGAATGAACATTGATCATAAGATCTCATCTTATGTACCATGTGAAACCTTTGGAGGAACCACCTTCCAACCATCCGAAAGAAGGAACCAAAATGAAGAAAGAAGAAAGAAGAAAGAAGAAAGAAGAAATAAATAAATGAAGACCATCATATCATGAATTACCTTACTTGATTGTAAATTAATTCATTTATAATCTGGATTGTATAAGGGTAAAGCTCGGTTACCCAATTTATTTTTGGGTTTGTGCGGTGATGCCTAACCACACTTGGCCTTATATTCTTTTGTGTTAACTTTATAAAATATTTGATATTTTATTTAGTGCATTAAGATGGCATCTTTTTTCTAGTTTCTTCCTTGCTTATGCATGGCCTAGATGATGATTAGGCTCATAGAAAAAAAATCTTCAACCAAATTATTCAACTCAAAATCAAAAATAAATAACACATAACCTCACCTAAAGCTTAGGCTAAAAATAAAGATAAATGAATTAGTAAACCCTTATGGATGAGTATTACTACACATCATGCATAAAGTATATTATTTCACTGAATTGGAGGCATAACCTCATTTTAGAATAAGCTCTCAACCCCTCCATCTTAGGCATAGGATTTCTCTTAGACCTTAAGAATTTCTTAGTCTTAAGACACAACTAGTGACTAGGTGGACACTCCCTAGCCCCAGATGACTTAAGAGTTAGCCATAGAATAGGTTATGCCTTAGGGGTGTTAGGAAAACTTTCCAACCCTTTAGCTTAAACTAGTCCTAACTTTCCTTCTTTCAAGTCAAACTCCAAATAAATTCTATTTGATTTTCTCATGAACTCCATGATTCAATTCCATGATTGAAATCCATGATTGAAAGATATGATTGAAACCCATGATTAAAATCCATCAAAAATTTCTAAGTCCAAATTTTTCCTAAGTCTTTAATTTTCCCTTAAGGAATTAACCAAAATCATGATCAAAACTAAATCAAACCTTGAGATTTTCTCATACCCCATTTATATTCTCATTTATATTAACATTTTTAAATGAAATATAAATTCAAATCAATCCAATCAAATTCAAAATTCAAAGTCAATTCATGAAAATTTTTCTAAGTCCCTTTAATTTTTCATTAAAGCACTTAGCCAAACCTTGATCAAACCCCTTCAAATTGATGGAAATTTTTCAAAACTTATTTATATTCTCATTTATATTCTCATATATAAATTAAATATAAATATAAAATAATCTAATCAAAGGTAAAAATTAAATTCCAAATTTAAAATCCTTGGAACTCCCTTAAATTCATTAAATTCCCTTTAATGGATCAATCCTAAACCTTGATCAAACCTATTCAAACTCATGGGATTTTCTCAAAACTTGTATTCTAATTTATATTCTCATATATAAATGAAATATAAATATAAATTAATCAAATCCAACTCAAAATTAATTAAAAAAATTTCTTTAAATCCTTTAAATTCCTTTAATGGATTTAACCTAAATCATGATTAAACCACTTCAAATCCTTGAAATTTTCTGATGATCCATTTACATTCTCATTTATATTAATATATATAAATGAAATATAAACTCAAACAATTAAATCCAATTCCAAAAATCAAGCTCAAATCAATTCAAAATCAATATAAGCCTTTCAAGTCAAAATCTTGAACTTAGCTAAATCACTTTCAAATCAAGCCAAACTCTTGATTTTCTTTCATGATTCAATCAAACCTACAATCATGAGCTCATATATAAATCCAAACCTCAATCAAACAATCAAAACAAAAATAAAAAATCAAACTCAAAACCCCTTCATATTCTTCCTTTGAATATAAAATTTTCAAATGGATCAAAATCCATTTGACCTAAAACCTCTTGTAAATGGAAAGAGAAGTTCTCTTCTCTTTTCCCTCTCTTTACAACACTTAGCAATTAATTGTAGGATTCATTCAAACTTAAACAAAGCATCAAATAAAATCAGCCTAATTCAACTAAACATTTAAATGAAACCAACCATCTAAGTTGAACATCTTCACACTTGGAAAATATAAACCTTAAAGCCACAGCTATGCATACCACATAAACCTTTTAAACCACACACATTAGACTAAGTCACCACTTCTAGCTTTAGGTTAGGACAGTGCATGGTTTGATGTTTGCTTTATTTTATGATTTTTTTTGTTTTCTGATATTAGTGTGTAAAAGAATGAATGGTAGGATGATTTAGGCTAATCATTATTTTCTGTGGAGTGCTTAAGGGCACTGTAATAAAATATAATCTATGCTATGCGTGTTTATACTAAGCATAATCTTATAGGCCAAGTGGACTTGGTTACCCATGTATGAGGTGCTAAGTCCAATATACATGCTTGGGATTTGTATGGTTTATTTATCTAATCTCTATTTTACAGGTGTTAGTTAGATTTACTTTTCCTTCTCATGTAATTTTTGTAATTAGGATTTTGGAATGATTGCTATCGGAGATTAGGATGAACATTGATCATAAGATCTCATCTTATGTACCATGTGAAACCTTTGGAGGAACCACCTTCCAACCATCCAAAAGAAGGAACCAAAATGAAGAAAGAAGAAAGAAGAAAGAAGAAAGAAGAAATGTATAAATGAAGACCCTCATAACATGAATTACCTTACTTGATTGTAAATTAATTCATTTATAATCTGGATTGTATAAGGGTAGAGCTCGGTTACCCAATTTGTTTTCGGGTTTGTGCGGTGGTGCCTAACCACACTTGTTCTTGTATTCTTTTGTGTTAGCTTTATAAAATATTTGATATTTTATTTAGCTTGTGCATTAAGATGGAATCTTTTTTCCCAGTTTCTTCCTTGCTTTATGTATGGCCTGGATGACGATTAGGCTCATAGAAAAAAAATCTTCAACCAAATTAATCAACTCAAAATCAAAAATAAATAACACATAACCTCACCTAAAGCTTAGGCTAAAAACAAAGATAAAAGAATTAGAAATCCCTTAGCTGGATGAGTATTACTATTCTCACATCATGCATAAAAGTATATTATTTCACTCTTGAATTGGAGTGTAACGCTTTTAGAATGAGCTCTCAACCCCTCCATCTTAGGCATATTCCTCTTAGACCTTAAGAATTTCTTAGTCTTAAGACATAACTTGTGACTAGGTGGACACTCCCCTAGCCCTAGAAGACTTAGAAGAGTTAGCCATAAGAATAGGTTATGCCTTAGGGGTGTTAGGAAAACTTTCCTACCCTTTAGCTTAAACTAGTCCTAATTTTCTTCTTTCAAGTCAAACTCCAAATCAATTCTATTTGATTTTCTCATGAACTCCATGATTCAATTCCATGATTGAAATCCATGATTGAAAGATATGATTTTAACCCATGATCAAAATCCATCAAAAATCTGAAGTCCAAATTTTGCCTAAGTCCTTAATTTTCCCTTAAGGAATTAACCAAAATCATGATCAAAACTAAATCAAACATTAAGATTTTCTCATACCCCATCTATATTCTCATTTATATTCACATTTACAAATGAAATATAAAATCAATCAATCAAATTCAAAATTCAAAGTCAATTCATGAAAATTTTCTAAGTCCCTTTAATTTTTCATTAAAGCACTTAGCCAAAATCAATCTTAAACCTTGATCAAACCTATTCAAATTCATGAATTTTGAAAACTTATTTATATTTTCATTTATATTCTCATATTTAAATTAAATATAAATATAAAATAATCTAATCAAAGGTAAAAAATTAAATTCCAAATTTAAAATCCTTGAAACTCCTTAATTTCATTAAATTCCTTTAATGGATCAATCCTAAACCTTGATCAAACCTATTCAAAATCATGGGATTTTCTCAAAAATTATTTGTTTTCTCATTTATATTCTCATATATAAATGAAATATAAATAAAAATCAATCAAATCCAACTCAAAAATTAAATTTCAATTAAAAAATTTCTTTAAATTCTTTAAATTCCCTTTAATGGATTTAACCTAAATCATGATTAAACCACTTCAAATCCTTGAAATTTTCTCATTATCCATTTATATTCTTATTTATAATTCATATATATAAATGAAATATAAACTCAAACAATCAAAACCAATTCCAAAAATCAAACTCAAATCAATTCAAAATCAATCTAAGCCTTTCAAGTCGAAATCTTGAACTTAGCCAAATCACTTTCAAATCAAGCCAAACTCTTGATTTTCTTTCATGATCAATCAAACCTACAATCATGAGCTCATATATAAATCCAAACCTCAATCAAACAATCAAAACTCAAATCAAAAATCAAACTTAAAACCCCTTCATATTCTTCCTTTGAATATGAAATTTTTAATTGGATCAAAATCCATTTGACCTCAAACTTCTTGTAAATGGAAAGAGAAGTTCTCTTCTCTTTTCCCTCTCTTTACAACACTTAGCAATTAATTGTAGGATTTATTTAAACCTAAACAAAGCATCAAATAAAATCATCCCAATTCAACTAAACATTTAAATGAAACCAACCATCTAAGTTGAACATCTTCACACTTGGAAAATCTAAAACTTAAAGCCATAGCTAAACATACCACATAAACCTTTTATAGCACACACATTAGATTAAGTCACCACTTCTAGCTTTAGGTTAGGATGGTGCATGGTTTGATGTTTGCTTTTGTTTGTAATATTTTTGTTTTGTATGGATATTGCGTGAATTTAATAGATGATTTAGGCTAATCATTATTTTTTAAAATGCTTAGGGTTGTAATAAAATATAACTACTTCTTTTATTTTATACAAGCTAATCATAGGCTTTTGTTTACCCATGTATGGATTAGTCCAATATACATGCTTGATTTGTATGGTTGTTTACTAATCTCTATTGTTAGTTAGATTTACTTCCTTCTCATGTAATTTTTACAATTTATTTTGAATTGTTATGATTACAATGAACATTGATCATAAGATCTCATCTTTACCATTGAAAATGGAGGAACCACCTTCAAGAAGGAACCAAAATGAAGAAAGAAAGAAGAAAGAGAAAGAAGAAATGAATAAATGAAGACCCTTATAACATGAATTACCTTACTTGTAAATTAATTCATTTATAATGGATTATGGCATGTTACCCAATTTTTTTTGGGTTTGTTGGTGCCTAAACTTGTTCTTGTATTCTTTTTATTAGCTTTATAAAATATTTATTTTGTTTAGCTTGTGCATTAAGATGGAATCATTTCTTCCTTGCTTTATGTATGCTGATAAGATTAGGCTCAAAAAATCTTTAATTAATCAATTCAAAATCAAAAAAGATAACACATAACCTCACTTAAAGCTTAGCTAAAATCAAGATAAAGAATTAAAGTTATTTTGGATGAGTATTACTATTCTCACATCATTAAGTATATTATTTCACTTGAATTGGAGGTTGTAACCTCATTTTAGAATGAGCTCTCAACCCTCCATCTTAGGCATAAGATTCTCTTAGACCTTAAGAATTTCTTAGTCTTAAGACACATCTAGTGATAGGTGGACACTCTCCCTAGAAGACTGAGGAGAGTTAGACATAAGAATAGGTCATGCCTTAGGGGTGTTAGGAAAATTTCCTACCCTTTAGCTTAAATCTTTCCGCACTTTTCTTTTTTCAAGTCAAACTCCAAATCAATTCTATTTGATTTTCTCAAACTCAAATCAATTCCATGATTGAAATCCATGATTGAAAGATATGATTGAAACCCATGATCAAAATCCATCAAAATTCCTAGTCCAAATTTTAAGTCCTTAATTTTCCTTAAGGAATTCAAAATCATGATCAAAACTAAATTCAAATCTTTGAGATTTCTCATACCCCATTTATATTCTCATTTATATTCACATTTATAAATGAAATATAAATTCAAATCAATCAAATCAAATTCAAAATTCAAATCAATTCATGAAAATTTTTTTAAGTCCTTTTTTCATTAAAGCACTTAGCCAAAATCAATCTTAAACCTGATCAAACCTATTCAAATTCATGGATTTTCTCAAAACTTATTTATATTCTCATTTATTTTCATATAAATTAAATATAAATATAAATCAATCAAATCAAAGGTAAAATTAAATTCCAATTTAAAATCCTTAAATCCTTAAATTCATTAAATTCCCTTTAATGGATCAATCCTAAACTTGATCAAACCATTCAAACTCATGGGATTTTCTCAAAACTTATTTGTATTCTCATTTATATTCTCATAAATAAATATAAATATAAATATAAATCAATCAAATCCAATTCAAAATTAAATTTCAATTTAAAAAATTTCTTTAAATCCTTTAAATTCCCTTTAATGGATTTAACCTAAATCATGATTAAACCACTTCAAATCCTTGAAATTTTCTCATGATCATTTATATTCTCATTTATATTCATATATATAAATGAAATATAAATTCAAACAATCAAAACCAATTCCAAAAAATCAAACTCAAATCAATTCAAAATCAATCTAAGCCTTTCAAGTTGAATCTTGAATCACTTTCAAATCAAGCCAAACTCTTGATTTTCTCATGATTCAATCAAACCTACAATCATGAGCTCATATATAAATCCAAACTCAATCAAACAATCAAAACCCAAAAAATCAAACCCAAAACCCTTCATATTCTTCCTTTGAATATGAAATTTTAAATGGATCAAAATCCATTTGACAAACCTCTTGTAAATGGATTTATATTTCAATCATAAGTCCATATACAAGATCAATCAACTTCAAATCAAGCTTTACCAAGTTGACCCACTTAGGCTCACTTGACCCAAAGTGACCTAAAGTACCCTATGAGCTTTTGATCCCCAAATTGGATTGAACCAAACTCTCTCATCATGATCAACAATCATCATGGGATGATCAATCAATCAAATTGGGTCAAACCAAGTCAAACTGGGGTTGACCAAGTCTTAACCTAAAATGAAACCTTATAGCCAAATCCATAGGCCAAATTGATTGAAACCATTGATCTAAGTTCATTCATGACCCATGTTTGAACTTGACCAAGTCAATTTGAGCCTAACCTAGCCCATTTGGTTGACCCAAGTTGACCCATTTTGACTAAAGGGTCAAAATGTGTCAAAATTTAAGCCAAATTGATTGAAACCAATGGGTCAAGTCCATTCCAAATCACTTGTGGAACTTGACCAAAGCCCCAATTGGCCAACTAGACTACTTCCCAATTGACCTTAGACCCAACATGACCCAAAAGGGGTCATGTTGAGCCAAAATTGAACTTAATTGATTGGAAACAAAGATACCAATCACTCCATATGACTAACCAAACCTAAAACTACCCTTGACCTACCCCAAATAGGTCAAATGGGTCAAATAGGTCACCTTGACCCATATGACCTAAATGAAGTCATATGAGCCAAAACCAAATCTAATACAAATTGAACCAAACCAAAGTCACCAAAATATTTCAAATGGTCATATGAACTTGAACCCTTGACCCATTTGACCAATTGGTCAACTTGACCCAAGTTGACCCATTTTGACCTAAATGGGTCAATGACCAAACCCTATCAAATGGATTCCAATGAAACTTGGCCAAACCTAGTTTCTCAACATACCAAACATAAAGTGAAAAATAGCAAAATGACCATCCTACCCTAGGCCATAGAACAAATTTTGGTAACCCATGGGTATTTTGGTCATACCCTCTTCACAACCACTTGAGGCTTTCCTAAAAGCTCAAGGGGACTGATGATTGGTGCATACCCAATGGGTTTGGGTCAACCCATTTGAGCCATGGATGACCAAACCATGGCTTGAAATTCAATTTTCAAAAGCTCAATTTATGGGAGTTGGAATCCACTCTCCTTGGGACCATGTGCATGATCATGACAAACAACTCCATCTTTGAACAAAATGGCAAGCTTATGCTCGATCTTCATGGGAGATATACTCCCCTAATTCAATGAAATTTCACTTGACTCATATTGAGACCAGAACTTGGATCATCAGAGCTTTCAAGGCTTCTTTTGAATTTCCATTCTTCAATTTTGCAAAAATAGGGAGCTCATCCTTTAACCAACTTCCTCTATACTTGATCTTAATCCATTCCTTCCACACACTCCTTCTAAGGGCCAATTTGAGCTCACTCAAGCTCACATTGGAGTTCCCATAGCAATGAGAGGATCAATTCAATCAAAGCCTCAAGGATCTTGAGGAGGTTGGTTTCCACATTCACTCAATCTCTGCTCAGAATCTCAAGGCTTGTCTCCACTAACGATGCTCAAGATCTTGAGTGTTGGTGATCACCTCGGTGGTATGTAATTTTTATCCACTTAAACAATAGGTGTTGGCTTTATGAAAGAAATTTTCATGAAATCACATTGATGGGTTGTTAGTATATTAGATGGTGTGGGTTGAGTCTTGTATGATTCCATGATAGATAGCTTGGATCTTCCCTTGATCATGAGGTTATTGATCAAGGGAAGAACTTGGCTCTACCATCCATCTGCATTTTAGATGAGCGGTTTAGCATTTAGAACATTTATTACCCTTTTAAAACAGATGAATCTTAGTCTCGATCTTTGATCAAATGGCCAAGGATAGTGCGCACCGCCATTTGGGATGTGACAAATTAAGTGACCCTCAATGCGGCGTGTAAAGATGCCGACCATCATCCGTGGGTGGTGAGATTAATTAGGATTAGTTATTTTATTAATTCAATTAATCCCTAGATCTTTAAAATTTAACTCTTCAGAAAAAATATATAAAAAAATCTATGGATAGATAATTAAACCTAATATTTTAAAATTAATTTTGATGAGTTTTGAATTACCCTTTCTAAATTTGGGTTTTATTTATGAATTTTAACTAGTTAATTATCCTCTTAATTAGATCTCAAACTTCTTGGGTTCATTTTAGGGATGACTCTACCTCCCTAATTTTCTTGAGATTTATTGAGGGCATTGTGAGTACTATTTCATTCCCTAATTATGTAATTAGGTAATTAAGATATGATTAGTGGTTTACCTATGATTAGGGTTGATTAAGGTCGATCCGAGTAGAGGTTTTATGAATAATTTTGGGCATTTCCTAAGCTATTCCCTAAACCCCCCTTTCTTTCCTTAATCTCTCTCTTAATTAAGGGTTAATTCATTAATTATCCCCTTTAATCAATTTCAAAATTCTAAAAGTTCTAGAACTTAATTAATCTACCTTGGGTAGATGCTTAGGTGTTTATAGCCTAAGTTCAATTAAATCAAAACCCAATTCACATGTGTGAAAGGGTGTTTTAAAGTACTTAAGCTAAACCCAGCTTAATTAACTTTTAATTATGAGCCAAATTGCATTAGGCCTTTTTTATTATTAAGTTCATTGCAAATTTAAATTACCTTGTGGGTTTTATGTCATCTCATTGGCTCATAATTATTTAGTTAATTTTTCTAAGGTGGTGTAGGTAAGGGTTAATTAAGCCACTTAATTCATACCTTAACCTAATCAATACACAAAAATGGATTTAATTGAATTAAAAATTAAACAAAAATATCAAACACATATGAGAATGGGTTAGAATAGCAAACTCATCTCACCTTTTCAAAATTAAATCAAACTTAAACAAAATCATTTTGAAATTCACTTTGATTTATTCTAAATTTTCTTATTCCATAAGAATGTCTTTAGGATTTAAGTAAAGTGAGTTTGTTTACATGCTTTCATTACTTTGGATCTTTCCCAACATGTTAAGTTGTATTCCATGTAATTTATGCATTCATAATTTCATGAAATTCAAATTTTAAAATGAAATTGTTTACTTTATGTCAAATTTGCATGTGTTGGCTAAAGTAAAATATGAATGGCTATTATCACTACTAAATCCAAATTATTTTCAAAATATATAAATCAAATACCAAATCTAAAGTGTGCTACTTATACTTTAATTATAAGCTTGCATGTGATAGATTATAAAGTCATGTTTAGTGTTTCTTTCTTTCTTATGTTAGCATAGTTTTGAATAGAGTTGGTAAGATGTAGGGTTCATTTGAAAAAACCCAACACTTACTTAATTCTATACCCTATTCATCCCTATGCTATCATCTAAGAAAGATTGCCTATACTTGCATATAAATTGCATAAACAAAACAAATCCATTAAACAACTTTTTTGTATTCTCCTTTTCCACTTCATTTCTTTATATACATGTTTGTATTTAAGGAAAGTGGTATATTAGTCTGGACAACCCAAGGTTGTGAGGCTTTAAGTAGCCCTAAGTAGGTCTTGTACCTTATACCTCACAGTTAAAATGGTTATACTCACTTATGCCTTTCTTATTTTCGTACGTGTATGTAAAATTTTGGATAAGGAAAACTCTTTCTACTTAAGAAAAATCATGCATATTCAACTTCTAAATTTCTTAAATGGATTACTTATGCATCATAAAGTGTGTTAAATACTCTCATTTTCATGTATAGATATGCTTAGGGTCCATCCATATGCATGTTATATATATGTTGGGAAAGAAATGAAGTAATATGTGTTATGTGAATTTTGATTCATTTTATTTAATCCTAAAATGTCTTTCTTTTGAATAGGTTTGTTTAGAGTTTATCTAAACTTAGGATTAATTAAAAGATATAATCAAAACATTCACCTAAATGAAAAAAAATGAACCTACTTTAGAAAATTACTTAGGTTAGGAAGGAAAGAGAAGTTCTCTTCTCTTTCCCTCTTCATAACCTAGTAATTAATTGTAGGTTTCATCTTAAAACCAAATTAAAACATGAAATAAAATAAAAAACACTTAAACAACTTAAATGAAACCCTCCTCTAAGTTGAACATGTTCTTCACACTTAGAAAATTTAAACCAAAGTCCATTGCTAAGCATACCATAAGCCTTCAAAGCACACATTAGCCTAAGTCACCACTTCTAGCTTTAGGTTAGGTCATGCATGGTTTGATGTTTTATTTTTTGTGATATATGTTTTAGACTATGATAGGGTGTATGCTCATAGAATGAATGGTAGGGCTCTTAGTCTAACTATTCTTTTCTAGGGATTGTGCTTAAGCTATCATAAATAAAAATATAAATGTTTGCTTGCGGTGCTTTATACCCCTAAGCATAATCCATAGGCTAGGTGGACTTAGTCACCCATGTGTGGGGTGATAAGTCCAATATACATGCTTGGGATTTGTGTGGTGTGTTTTAGCTAACCTTTATTTTGCAGGTGTTAGTTAGATTTCCACTTTTCCTTTTCATGTAAAAATTTGTATAATTAGGATTTTGGAATGATTTGTTATGGGGATTAGGATGAACATTGGTCATAAGATCCTATCTTATGCACCATGTGAAGCCTTGGAGCATCCACCTTCCAACCATCCAAAGAAAAAAAAAGAAGAAAGAAAGAAAATAAAGCTTGAAGACCCCATAATGAATTCCTTTGCTTAATTGTAATCTAATTCATTTTATGGGTTGTATAAGGGGGCTTCACCCATATTTGATATTTTTTTGTTTGTCTGGTGCTGACCACCAATGACCATTTATTCTTTTTTGTGATTAGCTTTATAAATTGATTGATGATTTGTTTAGCTTTTGCATTAAGTGGCATAATTTTCTAGTTTTTCTTGCTTTATGTATGGCTGGATGTGGATTAGGCTCTTTAGGAAAAATAAATCTTTTACCCAACTTAATAACTCAAATAAAATTAAAACTCATAACCTCTAAAACTTAGGTTTAAAATCAAGATAAAAGAATTAGCAACCCCTTAGCTGGATGAGCATTTCTTTATAATATCATGCACAAATGCATCTTATTTCACTCTTGATTGGAGGGCTTCCACCTTTGCCAGAGAACTTGGCTTGACCTTTGAGAGCCGTGGTGGAAACTCACCTCTCCACTTCTCTGATTTTGGCCAATAATCTTCTTTCTCATGCATTAGTCATAAAACTCCTATTAGTTTGAGTCAAAATAATCCAAAATGAAATAAAGTGAAATTTGAATTGCATTAGATTTAGGTCATTTGAAGCATGTCCCTTTACATGATTTAGTCTCTTTAGTGAGTTTAAGGACTTAGTCTCTTTCTAAAAAAATAGCCTAGCTATCTTGCATAAGCATAAAGACTTACTACATGTATTTAAAATCATAGGAGTTAGTTGGCGACCACCCCAGATGTAAGTCCAAGTTGTTGGGTGGTTTGTCCTCTCTTGTGAGGCAAACCAAATACCCATTTTCCTTAGATTTAGGTTGTGCTTAGCCCTCAAAGCTCCCTAGATTTAGGTTAGGTTGCTCCCTTTGGGCCATAAGCATAATTCTCACCTCATTCCTCTCTTATTTCTTAATCTTGTGTTAAGGAATCTTAAGTCTAATTCTAATGAAAAATGCAAAATAAACTAAATCAATTTCTAAAATGTAAAACAATTATAGGATAGTTTGAGATGCTCTGGGTTTCTAGCATCATGGGCATCTTCTTATCTTATTTGGATTAACTCCCTCTTTTGATCAATCCCATTTGATCTTCAAAATAAACCAATGATTGATAGTCCTTCCTATTGAAATCTTCAAAGACAATGATCATTTACCTTAATCGAGTTTTCTAAGATCCCATCCTTAGGATGTAATTAACTATGGGGCTTGCCCCGGAACTTAATGAACTAGTTTAAAATAAACCGCTTTACTTTTTCATGTAAAATTAGGGAAGAATCTAGTACATATGCACCCATCTCCTTAGGAGTCCTTATTGAGATGATTGGTTCCATTAAAGGGTAGTGATTTCTATCTTTGAGATAGTACACTATTTCCTTGATGACCATGAATAAGTACATCTATTGCATGGCATCTTACAAGATGAATTTTTTATAGGTGTCTCCTCTTTCTCTTCACAGATTTGAAAGGACTCTGATATAGAAATTTTTACCAATAGATTTTTTGCGACTCTGGATGGTTCTCTCTCCATCTTTGGTAAATGATGTCTTTGAGTATTGATAGTAGTTTGTACTTTGGTATGAATCCAAGACTATCCTTCTTTCCATTGGCACTTAGCTCATTTCATTCTTGAGTTGAGTTAGCCAACATCTTTAGGTTTTAGGACCATTCCTTGTTGGTCTTAAAACCCCTTTGGGTTCTCCAATGGGTAAAATGAAAAGATCTAAAAAAAAAAGAAACATTCTTAAAGACTTCCTCCTTATCATTTTCATGATAAGGAAAGGTTCATCCTAAAATAATAAATCTTCCATAAAGAACTTTGCTTTTCAAAAGCACCTTTTCAAAAATGCACTTAATAAAATATTTTTTCACAAAATTTGTCACCTCATTTAACAATTCCCATAATTGTTACATGTAGGATTTTCAAAAAAAATCAACAACATTTTCCAAAAGCACAAATGAACATCTTCTTTCAATTCATTTTGATGAAGATTTCATTTTCAAAATAAAATGAACAATCATCTTCCCAAAAATCAAAATCAAAAATGAAGTTTTCAAAAAGCACACATGAACCTTTCCATTCAATACACTCACACCTATTGAATGGAAGTTTCATTTTCAAATAAAATTAAACTTTTCAAAAAGCACATATGAACATCTTCATTTAATTTATTAAATAAATATTTCATTTTCAAATTGAATAATATCATTAGGAAATC